>SSNR01000076.1:338514-392532 GCA_006937965.1 Callopanchax toddi
GGGGGGGGGGGGGGGGGGGGGGGGGGGAGAGGTGTGCTGCGCGCATCCCTCCATCCGGTTGTTTATTGATAATCAGTGTTGGGAGTAACGACTTCCAAAGGTTATTAATTACTGTAATGCATTGCTTTTTTCGGTAATGCAGTAATGTAAGGCATTACAGAAAAAAAGCTGTAATATTTTAACGTCAGTGCGCGTTACAGTGCATGTTTAACCCGGATTGAGGCGGTGGGTTCTTCAGAGGAGAAACGTCACTCAGTGAAAAATGTGGTCAGTCAGAGCAGAGAGGAGTAAATCTGCAGCCAGTGAAACAAGTCCGGTTCTGTCCGGTCCGACACTCATGCGTGGTTCGGTTCAGAACTCGGTCCAGAGGGAAAACGTGGCCCGAGTCGTGCGCGCTCACGGCATCCAAGGCCCGTTAAGACATATGAGCGCATGCAGCGCTCCGTAAACTGAAGCGAGCGAACTGAGAGGTAGTTTCAAAATAAAGAGTCACTCTGTTATTTACGTCAGAAGTTGGAGAGTTCACTCTCTCGCCCACTGAGCAGAGGAAACGCGCGTCATGCAGCCTCTGCTGTAGGAGGGAGGAGCAGACAGGTGGAGCAGAAGCACACAGGTGGAGGTAGGAGTCAGTCAAACTTCTTGTGCAGAGAGATATATTTTTATAGATTTAAATATACTGTATATAGATATGATGGAATAATATATGGATAGATAGGGATATATGGAGAGATATGGATGATAGATGGATGGATAATGATGGATGAATGATAGATGATGGATGGATAGATAGATGGATGGATGGGTTAATATCCAGATAGTTGTATATCTCCATGTATCCATCACATGACCTTCCACTGGATGTGTAATGAGCTACATTTATGGTCAAATCCATATTTACAGTATTTTTGGTTAGAGTAACTAAAAGTAATGCAAAAGTAGTGTAATGCCTTACATTTAAAAAACAGTAATATTGTAATGTAAGGGATTACTTTAAAATGACAGTAACCAGTAATAAATAATGCATTACAGTTTTGAAGTAACTTGCCCAACACTGTAGATAATGCATGATGAGTCTGCGACGTTGTCAGTGATAGCACCTTGTTAAAAGTCGCTGGCAGAATAAAAAGACAAAGCAAGCCCTCTGGGGCAGCCTTCAGGAAAGGAAGAAAGGAAGAGGAGGAAAAACGGGCCCAAAGTAGATGTATTTAATTAATATACATGAAATTGTGAACATTTTTTCCTGGACCATCATTTAGCAAGTTAGCTAAGACTAAAGGGCTATATGCTGTTGTGCCCCCTACTTATTATATGAATGAATGTCATCAGTTCAAGTTTATCCAACTTTAGTACATTGCTTACTACTTAGAATTTGCAAAAGTTACGTTGTTTCTGTTCTGGGCTGTAGGGGGCGCCAAAATCATTTTTCGCCTAGGGCACCATTCAGTCCAGGGCCGGCCCTGATCTGACAATTAGGAAGTGTAACATGTCAGAGCAATAAAATTAGATTTTGTTATAACATAATGCATGCTGGGTACTTAAGCTGGGCCTATTTACATCCAGCAGTTAGAGAAGTTAGCACTGTTTTGATTTTTAAGGGTATTTAGTAGCGAACTACTGCATTATTTTAGGACTTAGTGCAACCATCAGACAGTCATCCAGTGTGTGTATCGTCATTGAATCTATAAGTTGTGTGTCTCAACAATCTTTACTAAACATAAATGTTTTTTTTGCAGTTTTGATTCATTTTTTTCTAGTAGTACATTTTATGCATCAGGAGCTTAGCTTGACGGACCTTGTGGACATTAATAGGTTCTAGTTTAACTTTCATGGAATGCTTTTGCTGTTTTGCCAAGTTTGATCTGATTATAGATAAAAGCATAGCAGAAGCTACCAATCAGCTCTCACTAATGTGTAGTAGTACTAAATGTACCAAGATTAAAAGAGTCGGCTAACAAATTTCTTGTTAAGAAAAAAAGAAATTCCAGAAGTGAACATCATTCTGGACTTGATGTTTAAAATAGTTTCCAAATAGATTAATTTACTGTTATAGTGAATCAGCCAGTCTCTTCTCAGGTTACTGTCTCAGTGGTCACTGTAGCTGTCTGGACGATGAACACTTGGCTGTCTTCTCTCTGTCCTCTAAAACAATTTGTACCAGCAGCTGATGGGGAGGTTACTGGGCTGCTTTAGGAGGATTGTCCTGTTCATGTTGGGGGGACTGACTGTGCATGGCCACAGCTGGCATCCATACTTTGTCTAAATATAGCTGAAGCAATGTTCAGCCCTATAATTAAGAATTTATCTTTGTTATAATTGAATTGTCTACTAAGTGTAATTAAATTCTCTGTAGATTGTATTCATTCATCGTGAATAAAATCATCAACTTTTGTGTGAAGTTTAGTTTTGATGTTTATGAAACATTTATTTTAACCCTGAAAGTCCCAGTGAAATCCTGATGACCTCTTTGGTCTCTTTGGTCTGTTACAGACGAACAGCTCATTTTATGAATGACTGCTGTGAATTCTATTTCCAGCATGTTGCAGTGACTGTGTGAGCTGCTTAGAAAGTGATTCATCACTCATGTGCTTTACAGAGATAGATCCCAGCTCAGTGTGTGTTAAGATCAAATGAGTTCAACTCCAGTCTTTGCCACTATCCTTCAAATTTGAGATGTTTCTTTACTTCAACACACTTACGTGACTCAATGGGTGATTAACAAACTTCTGTAAAACCTGAGAACAAAATACAACCATTTAATTTTTGTTGGCGCATAAAACCTAAATCTTGTAGGGCAATGCATTTGATACCCCTGGTTTAGATCATGGATTAAAACCATTTGTTGCGTATTGTTTAAATTTGACTGTGTCTAAATTAGTATTTTAATTTTAACATGCACACACAGTGATTGTGAGTGGTCAGAACCTGGAGCCAGGGAGGTGTAAGCCTGCTGAAGCCTTACCTTTCTGAGTGGTGACACAAAGCTTAAGATGGTGACATTTTCTCTGATGCTATACTTTCTCATATATTTCTTCTTGTCTTCTGCTGGCTCACTGCCAGAGGTCATAGTTAACTGTTCTGTTGCCATGGAGTCCTTGAGAAATGCTCTTAAACTGTACCAACTTCAGTGTGTCAGTTTCATCTGAGAACCCACTCAGTTGTACTAATGTTTCTTTCTACTTTATTTCAGTCAAGTTTTTTTTATTTTCATAACAAAGCACTGACCTAACATAATAGAAGAAGATGATGATCACTTTCACTCTGTCTAGTGGTTACACATCATTTGTTCTGATGCTCTGAAGTGATAGAATGAGTTATCTCAGCTCCTTCTTTGCATCTCCTCTAACTGTCAGGATGGATCTGTCTGCAGCAGCTGCTCTGAGGATACAGTAACACCATGTTCAGGCAGTTAAAGGTGAAATGCTTTTATTTAACCTTTAATTTATTACTTTTTTGAGTGACTCCTGGATTCCCTGGGTGATGGAAACTCTGATCCTCTGGTTAGTTGTCAGGGTTTAAAGATTTACAGCAGGTAAAATAAGTATTGAACACGTTACCAAGTCTAAATCAGTATCAATAGTTTTTTTCCCCATCTTTATTGAAATGCAAGTACTTTTTTCTATACTCAATAAAATATTAACATAATGTAGAATAATACGAGGTGTGTTTTATGTTTTATCTTAGGAATGGTGTAGGAAAAGATGTATAGGTAACGAAAGCTGTCATCACTATTCTGGTTCGGTAGATTTGATGAAGCACCTCTGAGCTGCTGTAGGGTGTCTCAGAGGGTCATGAGAGTTAGCCGGCCAGGTCCTGATTCGTTGATTCACTCTTACACTTTGTGTCGGCATCGTGTAGCATGAGATAGATTGAGTCGTTACACACAGCTCAGGTCAGAGGTCACAGCAGGGCAAGGCTTCCTCAGAAAGGCTGTCTGGATTCATTCTAGGACCTTTTAAGGAGGAGAGGGACGTTCTGTAGGAATGTTCACATAATTTGTCAGCCTACTTGTCAAACACAATGATTTTACAGAACAGAAGCTTTGGGCTTTTATGACTGTGAAAGTGTGAGACAATGAAACTAAAAAAAGAGGGAGCCAAGAAAACAGAGAGATGGTAGAATCCTCCCCTCATCTATTTAATGCTCACCTGACTAACTGGTTTATGAATACAGAGTTTAATCCTTCCTGCTTAATTATAACATGTAAATTATTCATTTCCAGTTGTAGCTCTAAATAAAGCAGTGTAGATAACCCTGCTGTCCTGCTGCTTTGTTTTTTCTGACCTGTTATGTTCTTGGGAAAGAGGAAGAGTGAAATAAAGGTCTGACAAAGCAGAGTCAGTTGCATCAGTTCATAGTTTTGAAAACTCTGACAATGTGCTTTTATTCATTAATATCCATTGTGTTGTTTTGTTCTGCACCAGGTTTAATCTTACTTACAGTCATTTATTTTGTACAATGTTTTATATACAGTATCTTTTTGTGCTAACACAAAAATTTGTAAATACATACAATAACTGAAGCATGGGTAAAAGGTTTACTAGACGACATATTAGTCATTCTATGTGAACATTACTGGACAGATCCCTCTTTGCTGCAGCAGTTATGGTCTGACAGTAACTGACATCTTGTTTTTGCTTTTAATCCACATATAATCTGTCCAACAGGCAGCTTGAGTGGCAGCTGTCATCTCATTATTTCCCAGGTCACTACGTTTGAACAGCACAGCAGCTTTACTGCTGCTCTTTTACACAAACAAGAAGCCCTGTGGTATTCAAACATTCATTTTTAGCTTCTCTCTGATTTTTATAAGGACTGAAACACATGGCTTTGTGGTTTTAGGGGGGAAGGAGAGTGGAAAACCCATTTGGGAGGAAATTATGGAGGTTGTAACACCTGGGTTTTGTCTGACACAAAGACTTTTTGTACCGTCACTTTGTACTGCAGGGCAGGGCTGAGACACTTTATTAGGTCTGATGTTAGTCTGAGTTTTTAGCTCCAAGGCTCTGGTAAACTGACAAATTATTAAGAAGAGAACAACATCATCCTCATGTGAGTTCTACAGCAGACTATATAATGTTAATACTATTGCTGTACTGTACATGCTGTGGATGAAAGGCTGTTAAAGCCAGTATTTCATTGAGCTGTGGTTAGATGGAGACACAAGATTATGAGAACAATTTTGGATTTCTGTTGGAATTGGTGGGTGTGACAGATTTTCAACAGTTTTTTTTAATACAAGTCAGAGTCAGGTTGAAAGATGATTCAATTGCAAACAAATTGCATTGGCTTTGCACATTTTTTGTTGCAGTGTTGTTATAAATTTTCGTAAATAAGTCTTAATTTGTTTGTTTTGACTCAGAAACTAATCTGAGGAGATTTGTGTTCCAGTGATCACTCAGTAGATCTTTTGAGAGAAAATTAGATTTAGATGTCTTTAAACATGTTCAATCCAACAGTGACATGAGAACGAGGCCGTGTGACTTACGTGAGGAAATTGAGGACTCTTGGGAATGTCTCAGGACCTTTAGGAAAATCTCTCGCAAATGTCATTTGCAAATTGTTGCCAGTAGTCAGCCCAGTGAGTGACTGATCCCCAAAGCTTTCATGTACAGAATGAAGAACACTGCAAGTAATGCAGTTAAAAAAAGCTGAGAACACATACACACACACACACACACACACACACACACACACACTGTCATACATTTACAGTTACAGGAGGTCCATCTGTTTCGCAATAGCAGGGATGATTAGAACTCTGTCTAATAAGGAGCACTTTGTTTAACAGAGACAAGAACCTTTTGATTGCTCCAGTCATTTTATGCATGTTGAATGAGATCCAGATTCCTCTGGAGTTACTGGAAACATTTCTGCTTCATTGCCAACGAGGCTTCCAGGTTATTAAGAGATTCCTAATAGAAATGTCTCTTAACACATGATCTGACGCTTGGTGATGATGTGTGTGTGAACAGGAGTGTGCGAGTGTGTCCGCCTTTTCCTGACATAGAAAGGCTATGAGTTTATTACAGGTTACTGGTATTCAGAGCAACTGGAGCCACTCGGAGTGACGATCAGCACGCAGCCCAGGAATGTCACGGCAGGTCACCCACACAGCTGACTGTGTGCGTGTGTGTGTGTGTGTGTGGGAGGGATTTTGCCCCCCAGTGCACGCACTGTTATGGCATTGCATGCTAACTTTTCTTCCTTCTCTTTCCACATGTCCACACACACACCACTGGGATTGTAGATTATCCACAGGGAATATTCTCCTCTGCTAGCTGAAACCATAATCTCTTTTGGTTTGAGAGACCAAAGATGAGGGAGTAAAGCTTGTTAGCTGGAGCAAATACTTTCTCTGTTCATTAAAAACTACCCTAAATGGGAAGGAGGACTCGACGGCTTCACCAAAAAACCAACATAAAAGGCATGATCTGTTTGATAGATAAAGATGCTTCTCAGATGACACACTGTTGTGAAAGTAAACAAGGCCTCTTGTGGTTTCGTGTGCCCGTTGATCGCTGGGTCTCTGAGGGGCGTTTCCACTGTCCCTCAGATCACAGGTCAAACAAAAACCCTGGAAAAAACTGCCTGTTTGTTTTCTTATCTCAGAGTTGAAATCACTGGTAATTTTGGCCTTCCTGTAGCGCTGTAGCTGCACTTTGACACAGCTGAACTCTGTTCTGTTGTTAGCGCTCACAGGCAATCTTTGTTGGGATTTAAGAGTTGGAGATGGGTATTTTCTTGTTAAATGGGCTGTAAATGAATTAATGTTTTACCTTTCTCTAACCAAGGTGTTTACCCTGCAGTCATTTGATGTGCAGCAAAGCTTTGAGACAGCCATGGGAGGGCTGTCAGCTTCAGCATTCATTATTTATCAGTGGCCTTCACATTCTTTCCATGAATCCACAGTTTAAACCCAGGAGAAACCTAACAGTTAATACCTCATGTGTATTATCACAGGAGCCCAAGGTTTGACTGCATTTTTTACTCATTATAAAGCATAATTCAGCTTTTTTGAAGTTTTTTGTGCGCTCTTGTAGAAATATGAATTAAAACTTGATGTTGTTAATCATGCAGTAAAAGATCATGATACCATAATTGAAAATTAAACTGATCACATATTGTAGTTACAATATTAATATGAATTTTTTGGCTACAAATTATTACCATGCCACAAATGTGTAGTAGGTGATGGTTTGAACGGACTTTAGGTTGATGAACATATCATGATGGAAAAAAGAATTCTAGTTTTTCTCGTCTTAGTTTTAAGATTTTAGACAACCACCTCCCCTCAGAAAAAAACTACTTATTGACCAGTTTGCATCATCAAGGATTTACAGTACTATAAATAGATTTTTTTTTATGAAAGTTGAGGTAAGATAAAGAGATAAACCTTTTTGGATCAGATTAGAGAAAAGCTCAGTGTTGTCTTTAAGTTGTTAGACGTGAGCTAAACGATGCTCATGCTGGTGTGAGAAATCTGATATACAGTTAGGAACCGATCTGGATTACTGCTAGCTTCTGTATGCTGCTAAAGCCAGTCACAGAATAGTGTGAGACTCACTGGTGTCAGTTCTGGGAAAGCTGAGGGATCTCTGGAAGAATTGATGTAATTCTGTCAGGCACATGGAGGACTCTGGTAGCAGAGTTAGGGCCAGGAGCCAGAGTGGCGCCTCACTCAGAAACTCCCTGTGACGTCCAGCTGAGACAGAAAAAGATGACGAGGCACTCAGACTGTGGGAGTGGGTGAAGACAGGAAGCACAGAGACAAACTGCTGAAATAAATGAGACAATATGAGCAGAATTTAAGAGGAAGAAACAGTGTGTGTGTGTGTGTGTGTGTTGTAGCTGGTAAGGGGATTCTTCCTGTGGCTGCTTTACTGATCAGCAGGAGTTTGTTTTAATGAAATGACTTGTTGTAATGCTGGTGAGTGCTGCTGGGAAAGTTTTATTAATGGCTTTCTGAAACTGCTGTTTCCACTGATCATAACACCAAGACAGCTTGGATCACTGATCAGGGAAATCGTGTTTCCCTTCAAAGGCAGAAACGCCTCATTTATAAAATAGTTCTTTACTACTTGAAGTTGACTGAGGATATTTTAATCTGGTTTCCTTGCTGCCTTCCTTTCTCTGCTGTAGTCAAAAACCACCTAGGAGAAGAACTGATTGAAGTCTTTGTTTATTTAAAATAAAAAATTACACTGGACAAATTTTGTCCTGTGTGCAGCAGTCCCAACTTTACAGGTTTGCATGATGTGGGTCAGGGCCGGCCCTGGACTGAATGGTGCCCTAGGCGAAAAATGATTTTGGCGCCCCCTACAGCCCAGAACAGAAACAACGTAACTTTTGCAAATTCTAAGTAGTAAGCAATGTACTAAAGTTGGATAAACTTGAACTGATGACATTCATTCATATAATAAGTAGGGGGCACAACAGCATGATAGCCCTTTAGTCTTAGCTAACTTGCTAAATGATGGTCCAGGAAAAAATGTTCACAATTTCATGTATATTAATTATATACCTCTACTTTGGGCCCGTTTTTCCTCCTCTTCCTTTCTTCGTTTCCTGAATGCTGCCCCAGAGGGCTTGCTTTGTCTTTTTATTCTGCCAGCGACTTTTAACAAGGTGCTATCACTGACAACGTCGCAGACTCATCATGTATTATCTACAGTGTTGGGCAAGTTACTTCAAAACTGTAATGCATTATTTATTACTTGTTACTGTCATTTTAAAGTAATCCCTTACATTACAATATTACTGTTTTTTAAATGTAAGGCATTACACTACTTTTGCATTACTTTTAGTTACTCTAACCAAAAATACTGTAAATATGGATTTGACCATAAATGTAGCTCATTACACATCCAGTGGAAGGTCATGTGATGGATACATGGAGATATACAACTATCTGGATATTAACCCATCCATCCATCTATCTATCCATCCATCATCTATCATTCATCCATCATTATCCATCCATCTATCATCCATATCTCTCCATATATCCCTACCTATCCATATATTATTCCATCATATCTATATACAGTATATTTAAATCTATAAAAATATATCTCTCTGCACAAGAAGTTTGACTGACTCCTACCTCCACCTGTGTGCTTCTGCTCCACCTGTCTGCTCCTCCCTCCTACAGCAGAGGCTGCATGACGCGCTCTTTCCTCTGCTCAGTGGGCGAGAGAGTGAACTCTCCAACTTCTGACGTGAATAACAGAGTGACTCTTTATTTTGAAACTACCTCTCAGTTCGCTCGCTTCAGTTTACGGAGCGCTGCATGCGCTCATATGTCTTAACGGGCCTTGGATGCCGTGAGCGCGCACGACTCGGGCCACGTTTTCCCTCTGGACCGAGTTCCGAACCGAACCACGCATGAGTGTCGGACCGGACAGAACCGGACTTGTTTCACTGGCTGCAGATTCACTCATCTCTGCTCTGTCTGACCACATTTTTCACTGAGTGACGTTTCTCCTCTGAAGAACCCACCGCCTCAATCCGGGTTAAACATGCACTGTAACGCGCACTGACGTTAAAATATTACAGCTTTTTTTCTGTAATGCCTTACATTACTGCATTACCGAAAAAAGCAATGCATTGCAGTAATTAATAACCTTTGGAAGTCGTTACTCCCAACACTGATTACCAATAAACAACCGGATGGAGGGATGCGCGCAGCACGCCTCCCCCCCCCCCTTACCTGATCACAGCGGCAGCAGCAGGTAGCCATGGGGCGCCACGTTGACTGTTCATGCAGCAAAAGTTGTGCTTTTTTATTTATTTATTTAGTTTATTTATTTATTATGGTACTTACTTTGCTCTTTACATGAGATGAATGGTGTGTTCAGCAGTTTGTCAAAATAAAAAAATAAAAAAACTTTTTTAAAGAGACAATTTGGCACCCCCTCCAGCAGAGGGCGCCCTAGGCAATTGCCTAATTAGCCTATGCCTAGAACCGGCCCTGATGTGGGTGCAGGTTGATTGACAGTCGACAGTGTGGAAACTCAAATTCTATTGGCTTAAATAATTTGCCGGTCAGTGTGATATCATAGAGGTCTGTGGGAGAAAGGAGGGACTTCAGAAGAATAACAAATGTTGTGGAACTCTATCATAGTTTAGAACTGAACATCATTTGAAACATTTATAAAACTTTATTGCATAGAAAAATGCTCTAGACTGCAGCTTGAAGTTCTATATATAAATAACCACTTGGAAGGAGTTGGACACTTAAAAAGTTGAGGAAATAATTCTCACTTCAAGTAACTCAATGTTTTCATTTTAATAATCAGATTGCACAGGCAGGGCTGATAGACTATTATTTAGGAAATGGCAATTCTCATCTAAATAGTTGGATTTTTAGAATCCACATAAACAAATGAGATCATCACGTAATCATTTGTTGAACTAAAACTAACAAAGTCATGATTGTGAAAACCCCAGAAGGACATCAGAAATGTGCAAAAACTAAAATGATCTCTAACATTGTTTTTGTCTGACAAAACTCAAATATCCAGATCAAATCACCTATCTATATGAAAAGAGTCATAAAATCCCATCCAGGTCCAGGTCCAGGACTGGTACAGAGGATCACTTGGTATCAGGCCTCACAGAAGAAGAAAAACCTTTTCAAAATAATTCCATATGACACCTTGTCCATTCATTGTTTTACAGATATTTTTTAAAATATTTTTTACATTAGAGTAAAGTGCATAATAATTATATTTTATTTCATCCAGGTATACTTTTGATCTTCTAGTGTTTCGTCTGGTTCAATAATTTGTAAAATACACGATTTAGTAGTTTTCAGATGGTCCACGGGGTTTTTACAGAGTGTGCTTCTGTAGCTTTAGGGATAAACCCTTGTTTGTTCAAGTGTTCCTACTTCTCCTTATGGCTGACTTTATTTGGACCTGACAGGGAAAGCACAGCCTCTAGTGGATCATTGTCTTCACAACAACCATCCTGAATGTCAGAAAAAAGGAGACAAATGGACTTTTAAGGAAACCCCAAAGAGAGGAAGAGCTTTGATGTGGTTTCCATGACATCAGGAACAGAAGCTAGTAGAGATGATGGATGTCATCTGTTCCAGATCATTTTGAGCTCAGTGTGCACATTCCAGGAGGATCATTTAATCAAAGTGCGGATTTGCCCGTCTTTATTTGTATTTGTTGAATTTAGATTAAACTGAGATGGCAGCATTTCTCCAGTGATGGTTTTGATCCAGCTCCAGTAGAAAATCAGAGCAAAGTGTGTGAATCACTGTGTGGGTGGGTTGAGAGGAGGCATTTAGCTCCATTTCCACTCCTTGGAGTTTTATTTGTTTATTTATTGGGATAATGAGTTCCTTTCCTCCCTTCTGGAAGTGACATGTTAGTCAGAGCAGAACCCTTCAGTGTTTACGTCTCTGTTGTTTTATTTCCTAATCTCACGACTTCAGGTCTGAATAAGGATCAAGGACTTGACGGCGAATGTGGGACTTAGTTTCTGGTTTTCGTGAGGGATCACTTGCTTTATGTCTTGATTACCTCCTCTCTCAACTCACAGAATTCCTCATTAGCCTGGTGTTGTAGGAGATTTATCCTCCCAGTGAAGATTTTTGCAGCTGCATGTTGTTTGCCTGTCAGCATGGTGAACAAAACAAGTCTCCCCTCCTTTGTGTAGTCATTCTGTTTCAGCTGTGTTTACACATACCACACATAGAACAGTAAAATCCCACATAAAAATGTCCATCCTCACATATTGTTTTATGATTTGAGATAAACCAAGTGCAACACTCATGTTTGAAACTGTAAATGTGCCAAGGTTACACAGAGCAGACATGTGTTTAACCAAAACACAGCAGCTCTTGTTGAAAAGCTGCTGCGTTGAACTGTTTTATCCCAGACTAACATTCTGTGGATGTGCAGGCTGCTCTCCTGCTGACTGCTGCCCCAGGCCCTAAGCCTCTACATTGGGTTGGAGATTTGGCTGGCTGGGTGACCTCAGACAGAAGGAATGTTTTGTCTGGATGTGCACAGCAGGACTACCAGCCTGATGTGAACGCAGAACAGAAGCCGCTGAGCTGAGAAGCAGCAGGAACATGAAACACTCCAAGGTGAAGAGTTAAAAAAAAATCTGATTTAGGACAGCTGCTGTGTTTACTATACACACAGGCTTCAATGCTTAGAGGCTGAAGGTGTACAGAAAATCTCTTTGATCAACAGTAAATGTTCAACTGCATTACAGCCTAAAAGAACGTCTGTTACAGGAAAATAATCTGACAAACTCTAGAAAGACAACTATCTCACAGACGAAGGCTGTCATGAAACATTTTACAACTGCATGTGCAAAGATGTAAAATTCAACACACGTGTGTGAAATTTCAACTAGTCCCACAACCTGCAACTTGTTTTTGGTCTGTCAAATCCAAAGAATCATTGAGCAGAAAATAGGAACTCTGACTGAGATCAGCTAAATGGGATTAACATTAATGACTGATAATCTAAAATGAAGCCACCTTCATCTCATGATGACATTTATTTACTTGCAGTGACTTTTAAAGGCATGAAAGGTCAATCATTTCAAAATAAAGTGACAGACAAGCTCAGCCATCTGTCAGGTTATCTCAAAATACAAAACCATGTTTGATTAAACTTGGTAGACACATCACTATTTAACCTATTTATGTGTATAACCTATTTAATTTATACTGAGCACATCATTTAAACTGTGAATAGGGGGATGCACTGTTCCTTTTGAAAGCTATGGTTTTTATTTTTTCATGGCTAAATATGGTGACTACATCACAGGTCAGAAAATCATCTCATTACTGAAAAAGTTACATCAAAGACAGAAATAATTTAACAGGATATGTAAAGAGGTGACAATTTAGTTAAAAATTCCCTCAGCATAACAAATAAATGATATGAATTCTAAGGCTGCTATAAGCTAATAAAACTGTGTCTAATGACTGAATATTGCTCTAAATGTGTTGCAAGCTTATCTCAGCCAGAGACAACAACCTGCTCCTTCTAATATCTCTGAAGACTGAGTTATGAAATATTCTTCCTCTCGCCTTGAGCTAAGTAACTGGTGACATCTGCTTGTTGCAGGATGTAACCATATGATCCAAATTATACAAATCTACAATTTGTTTGACATCTTTGTGAAACATTTGGGAAATGTCTGTGCAACCCAAATTTAAGGTTAAACAAAAAGCTATTGGAGATATTTTACCCACTGAATTATTTCTCTAGCTTTTCATCTGATGCATCCTTTTCAATGTTTATTATCAGAGTTCTATTTATCCCTGCAGCTGGGAAATGAAGTTTTGCTATCAGAATCAGGATCTGTGTTGATGTGATGTGTTTGAAATCAGTTAATTATCTAAACAATAAACATGAATTAATTATTAAAATTAAATCTCTGCTTCCAGTGTTTGAACTGATCTGGAGACAACAGCTGATTAACTTAAACTCATCTACATAAAGATTGTTATTAGAGAAAAACAACTTGTACATATCGTACATATTGTACCATATCACAGATTTCATGTCAACACACAGATGGTGGTCTAGATGGAGACTGTTGTTTAGTTTTATTCTGGCTGACCTTTGACCACTACCTTCCACAGACAAAAGTCAGTATAATCTTTTGCATCATATGTCAGAAATGTTCATGCAAACAATCAATAATTAGACCAACATGTTTTAGTGTAAATAATAATGGATATTATCAGTATCCATCCATCCATCCATTTTCTGTAGCCGCTTATTCCTCCACAGAGGGTCGCGGGGGGAGCTGGTGCCTATCTCCAGCGGTCAAGGGGCGAGAGGCGGGGGACACCCTGGACAGGTCGCCAGTCCATCGCAGGGCCTATTATCAGTATGAGATTTAAAATATATATTTTAGTAATCAAGTATTCTATTGAACTACCAAGTTCTCTGATAAACACAATAACATTTTTAATACAACAATTGTTCTCCTTTTATTTTTCTTTGACATATAGAAATTATCTCAGCATTTGCTTCTCTGTACTGACCTTTGACCTCAGAACCAGTGACAGCTTTGCATTTGGGGCCAGTTGGGCTGGGCTCCACCAGATGGCGCTGATGAGCTTTATTATTGCTTAAAATAATCAGTGGAAAAGAATAAAGTAATGTTGTATTAAAATCCCTTATGTTACCAAGACTGTTGAACATATTTGTTTAATTTAGCTAAGTCTTTTCCAGAATATTGACAAGCTCAGGAGATTAAATCATCTTGAAATAAAAAAGTTGGGGCCAGCCCATTAGGTTTGTTTAAATTGAACTTCTGAAATCACCGTGCTCTTGAGACTATTGTGGCAGGTAATGTTAACACAAGTCTCTGGTTCTGACTCTTACAAGCTTGATTGCGTTCCACCAATAAAACACCAGCTTTGTCAGCTTCTTAAAGACAATGTTTGCCAGATGAGTTTTTTTCTTACATTTCTTGTTAGTTTTCCCAGCTGCATCTTCAGTTTATTCAACTGATTCTGGTTTTATTGCCTGTAAAGAAAACATGACTGGAAATCAGTATAAATGATGTAATTACTAGCCAACCAGAACAGAGTATTTAGTATGATCACAAGTCAAAATTAGCCAATTATATTTCTGAAAAAAGATGGATTTATTCTAAAAACCGCCTGGACATAGCTCTTAATTTAAATGATAAATGTTTTCATCCATCAGAATCCCTATTTTGTAGGAGTCTATGGATACACACCCACGTTGCTCTTAAGGTAGATCTGGGGTAGATTCTCACTATTTTCCTCACAAATTTGTTCCTAAAGAAAAAAACAATTTCTCAAGTGCTTAGAAACAGTCACAACCACTTCAAAACCACACACCTGAGCAAATGGGATTGAATCCTCCTTGACGGAGCAGAGCAGCTACACTTCCATTTCCTCAGCCCCCATCATGTCCTCCAGACATTGCTTTTTGTTACCTCACAGATTTTTTTACCCTGAGTTATTTTACAGGTTTGGATTTGGTTGATTCTGATGTATCTCCTGTCCCTTTATTCACAGCCTGTGCTACAGAATGGAAGCAGGGCTCCTTGGATGAGACAGACATTGATGTGTAAGCTTCAGCCCAGACTGTCGGGACCAAAACGTAGTTTATTGGCTAAAACAGTTCTGGATATTTTCAGTCAGTGCAGACAAAGCACAGGAAAGAAGATAGGCATCTTATTGCATTTTTAGCATACCTTCAGATATGAAACTGCACAAATGTGCCACTTAAGGTAGAGCCACTTATTGGTCCACAGAGGAACAATCCTGTTCCTCTGTGGACCAATAAGTGGCTTGCTTCCTGCTGACAGTGGTTTGACAAGTTTTTTTTTTGTTGTTGTTGGAGAATCCTGCCTTCATTAGCCATGTGTGTATCCTACATAACAACCCAAATAGCATATTGGCAACTTGATGGTAACCATGTGTCTAATAGGTGGTATTTGAATCTCCTGGTGTTTGTTTTTTTTTAAATCAGGATTTGGTTGGGTTTCAGTCCAGCTCTATTGCTATAGATGATGTGATTCAAGTATGTTCAAAACAAACAGGCCTTGTTTAGTTATGGATGAAAATATTTCACCTTTTGAGGTTTGGATGTGTTTTTAGACCTGATAAGACCTTTAGGCTCAGCTTATCAGACAACAAGCTGTGATAAAAGGTGTTTCCTGCTCCCTGTAGAGGAAGCCTTTGTTTTAGGTTACATTTAGTAGGATTTTGGAGCTCGTTTGGTCGTCTGCATTACTGTACAGTTAAACAACTAAATCAGATTATGTCAATCCGACTGAAGTTAGAAAAAGGCATTTTTTATGTACAGAAGTGACTTTGTTGCATAGATGTTTTGTAACTGAGCAGAAAAAAGCTAAAAATACCAAACATTCTCTATAAATGAGGTTTTAAAATTGAATTTCTATATTTCCTAACTGAAGGTACATTTATAGTTTATTCTGGGAGGAGCTGCAGTGAGAAGTGAATCAGTCAGGATCGTGGGAGTTTTGGGTTTGGAGCTGGGACATTGTTTGCCTGCATCTCACACAAAAACACATTTAAAGTTTGTCATTTTTTCTCATCAAAAACTTGCTTCTGTTTCCTGTTTTCCTGCACCTCTGTCCCCCATCCTTCCTCGTGTGTCTCTCTGTTTTGGGTGATGAATCTGTTCAGTGTCCTCCTGATAGGGTTGTTTGTGTTTAAGCATGTAGTCGACTCATCTAGTAAATTTGTAGAACAGTAAAGAAACTGATCTAAAATTCAGTTTTATTTCAACTGAGAGGCAGAGAATGAATAGGAGGGAAAATAGGAGGAGCTCTGGTCTCTGAACACAATAGTGCTCTGCATGTGTTTGTGTGTATGCAAGACTGTAAATGTGTGTGTGTGTAAGTGTGTGTGTGCGTGCATACAGTATCAAAGAACCCAAAACAGAGGAGAGTCCCGGTCAGCAGACCTGCAGAGCAGGAAAGTGACCAAAGAGAAAGGAGTTGAGCCACAGGAATTTACTCAGACAGAGCGACATTTCTGTCAGCTTTTAAAGGGAAGGAGAACAGACGATTAAATCAATCAGTCAACACTTTTATTTTAATATTCATTCTTCAAGAAGAGGCTGAATAATGGAGACACCCAGCTCTATCCAAAGAGAAATCTCTATGCTGAAAGGTAATTCTGATTTCTATTTTAAATGTACATTGAGTTTCTGTTCATGTTATTAATTACGTGTGAAATTAAACCAGAATGTGTTCCGTTTTAAACAGCTTAGCTTTTCTCGTCCATGTTTCACTTTTTATCTGTCTGTGTACAAAACGTATCACTGAAACTGTCACTATCCACGATAAACCCTCAGATACCGGAGAAGAGAAACATCCTGGTATTTGATTGACCTAAACTTGGAAATTAAATTGACCTTAAACCTAAGCATTGGCTATTATTTTATTTCTGACTAACGGCAGTTATATGTACATTATTTTATCAAATATTTTTTCTCCTATTGTTCCTCTTTTTACGTCTCTACAACATGCCACCTGTCAGGTTTCTGTATCTCTCAGAATCAGTGGAATCTGTGCACGTGCTGCTCGTAGTTTCTGTTGTCAGGCTTGGCAGACTGACGAGATGACAGAACAACGATAAGGTTTGTTCTGTCAACTGACTTGTGCTTTACTTAACCCCACAGCAACAGGGTAGAGTTACTAGATAGTAGAATGTTTCAGCTTTGATATGGATGATAGTTT
Source organism: Callopanchax toddi (assembly GCA_006937965.1). Lineage (NCBI taxonomy): Eukaryota > Metazoa > Chordata > Actinopteri > Cyprinodontiformes > Nothobranchiidae > Callopanchax > Callopanchax toddi. The sequence continues at coordinate 355,747 of SSNR01000076.1, forward strand.
TAACAGGTTTATAATAATGCTTTAAATTAACAGAAGGATGGTCAAAGATGCTCTGTCCTGACAGAAAAGGAGAATGTAGTGTCAGTGGGTTTAGTTCAGATACAAAGAGCTGGGTTCAAACAGAACAGAAGTTTTCAAACTTTTTTTCCTCAAACCCACAAAATAACAGTGGTTTGGACTTGTGACCCTGCATTTTTCTGGTTGAAATTCACAAACACTGATAAAAGAGGTTAGAATAAATTCAATATTTAACTTGGACAAACAGAAATATAATCATCAGTTATTGAATTGTTTAATATTTCCCAGCAAAAATGTGTTATCATTGCAGAAAAAACTCATGAATAAAGTTGAAAATGGACCAAAATGTCCCTTTACATCCCAGAAGAATCTCAACCATAACTATTGAGCTTTTTCTGGCCTTATCTGTTTGTTTTGAATATCAGTAAGAGTGATATGGTGATAAAACATTTTATATTTTGGTAAATTATTGTAATTGTAAAAATAACTCCAGAATTAACCTCCTGAGACCTGAAAATGTTTGTCTATTCTTATTTTTACCTAACTGCATGGGATTAATAGGAACTCCTTAACTGTGTTTATTTGAACAGTTAATCAATAAACAAATCATTAAATGTTGAAACAATTTTCCTAAATTAAATTTAAAAAACCATTAGAAATAGAAAATGTATCAAAAACAAATTGAATATTATTTGGAAAATAATTAGAATTTAAAAATAAATAAAAAAATTGAAAATTAAAAGGTTTTATTTTACTTTTTCTAAAATACATGGAACAAGATTTAAAGAATAAGAGGAATTTATTATTATGGTTTTATTCATGGTAAGGTAACAGTAGCATGTGTAATCAAAGCCTAACTGATCAGATTATTCAGTTTAACAGCTTTCCAGATGTCAAGTGTCCAAACACACACCTTTGTGTAACAACACTTGTGTGTCAGACACTTTATTTCTTCCTGTAAAAGGTGGTGTGACTTCTAACACTCACTATTTATTGGCTCTCACTAAAGTGCTGAAGCTCTATAGTGACTTAGAAATATGTGTTTGGAGCATTTGGAGGCTCCTCCCTCTGACCTTTTTAATCTGCAGCATCAGGTCAGGTCAGTCTCTGAACATGTAGGAGTATGAGGGTGATGGATGTGATTCATTTACTGGTTTATTTTGTATCTATGTATTAATGTCTCCTGATATAATCCTTGTTTTAATTTTGTGTTTGAAGTTTTCTCCCATGTTTCACATGCTGCTGATATCTTCATCTGGACGCAAGCTGTGAAACTTGTGTTCAACCATCAACTAGACTGAGGCAAATGCAGCTGGCTTGTGAAAACAGCAGGAATGTTTTGTTGTGAGGGCAGTAAAACTGGTTCATGAGACGTTCAGAGATCTTTAGTTGTGCATTTTGTAGGTTTAGCTCAATTTAGGTACAAACAGCAGACAACATAGACTGCACAAACCTCTTTATGTCAGACGGGATTCATAGTTTTCTGTGATCACGGTATCCTGGAATGTAAAGTGACACGATTCCTTTGTATTTAGCCAAACACGTTTTAAATGGTAGTGTTTTCACAATACTGACAGGGACAATTACCATTAGTTTGCTAACAACATTACACATATGCATCATGTTTTATTTATCTCTTCATTGTTTTATTGTTGCAGAGCTAGAGGACGACATTAAGCACAATAATGAAATAATTTTCATGTCTGCATGACTCTGTTTTAAGGCATTTCTGCTTTTTACTGGATTACTGGAGCATATACAGTAAATAAGCTCACATCAAGATTGTGCTAATTTAACATCAAAGTGGACTTATTTTCTGCATTTTAAATGTTCAATGGTGAAATAATGAACAGGGTGTGGTTCTCAAGTCCAAACTGTAGCCAGTCTGTTGTCTGAAGGAAATGGCTTTTATCATGAAGGAAATGATCTGAGTTGTAAACGTGTTTGTGTTTCATTCCAACAGAAAAAAAGGGGATTTAGTTTCATTTCATTTAGTTTCAGCTTTATATTTAAACCTTCCTAAAACATTGCAATAAGAGCTAATAGAAACTATTTAGAGGTCAGATATTCACCTCACTCTTTTAAAATAAATCTTGTTGAAATACAAATGATCATTCCTTCTGATAATTTTTAAAAGACAATTGATTGATCCTCAATCCAATCATACTGTTTTTGCCTAATTTGTACTTTCTGCATACGCATAATTCAGTAACACCACATTCACATAAGCTGTGGTATTTCTATAATTCATAAAAACACACTTTTGTTTTAATGTTTCAGAGATTTCTCAGCCTGTGATCTTTCTAACAGAATATGATGGAATGAGGCGTACCCTCCTGGCAGTTTACTGTTCAGAAACCTAATGGCTAAGGTGATACTCATTACTGTAAGCCACTCCTGACATTAATACCTGAAACAGATAGAAAACAAAAGGTGTTTATAGTGGTGTTTCCATAATAATCAGATGCAGGGAGTTACAGGTCTGACTGAAACTTCTCTGAAGTCTCACTCTGTCTGCTTCATGTGGACGACAGGTAGAGGCAGTAATAAACAGGGAGGTAATGTCGTCACAAGTTTGCTTTTCAGACGGTTTCAGGTCTGTTTGCTGGCAGACATGAGGAGGCGCCACAGCTTATAGGGTTATGATAAATGGATTTTCAGGTGACAGCAGGGTGAGAAGTTGAACTAACGCTGATTTACAATACAAACATATAAGTAACATGTAAAATATGTGTGTGCATTAGTGAGGAGGTACGTGTTGGTTTGGTGTAAACCTCGCCTCGCCTCGCCTCGCCTTCTTCCGCTTATCCGGGTCCGGGTCGCGGGGGCAGCATTCCAAGTCGGGCAGCCCAGGCCACCTTCTCCCCGGCCAAGTCCACCAGCTCCTCAGCTGGGACGCCCAGTCGTTCCCAGGCCAAACTGAAGATGTATTTCCTCCAGCTTGTCCTGGGTCGACCCGGGGGCCTCCTGCCGGCAGGACATGCCCAGAACACCTCCCGAGGGAGGCGTCCAGGAGGCATCCTTACCAGATGCCCGAACCACCTCAACTGGCTCCTTTCGATATGGAGGAGCAGCGACTCTACTCCGAGTCTCTCCCGGATGTCCGAGCTTCTTACCCTATCCCTAAGGCTGAGCCCGGCCACCCTGCGGAGGAAACTCATTTCGGCCGCTTGTATCCGCGATCTCGTTCTTTCGGTCACTACCCAAAGCTCATGACCATAGGTGAGGATTGGGACGTAGACCGACCGGTAAATCGAGAGCCTTGCTTTCTGGCTCAGCTCTCTCTTTACCACAACAGACCGGTTCAGCGTCCGCATCACTGCAGACGCTGCCCCAATCCGCCTGTCGATCTCCCGCTCCCTCCTTCCCTCACTCGTGAACAAGACCCCGAGATACTTGAACTCCTCCACTTGAGGCAGGACCTCTCTCCCGACCCGGAGTTGGCAATCCACCTTTTTCCGGTCGAGAACCATGGCCTCAGATTTGGAGGTGCTGATCCTCATCCCAGCCGCTTCACACTCGGCTGCGAACCTCCCCAGCAAGAGCTGTAGGTCAGAGCTCGATGAAGCTAGGAGGACCACATCATCCGCAAAAAGCAGAGACGCGATTCTCCTGTCACCAAACTCCACCCCCTCCACACCACGGCTGCGCCTAGAAATCCTGTCCATAAAGGTTATGAACAGGTGTAAACCACCTGAGTGATTGTTCGCATGTTTGTCATGTCGTTCATGCAAAGAGTTTAGGTGTTACTCTACATCTAATATCATTGTCTGAAACTGACCTTATTGTGTTTTTAATCCTACAGCTGAGAGACTAATGACTGAGCTGTTTAGATCAGGTGATAATGTGGACATTCTGCTTCACTATATTTCAAACACTGAGCATTTCTTTGATTGTTTCACCTTTTCTATAGATCCATAAAACTGTTCAGCCTGCAGCATCACATCTTTGGAACAAGTAATACATGTATTTACTGAGCAGATAACCCAAAGTATCTGTAGTAATGCCAGTAGTGGTAACATTACCATGTAGGTGCAACACCCCATTTTACTAATCAGTGTAGCAATTTTTTAATTATTGAATTAAGCTTGAAAGAACTACTGGCTGCATCCTTAATAGATTGGTTTTTGTCTCATTGTAGTTAAACCTGTTTTTATGATGTGGATTTTATGTCTCACATTTTGTAATATTGCTGATCAGAAACAAACTAAATATTGCCTTTTGGCATAACAGAAAACACAAAGGCAGGAAAAAAAATTAAGGGGTTTTGATCTCCTCATCTTATTGTAAAAACATGGATCTTTGTTTTTATTTTTAACCATAAAACACATTTCTCCCTGATGTAGGAGGACAGTCTGATCATGAATAATGAGTGGAGTGGAGTGGAGCGGGGGCGTTAGACTATATGTGGTCTATTTAAAAGATGGGACAGGACAAAGGATATTGTGAGTCTTGTTATTGTTGACATAAAGCCCTTCCATCCTTTCCTCCTATTTTTTCCAGGAATTCACTTGGGAATTGTAAAATTCCTTTAGTGGTATTAGCGATAAGCATTTACCACAGCTATTCAGTGAGTTCAGTGTCAAATATCAGTTCATATGTTTTTTATTCAAACTTTTTGTGTACTTGTGAATTCTTACATATTATCAGTATTGTTTAATCTTGTACATCAGTACTTTGTGTAACTATCCAAGGATGCACTCCTTAATGCTTCACTGCAACTTGAACTTAATTAAAGGCATTCCTCTGACATACTTTTCCTTAAAGGAAATGCATCATGCATAGTTTCCCCTCTCTGTTGTTGAGTTATTCTGGGTGATGGTGGAACCCAGGGGAAAGTCCTCATGGCAGAGTCAGGCTGATCCACAGCTGTGATTTGAGTTGGTGTCTCCCTCACAGGGAATGTGACCAAACAGGAGCCAAAGTAAAGAAACTGAAGCTCTGAAATCCTGACTCCCTCACATGGACTGTATCTGCTTCGTGCCAGGCGTCCTGCTTCCAGGTCAGGCAGAAAGTAAAGGAGAGAAAAAAACTTATGAGAGTACTTTTTGTTTTTAAATATCAAGGTTTCAAAAACAGAATCAGAGCCAAGTGCTGCTCACTGGAAAATGTAGCACTTTAGGTCAACAAAATGCTGACATAAGTTCATAAGTTATATCTCTGTAGACACTAATATCTATTAACACATCTAGCTTTATTCACGTCTCCAGCTCCAACAAGAAAAATGAAGTCCTAAATGCTCCCCTGAATTCATCAGTGGAACATTTACAGTATGAAATAATGATACAAAGTACAAAAATAAGTAATAAAACATGCAAATAAATATGAATATGCAGAGATGGGTTCATTCAGATGCATACAAAACAGAAACCCTGATATTTTTTATCACAAACAGGTTTTAGTTTATTGGATCAGGATCCCTTTAATATAACCCCTCAAACACTTAAAGTCCAGAGAGGCTGCTTTCATGGCTTTGTCAGGTCTGCTAGTTATTTTCCCTAAATAGAAAAGATAACGTATAGGCTTTACTTTACATATTTAGTAAGTTGGGTTATAGCCAAAGAAGATGCTGAAAATTAGACTTTAGTTAGCCTGTGTCATGTGGTCTAAATCTAGCAAATTTAATTCACAAACATTCAAATTCAGGCTTTGTGATCAAAGTGTCTTTTCAACTTTCACTTTTGAACCACATAGTTTTGATGACAGGAAAAGTTGTGTTTTCTGTCTTTTTACTGATTTTTTGCTGGGGGAGAACATTTGAGACACCTGCAATTCCATCAGCATCAAGTAGGAAGAGTGACTGTACAATACAAAGAGATTAAACAAACATTGCTTATAGTAGTACAATGTAATAAAAAGGTAAAGGTGAAAATGATGAACACCAAACTCAACACAACTATCAAGAGATTACCCTGTTACTTTTCAAAATCAACTGAAAATAGACCCACAATAAAAAAAATGGATGCTAGTCTATAAGGGCTGTAAGTTAGCCCCACCACCTTGAGACCTGCAGGTCTAGATTGTAACACACAACATTTAATACACCAAGCAATAATATAAGAGAATACGTAAATAAAAAACATTTAAAACAACATAATGAAACTATCAGTTTTAGTGACTTTACACTTAGGTTTACCACCAGTAAGAACAATAAGCCATGCAACTGCTACACCGCTCATCTCCAGTAAAGAACAGAATTAAAAACAAGCTATCTGAAACCATTTAAAAACATCTCTCCTTGCTTTTTCCAGTGTTTGATATCTTAGACCTGGGTTAATGTGTCAGAGTCTGTGCTGCAATTTGTGAATAGATGTTAATCATTAACCAGTACTAACACCTGCTTCTCTCTGCAGTTCACTGTAACCACAGTGGGTATTTACCCTCCATACAGGATATGAATCACTGTGCATGTTGGTTATTTAGTTCAGCCTAAAACCTTCACATTCACTATCATACTATAAATGTTAAATAGTTCATTTAAATAAATAACCGTAGCACAAAACGTAAGGATATTTGTTTTTGATTGATTGTTTCTTTGCTGTAACAATGCTTATTGACAATTAATCATAAACTGTGGGAAAGCCTGATTAGTGACTTTTATGAGAGGTATAATTTATAACGATCATCCATCTGTGGAAAAGGCAACACAGCCAAAATCAAATCCAAACTCCCCTGTGATGATCTCCTGTTGGTATTCACTTTTACATTGAGCCTTAAGTGGAGCCAGATGTGTTTCAGTGACAGATGTACCTGATTGACAGCTCCTGGACAGCTGTGGCCAGCACCACCATGCTGGTTGAGAAATGGGATGCCATTCCTCAGCAAAATGTGACCAGACTGATAACCAGCAGGAGGAGGAGGAGCCAAGCCATTGTGGCTGATTTCAGATCTTCCACTGACGGCCCTGAAAGCTTAAAATTAATAAAGTGTAAACAATGCCCAAAATGAGGAGATTATTCCTAATTTCTGTGAGAAAGTTCAATGATCAAATCCAGCATGTAAAGAGTGAAACAGGTGAATACTGTGGGGGATTTTGGAACATTTTTTGATGGAGCTCTGCACATGTTTAGCTGTGGTGCTCATTCCACAGATGCACCATCTTTACAAGTTGTACCCAGTATTAAAGATGACTAATCCGGCTTTTTGATAATATAAGCTTTATTGCCAAGAAGTTTTCTTGCAACAAAGAAATAATCAACCAAACACAAAGTCATTACTTTTTGTGCTGAGTTTGTTATTACTGCTAGGTTACCCAGTAATTTACTTTTTCATCCCATCATCAAAGTCTGTTTACACTAAATAGTGAAAATGATTTAAAGAATGCACAATACCATAACATCTTGTCCTGCGAGTTTTCAAATGTGGCAATAATTATTGGATAGAAACATTACATTTTACTACAGCCAGAAACATTGAGCCTCTTAACTTCATGTGTTTCTTTTCCTCCATTGCTGATCTGAAACTTTAGCTCTATCTCAAGTGCTTTATCTCCCCATGAGCTGACACATTCACATGAACAGAGGCATTATTATTATGGAGGGCGGCTCTGACCTGAGCAGGAGGAGGGGAGGGAGACTCCCTTTCTGTTGATCTGCACAGAGTGACGTCTTTGACAGAAACAGCGAAGAAAGACCTTGGATACACTAAGATCAAAAAGAAAAGAAGTTGTTGGTTGTGAAGAAAAATCTGTGAGGGAAAGTTGCTTTGACTCTCGAGGTTCCAAAGGTCTCAGGATTGTAAATCTGCAGCATGGAGTCCTTCTTTTCGAGCAAAGGTAAGCTACTACAATGAACAAAAACAGCTGAAATGAGAGAAAGGAGACAGACAACAAAGCCAAAAGGTAAACTGATCCAGGTGGAGAGAGAGAGAGAGAGAGAGAGAGAGAGATTGGATTGAGCTGCACATGTGGAAGAGCATAAGAACAGAATACATATAATAGTTTACCAAGTGTCTGTAGACTTGCTGTCAGGAACAACATGGAGGCTTTCAGTGGAATCAGCTCATCTGTTCATTCACTTTACAATTTAGTCGTGTTTTAGTGTCACATTTTTTGACACAACATAAAATCCTTACAGATACTTACAGAAGCTAGAAGCTAATTTATTTAGATTTTTTTTTCAGATTATCTGAACTTTGACAGCTTAAAGTTGTAAATACATGATTATTTATACTGTATACATAATGAATAAATGAACAGATAAAATAAGCTATGATAGCTATAAAGGATATAAACAGATGGTATATGTAGTTAGCATACAAGCTAACACATCAGATAGGGAGTTTAGAAATCAAAACTCTCTGCAGAAATATTATGTAGCAATAAAAATTATTTAATTGGCCAATCTGATTGACCCTTGGTGGCCTGGACACCCACATCCAGCCATTCATTTCCACTGCTTTCACAATATTTGCGCCATTGTCACTGTTTATGCAGACTTGTAACTCTTCTTTAAGCCCCCATGACTCCAACTCTTCCTTCAATTCTTTAGATATCAGTTCGCTCATATGATCCTCGAGGAAATAAGCTGTCTGTCGACATCTGCTGCACAACTTCCACTCTTCATTGATGAAGTTGACTGTGAGACTAATATAAAGCTCCTTTGTGCAACTCGACTTCAAGTCCGTAGTAGTTGCATAGTGTTTTTTGCTCCAGAGTTTTTTTCTTACTTGGTCACAGACTCACTTGGTTTGCGACTAGGGACTTTGTAACATGAATCGAGTGTCTTAACCATGTTCTGAATGCCACATTTCTCCCCCGTAAGCTCTATGCTTTTGACCAAAACATGTGCAGCTTGATGACATCATCAAACTGTGCTATCACACTAGGCTGGTAGAGTCAAAATCTTTACTGTAGGCCAAATTCATATAATTTCTTCTATACCGTTTATACCGCCCACTCCTAGTGCCTGGTTTTGGAACCGCATGACCTAATTTCAGGTTTTTTGCAGATAATGTTATTTTGTTGGCATTTTCATGCCATGATCTTCAGCGTACATTGGGGTAGTTTGCAGCTGAGTGTGAAGCAGCCAGGGTGAGTGTCAGATCTTCTAAATTGGAGGCAATAAAACAAAGAAATGCTCCCTCCAGGTTGGAGTGAGAATGTCTCAAGTGGAGGAGTGTCTTTATCATGAGAGATGGACTGACAGATAGGTTTCATCTTCAGTAATGAGGGCTTTGCTCCTATCTATCATGGTAAAGCAGATGCTGAGCTGAAAGGTTCAAGTCTTGATTTACTGGTCTGTATTTGTTCCAGTCCTCACCTATAGTTATGAGATGCTAATCATTAAGAAATGAATGAGAGTCTGGATACAAGTGCTTGAAATGAGCCTCCTCTTTAAGGTGGGCTGGCTCACCCTTAGCAATAATTTGAGGAGCTCTGTCATCAAGAGGGAGCTCAAAGTAAAGCCACTGCTCCTTTGTGTTGAAAGGAGTCAGATGAGGTGGTTCAGCCAACTGACGTAGAGGCTTCCTGGTAACATCCCTCTAGAAGTTTTCCAGGCATGTTTCACTGGAAGGAGACCTGAGGGAAAACCCAGAACTTACTGATTAGATTTTTTTTGTCTTGCCTGGGAACATGTTGGAATCTCCCAGACAGAGCTGGAGAGTTTCCCTCTTAGACCTGTTACCACTGTGACCTGACCTTAGATAAACATAAGACGTTTACTCCAGGGTGTTGGAAAGGAGACTTTGACCAATTTTTGAACCCACATAGAGTTGCTGGGGGGGGGGGGATAGTCGCTGAGGGGGTCATGGGATGGGGTCAAGGGGTGACAGTTGCTCATTAAGTAGAGCATTTGTCTTGCAATCAGAGGGTTGTCTGTTTGATCCCAGCTCCAACTGGGTCCCTTTGTAGTTGTGTCCATGGACAAGACACTTCACCCACATTGCCTGTTGGGGAATGGGGATGGTGGTAAAAAAGGTCCCATGGTGCCTGTGTATGGTTGCCTCGCTTCTGTGGCTATAATGCTGCTTATTGCCATCAGCGTGTGAATGACTGTAATGTGAAGCACTTTGTAGTCCATGATTTAGAAAAGCCCAATACAAATGTGGTATTTATTATTTTTAATGGACAGAAAATTCATGAGTTCTCCAATTTTCTTAGTAGGTTGCAGGCCCTCATTCTCATTCTGTTTTGAATATGTTTAAAACATTTTCAAGACAAATGACATCTGAAACCCATTCCAAATCTATTTTTGCTAATTCTGAATTCACTTTCTTTGATGCAGTAGTGAGTAGTGAGAGACACCTTTTGTGAGGTGTTGGTGACCAGATGATGACTCAAATAGAATAAACTGCAAACAAACTGAGCCATCATTAAGACTCATTGTTACTAAATTGCGTAATGAGTAAATGTGCTTGACAGTTTAACGAATGTTTCAGTTTATTTACACTATGTCGCATGCCCAACTAGACATGGCCAAACATTCCAACTGAACATTAGCATATTTCTCATGATTTTGGGTCTCCAAATGTCACCATTACTGCCTGTCAGATACTGACTCAGCCCACCTGAGACAAGCCAGTGTAACTGCTACATATGTTACGATTTATTGCTGCTTACTACAGGGTTTGTTGTCAGATTGTTGCAGTATTTAGCAGTAATCACCATGACGGAACAGACAACAACAGGAGCACCAAATACCATACAGGTATCATAAAATATGCCAGTTTTTTACTTTGTCTTAGTGCATCTTGCACATCAGCAGTGACTTTCTTCACTGACCCAGTAGAGAAGATAACTATAAATGTCTGACCTCATAATGCTGCATTGGCTCTATAGTAAGTGGGAGCTCACTGTGTCTGTGTGGTCCTGCTCTGAATTACAGCCACTCCTCAGTAGCAGCTGTCTAATTTGCCTGTTTATGTCCCTGTTTCAGCATATTGAGTATATTACCTCTGTATGGTCTGCTGAGCACTGCTGACTCTCACTCCAAAACCCACACAGAAGGGGGTTTCTCTCAGTTAAAGGCTTTTTTGCTGTCACACTCTGGGATTACCATGAAAAAAGTTTCCACTGAGCTTCTGTCAGGCTGCTGCCTGATTCTGAGACCTCCCACAGACTGAGAAGAAATGCTGTACTGTTGGTCCATGTCTGAGTGTTTGGCTGGCAGAGCATTTGTCTGTCTGGCTGCAGAGAAAAGTGAAAGTCAACAGCAGGTTTCTGAGGTTGTGTTTACTGGTGAAAATGCTTTCTGGGTTTTTGAGAGCAAGTGGAGGTGGCAGTCGCTTCCATCTAGTGCAGTGGTTCCCAAACTGGGGGGCGCGCCCCCTATGGGGGCGCGGTGTAACAGCAGGGGGGGCGCGGGATGATTTATTCAGTTATTAATTAAAAAATAAAAAAAATTTTATTAAAAAAATATTTATTTTTTGAGTGCTAGGCAGTGTTATCTGGGGTGGATGGGTGAGATTGACCTTGCCTCTGCTTTGCTGTCCCCTCTAATCTCTCACCTCTGGGGAGATGGACTGAGTGTGTCCGATTCACCGCAGCGCGCTCAGAGCTGCAGAGAGCAGGTGGGCGTGACCAGGTTGCAGTGCAGCGCCGTGCGGAACACCGGTTATAATATTAACATTCATTATTATGAGATCATGAGAAAAAGAGAGAGAAATGAGGGGTGCACATCATTTTTTTTATTGAGACACCCAGGGGAGAACCTGGCGCTGATGCGCAACTCCTCGCGGGGAGGTGAATGGGTTTGCATAGCTCTGTGTTTGCCTGCTGGCGCAGCTTGTGCGTGTCAACCAGTCTTCATAGCTTGAACGCTTATGAGAGCTCCTTCAGAGCCACCACAACAGGAAGTGTAGTTAAAATCAGCGTCTGACCACGGGCTGTGTGATCGGACCGCAAAGCTGAAAAGCTCTCTATGTGCAAAGACGCGTTTGGGCACCTCGTGCGCACTGACGGAGCGCACGAGTCTGGACGATTCAGTAACGAGCGCGCGCGACCTTGAACGCGCAGTGCCGGATGCGAACCTCCACAGACCCCCCCCCCATCTATTTTATTCTCAAATGGCACACAGGACACTGTTTGGAGGACAACTCAACACAAAGGAGATCTGCAGCAACAAGCCGCTCACACCAGTCACTGAGAAGATGAGAGAACTATTTTTTAAAGTAAAAATAAACCTTTACATTTTTTATTTTCATTTTCTCAGGGAATTTGTCATTTATTAAAACCCATTTTGCACTGAGGCATTTTTTAAAGTTTCTATTGAGCTGTAAAAGTGGTTAGTTTGTTGTTTTTAAAGAAAAGGTTGAAGTTTATTTTATAGCAACATGTAGTTAAATGCAGTTACTTTTACTTGTTCAGATCTCTAAGGTTTGATCTGAAATAACCTCTAATGGAGTTTGAAAATGAGATTTGTCTGTTCGCAGTGTTTGTTTGTGTATGTGTGTGGGTGCGTGCATGTGTGCACGTGTGTGTGTGAGAGGGGGGGCACAGGAAAAAATGTGTAAAATTAAGGGGGGCCCAGAAGAAAAAGTTTGGGAACCACTGATCTAGTGGGAGATGAGAGTGAAAACAGCAGTAGCTGGAAATGCAGAAAGTTAGAACTTTCCTTCATTTCTCTGTCATTTATCCACTCAACTTTTGTTTTTATTAGGTGATGGTTTTAATGATAAATTTATGTACAAGACTTATGCAGACAGATGAACATTGTGAAATATACAAATGTTACCCATATGACTCTGGAGGAGCTGCAGAGATCCACAGCTCAGGTGGGAGAATCTGTCCACTGGACAAAAATTAGTCGCACTACTCCACAAATCTGGCTTTTATGGAGATGTGGCAAGAAGAAAGCTTTTGTTGAAAGAAAGTAATAAGAAATCCTGTTTGCAATTTGCCACAAGTCATAGGGGAGACAGGAAACATGGAATAAGGTGATATGGTTAAATGAGACCAAAATTGAACATTTTGACCATCATACAAAGAGCTATGTGTGGCATAAACCTAAAACCACACATCAACCTGAACGCACCATCCCCACTGTGAAACTTGGTAGTGGCAGCATCATCCATATGTGGATATGCTTTTGTTCAGCAGGGAGAGGGTAACAGGTCAGACTTGATGGGATAATGGATGGAGCTAAATACAGGGAAAACCTGGAAGAAAACCTTTTAGAGGCTGCAAAAGCCTTCAGACTGGGGTGGAGGTTCACCTTCCAGCAGGACAATGACCCAAAACATGCATGCATCCAGAGCTACAATGAAATTGTTTAGATTAAAGCAAATCCATGTGCTAGAATGGCCCAGTTGAGGTCCAGACCTGAATCCTTTTGAGAATCTGTGGCAAGATTTGAAAACTGCAGTTCAGATGATCTCCATCCAATCTCACTAGAGCTATTTGCAAAGAAGAATGGGCAGCCTGTGCAAAGCTGGTAGAGACTTACTTCAACAGACTTGCAGCTGTACTTGCAGTGAAAGGTAGTTTGACAAAGTATTGACTAAGGGAGGCTGAATATATGCACACCACACACAAAAAAGCATTTTAGATGATATCTAGAAAATAAAAATGTGTGACTGTCTTCTTATTAACAGTCACCAACGTTAACTTTGAAAGATTGTTTTCAATGTGCTGTTATATGGCTTCAAACTTCCATCCAGGAAGTATGGCTTTAAGATGGCACGAAGGACAAACTAATTGCTTTTCCGGATGCTTTTTCACAATACATCCTGTTGTTGATTTAATGTCAACAATTTGCCAATTGTATATCTGATAAAAGTTCAGTTTTACATGTAAGATTTTTTTTTCTCAAAAATAAAAACATTGGTGGTTATGCCACACAAAATTGTCCAAAAGATAAGTGACTGTCTGACAGAAAGGCAGCAGTTTCTGCATCTGGGTGATGTTCTGTCTGACGTAGAGGTCAGTAGCACATAGGAATGTTTTCTCCCTTCCTGTTCACTTTGTACACATCTGACTTTTAAAATATTCAATATACGGGTCATGCAACTTGTAGAGATTTTCTGATGACTCGTGAATTGAGGGGTGATAAGTGAGGGAGGGTTATAGGACATTGACAACAATAAAAATAATAATGGATTACATTTTTATACCGCTTTTTTGTCTGAGGATACTCAAAGCGCTTAGCAAATTCCACTATTCATGTACACACGCTCACACTCTGGTGGTGGTAAAATAAATCACTAGCCACAGCTGCCATGGGGCAGTTTGATAGAGGTCAGGCTGCCATTTTGAGACAGCAGCCCCTCTGACCACCATCAACATCCACACACAGGCAAAACAGGTAAAGTGTCTTGCCCAAGGGCACAACAACAAAGTGGCCCAGCAGGAGCTGTGATCGATCCGGCGATCCTGACGATAACTCTGTGGAGTGAGCTGGACAGATTCATCTGCACTTACACATCTCTAAGAACAGATAGATGGTAAATTATTTTAGGAGAGGAAAACAGAAGTACCTTGGTCCTACCTTGCCTTGCCTTGCTTTCCTCCATTTATCCATACCTGGGTCACGGAGTCATCATCCCAACTAGGATATCCCAGACTGTCCTCTCCCTGACCATCTCACCCAGCTCCACCATTGGGACCCCAAGATGTATCCAGGCCAGTACTAGAGATATATTTTCTCTAGCTTGTCCTGGGGTGACCCAGGGGCCTCCTGCCAGAAGGACATGCCTGAAACGCCTTCCCAGAAAAACATCTATGAGGCATACTAAGCAGATGCCCGAACCACCTCAACTGGCTCCTCTTGATATGGAAAAGCAGTTGTTCTACTCCAAGTCCCTCCTCAGATGTCCAAGCCCCTCACCAAAGCCCCTCACCCTATCTCTAAGGCCTGAGCCTGGCCACCACAACAGACTAGTTCAGCATCCGCATCACTGCAGAGGCTGTCCAAATCTGCCTGTTGATCCGCCTTCCCTCACTTTTAAACAAGACCCCCATATACCTCCACCTGAGGTAGGTCCTCTCTCCCAATCTGGAGTTGGCAGGCCACCTGTTCCAGCTGAGAAACATGGTCTCAGATTTGGAGGTGCTGATCTTCTTCCCAGTCGCTTCACATTCGCCCTTGAACCTCTTCAGCAAGAGCTGAAGGTCAGAGTGTGATGGAGCTAAGAGGACCACATTATCTGCAAACAGCAGAGATGAGGTCAAGTCTATTGCTTGGAGATAATTGGGCTTTAGTTGTCCTGTCTGATGTGGTCCTCATTTAGCTCAAACAAAGACATAGAAATTCAGGCCTTTTTATTTTATACAAGACATCTTTTCATCTTCTACTTTTGAACCAAATTTTCCACATAGAAGACAGCAACGTCTTTTCTGTCTTTTCACCTTTTCTGCTGTTATATCAACAGGGCCAGTCTGCTATTGTTCCCTATTATACTAAATTTCTAAAATTTAATCAGACAAAAAATGAGAACTCAAGAAATCACCTGTAATAATTCAAAGGTCATCAAAAAATCATCAAAAAATTTAAACAAACATTTTCTAGAATTCATGTTTTGACACAAAGTGAAAACATTACATATTCTCACAAAATTCAGTCTTTTCTAAAAACTATGTTGAGTTTTTTCCTAATACAAAACTGAAGATAGTGCAATAGTTGCAAAGAGAAGGAAAATGTATAAATAATTCAAGGGTGGAAAACGTATTTTAAAATGAGCAGAATAAGATTTGGGACAAGGTAGTAAATCATTTCATGTTCAGTGTTGCTGTCTTCACTGTAAAATACTTTACTGTAGATAAATTATTAGCTTAACTATAAATATTTACCATTAACACTTAGACAGTGACAGTCAGCTGTTGAAATCTTTACCTGGCATTAGATGGATCCTATTTTAAAGAGGGAAACTTTCTGGATCCCCAGTCATTAGCTGATGATTTAGTATAGTGTTAGTTACACATGAGTAACACAATAAGGCTGGTGGTTGGTAGGTGGTGCCTCTATTGCTCTCATACACAAGAACTGTCCTGGTCTCTCTGATGGGATTGTCCTGTCTGTCCAGTGGTGGGCCATGTGGGTGGTAGAGGTGTGGTTCAGAGGGGGTGACCTCTGTAAAGAACAGCTGTAAATCTCTTCATCTAAAATAGCAGCTTCACTAAAGAGGTCTGAATCCATTTAAGGTGAGACAGCCTGACCACATGTTGTTTTTCAGTTTGTTAAAGTAAATTTCTTTGGTTTTTGAAGACTATAGAGAGCAGAAACAAAAGCACAGAGAAACATTTTATTTAGATCTCAATCTCTGTTTCTTTACATTTCAGTGCTAGATTACCAAGATAAATGGAAATCCAAAAAAGTTCAAGACTTGTATGAAAAATGCATTTGTGTTTGACACATTTTCAAAAATTAGGATTTTAAAATTATGTCGTGAGTAAATTACTTCTGGTATTCAGTTAAAGCATTGCTTCACAGATACAGAACATGCCAGAGTTATTTCACTATTTTAGCTCAACTTTAGATTGGGAGTTTAAATGTTGTAATAACTGATTTTATATTTTATACATACAGCCCTAAACTATCTGCTAACTATAGGGCCCTTAAATTTCCTCTGAATGTATCCAGTCAGTGACTGCTTTTGCTCCTTCTCTCCAGCAGAGGGCGATATGAGGCAGCAATAGATTTTCTTTCAGCATCTTTCTTAACTCGAGCTCACAGCTCTCAGAGCAGCAGGATTTACAGAATGTCCCTTTCAGCTGGCTTTGAAGTCGAGCAATGATTCAGCTTTTCTAACCACCAAATTTCCACAGTTGAGAAAAATCACAGTGTCATTGTTTTTGAAGTTTCTGCAGCCACAAAAGGCTGAAATCTTCCTTGACATTAAATGTTAATGCTCTGCATGTGACAAGACTTGTTTATATATTTTAGTTCTGCTGATTGACTCTGTTGATAATTTCTCAGAGAAAGAGTGGAACATGAAACTAAATGTCATCACTTATTCATTGTGCGGTGGATCCTTTATTCTGACCACACCTGTGTTTCTCTTTTTGTTTTCCAGGTGAGTGCTCCACCCCCCACCCACGCCTCTTATTCTTGTCTGTTGTTTTGCTAGAAGATGATGGGACGGCATAAAGCTCTCAAACAATAAGTACTCTGTTTATATAAACTAAGCTGTAGGAGAGAACAGATACATTATATATGAACTAGATGCATACATGCAGTACATGTAGGATTCATACTAAAATCTTTGTTTTGTGTCAAATGAAGAATATGATGGGTTGGGCCACAATGTGCCCCCACAGGCTGTTATTCTCCTCTGAACCACATCTGGAATGTGTTTTACAGCCAGTTTGATAAAACTGTAGAGGGGCAGGATCTCGGGTGCAGTTTAGCCCCTCTCACTTTACAACTGTGCTTTATGGATTTATACGCCTTCGAGGTGCGTCATGAAACTGACTACCTGTTTACAGCCCTCACAGAGAAATTCTGATGTAGTGAAAACTTGCCACCTGCTTCTGTGAGTTTTATTGTGTTTAGGAGCTATGGCTGAGTGATTATAAAAGGGCCTGACCTGAGATAACATAGAGATTGTTGAATCAAATGTGCAAATTTGCAGTCACAAGCCTGGATGAGGGCAAACAATGAGTGTTCAGTTACTATGAACTTCCCTCGTAAAGCAAACATTCCAAGAACGTGTGTGTGGATGTGGTAGATCAGTCAATGTCAACATAGCAAACTTGTGCTTTCAGATGCATTTTTCCCTATATTTTTACACTCTCACAGAGTTACCCTCCAGTGTCCTTGGATGCATTCAGTGTCAAGTTTCTTTACTGCAGGGGGTACAGTTACTACGACCACACCTTACACAGACGGCATGGTTACAAAGGGAGCTAGATAATTATCACAGGTGATCCAACTGGTTTGCATTTCTTTTTTCAAGGACATGTTGGTGTTAAGTTTCTTTTCTACCCTGGTAGACCTAATTCATCCGCAGAGCACGTGGTCCAGAGAGGCAACAGTTGACGTCAACCTGCCACTTAAGTCCTTATTACTCGTGTTAAATAGGCCATCCAGTTGTGTATGTGATGGATCTACACTGGCAGTCATTCATTCACACATTAACAGTTTAATACACTAAAGCAAAGTGTTTGTACAGTGGCTGTACCATAAGAGGCGGGTCCAAAAAACATTCTGCTCTTAGAGATGTCAGGGAGTGAAACTTGATAGTCTCCTGGCTGTAGTCCCCATGTTTTACTGTCCCCACATGGACCACACACCCTCGAGGGCAAGTCAATGTCCGTTTTTTAACAGTGTCTTTTCTATTGCATTTTAATACGCTGTTGGCAGTTATTGAGTCCACTGCATTGTTCCATGTTGGAGCAGCTTCTCCTCAATGGTTTGACTTACATTTGAGGAAGAGGAAACTTGGCCATTGTTTGTGCTGTTATTCTACCTTTAAAGGCTGGAGTTTGGGCTGTAGGTGTCACAGTGGAAAACAGGATATTCAGCCATGCAAAGGAAAAGTAAAATCCCATTGCCTGCAGAACAAGGGCCACAAACTGTGGGTGGGGCTGTGGCATGAATCACTAGTTGTTTATCCAAACAAATTGTTAAATGTTTAAGATTTGATGTTGGTTGATTGATTTTGCTCATACTACTTTAAATATACATATTAAGAGAATTGATCTGACATTTTATTAATTGAAAGTTTGTGCTGCTCTGGGTAACTTCTTAGACTTTGGCCCTCCAGGCTGTGTGAAATAAATATCAAAAGGAATAATGCAAACTATTCAGTTTACATATTTGAAAAGTTCTGTGGCTTCATAATGACTTATCTCTCATTATATCTCCAGCGCTTCCCTTGTTTTTTGCATGTGTGTCAGTTTATGAGCCGTTGGTTTCTTCACATTGTTGCATGAGGGGGCATGCCGGCTGCATTTTTGCTCCAGAAATTACAGACTACTGCTAGAATGGCAGATAACTCGAACATTCCTGAGGTCGATGTTCAAACTGTTAGCAAATACAAAAACAATCCTTGTACAAACATCCACATTTTCATCACCAATTCCTGCAGATGAACTGTTGCAATCATTTCCCACTCTGGGTAGTGTCTGCCTTCAAAGACGTCTGTTATCCTGCTGGGGCTGCACTCTGTCCTCACCTATCAGTGCTGGTATGACAGGATTTCAAGACTTCTTCAGATAATCTAAAAATCCATTCTAACATCACCAGGATGTTTTAATGCAGCCTTGTTGTTTCAAAGAAATGCATTTAAAAGAACGGCAGCATGAGTCAGATAAGTCAGCTGACCTCTCACTGCTTCTGTGAGCCTCTTCTACATGAAAGAGTCACAAGAGACCTGTCATGGTTGATTTCACTTAGGGAAAGCTAATTTTGGAAAGTTCCAGATAATGATGGTGAGTCACTGCTGTGTGTAACTGGACTCTCAAACTGTGGCAGAATGGGCCTTTTCTTTGCTTACACATAAACTAAGTTTACTGCACGTCTCACTTGGTGAAGGAAGTAGCTCAGATTTTCTGTTTCACTCTGAGAGAAAGAATGCAACTGATTCATTCTCCCCAGTCTGGTAGGGTTTTATGGGAGTGAGGCTTATAAATCAAATGTGTGTGTGTGCCTTTTGTGTGTGTGTGTGTGTGTGTGTGCCTTTTGTGTGTGCCTTTTGTGTGTGTAGGTGTGTGTGTGTGTGTCTGTGTAAGGGACCATACCATGCATTTGAGTAAAGGGGCACCTCCGTTGTATCTGCAGTAAACCCGTCTCATCAGAACACCTGTCTAAAATTAAAGCTCAGCCTCTTTAGGTTTGAACACTAATGTGCACGTTGTGTGAGAGTCAGAAAGCCCAGAGTCCAGATCTTGTGTCTGGTTTGTTGTGAGATAGCTGGTTGCCCCTGGCAGCAGCAGGCTTGTGTTCACTGGGACCTTAACCCTGGACAGCACAGGGTGTTTGCAGACCTGTGGGCTGTGTTGCTGTAGAAACCACAGCCGCCTGGACCACTCCCATGTGTAGTTTGCAGATGTTGAGTCATAAGGAAACTATTCAAACTTTTCCTTGTTTTCTTTAGCTTTGAATTCAGAAACAATTACTTTGCTGTACTGTTGTCATATTTACTGAATTTTATTTTTATTTTTTGTTGGTTTGCATTCATAAAACAAGCCTTCCTGCATATGTAATGTGTGTTTGTGTCAGTGTGTGGCACAAAAGGACTGTTCCATTCTGGCTATTGCTGCCAGCCCTGCCACTCCCTACGGCCATTTTACAACCTCCTCACCAACCAGAAGCACCATTTTGTGATGTCAGCCTCATGCTACTGGTTTTATAAACACACATTTTACTCACCTATATTTGTTGCATTTATTATTTTCTGTTGTATTTTATTGTTTTGTCTTGCAAAAAACTTAAAGCATTTTTGTTTTTAAATGGAAAAAAAGAAATTAGACATTGCCATAAAGCTGCACAGTGTTATTCAGCAAAATGTCTTGGTCCCAGAGTTTTTTAGTTGGTTGTTTTGTCAGTAAGACTCTATGAAGAGAATTAGTTCTACAAACAAAATTACCGGTACCTCTGAGATACTGATCATCTAGCTCTAAAATCTACCACTGAGTCTCAAAATAACATCCATATTGGTCTTATTAGATTTTTTTTTCATAAACTACAACCCAAAAACTAAAATGAATAAGTCACCTGTGAGTGGGGTAAAGTACAATGAATAGTAGCTACATCTTTCTTCTTTACCTTTTCATGGTGTTCATAGACGGGATCTCAAGGCGTAGATTTGGAGCAGTTTGGGAACTTCAGGGTCTTATCTTTGCTTTTAGCAGGTGATGTGGTCTGTTGGTGTCTTCAAGCTATGACCTTCAGCATGCACTAAGGTGGGTTGCAGCTGAGTGAAGTAGCTGGGATGAGAGCCAGCTCCTCCTAATCTCAGGCCACAAAGAAAGGTGAAATGCTTCAAAGGATGACTGGGCTCAGCATTAGGTGAGGAGCTATATAATTCAAGGGGAACTTAGAGTACAGCCACTCTCTGCATCAAAAGTCCTCTGAGGTGGTTTGGATATCTGATTAGGATGCCCCTGGTCACCTCCCTCTGGAGACTTTCTAGGCACAAGCCACTGGGAGAAGACCCTGGTGCAGACCCAGAACCTACCAGTTTGTTTATTTATATTCTCTCTGGCCTGGGAATGCCTTGCGATCCTCAGGAGGAGCTGGAGAGTGTTGCTGGGGAGACGGGTTCCTTTGTGGACCTGTTACCCCCATGACCCAACCGTGGATAAGTGAAAGAAGATTGGATGGATGGTTGGGTGGAAGGAACAAGACATAAATACTTTACCACATTTTCAAAAAACAAGAATCAATAAATGATGGAGTCCAGAACAATTTGAGGAGCCTGATGTGAGATGATTTTTTATGTTTAAGTTTACAGAAACATCCTACCTCTCACAGCCTCTATTATGTGATGTTTACAAGTCAGAACTGATAAAAGTTGGACATGTTCAGCTGTTTTCTGTGATCTCCTGCCTCTTTAAAAATGGCTCCACCATTGTAGATGGTTTGCAGTGTTTACAGTTTATAGTGCAGCTCTGTGGTTGGACTGTTTCTCATTTGGTTTCATTCCAGTTCTAAATTAGCTCAGTGATTTTAACAACATAAAACATGCTTAATTTCTCCCATAAACCAAAGGGAGAGAATGCTCCAGTCAGAGCCAGAGTTGTTGCTGGGTGTATTTTAAGTTTCCTGACAGTGCAGAGTGTCTTCTGGCTCTTTGTTTTCTGTTCATCTCTATTTAGTTTCTTTGTCCTCTCCTTCTTTTGTGCTTTCTTCGTCCTAATCTCTGGGACTGTAATTTGCTTGGTTTCATGAACAAAGAGTCTAGTGTGTAACTCTCTGCTGGCTGGAGCCAGAATAAAGTGTGAGTGCCTTCAGATGTATTGGACATGGAGCAGGGTATCCAGGGCAGCAGAAAGGATGTGTCCGGCCTGGCATGGGCCTCAGATTTATAGTGTAGATGTTTCTCTGCATTTATGGGGCAGAGATGAAAAGATTCCCTTGTTCTCCTTTTCTCACAAACACTCTCCACCCAGAAAGTACCCCTCCACTCCCATTCCTTCTGTTTTTTAGTCCCATCTTGAAGGCCGTATCTATCGGCTTGGTCGGGCAGGGAGTCTCACTGGCGTGAAAAGGAGTAGTAAGAGTGTGGTGAAAGCAGAGAGAAGGTGTGGAGCCACTTGGGCCTTTGCAGAATATGTCATTTCAAAGCAGCAGAGAGAGTGGAGATCCCCTCGGAGACCGGTTCTGGCTCAGCCCTAAAAAAGGTACGTGGATTTAATAAAGAGGGGACGGGGGACGCATTGTTCTCTGCCAAATCAAAGGGGTGTGGCCACATGCAAACGCACTATTTCATTTTCACATTTGCAATCAAGAGTTAATTTAGAAATTGAAATGCATCATGGGCTCATCTTGTGCAACTCCCTTCCTAAATGGTGTTTCATCTTTTACATGCTGGATCCGATCCCTGGCTGCTGTTTAGCTGAGCTGGCATACAGCTCTTAGATTGGGAAAGAACAAAGAGTAAAGAGCTGGTTCACATTTTCTGTCCAGATCTCGCTGCTGGAACTTGTTTACAGAACAAAGTGTTATTGTTTTCCCTAACCGTTTGTGGAATTTACCACATGGATCTGATTTCTATTACGTTTTATGTTAAAAGAGGGAAAACGTGTTTCATTGCGTGTGCAATATTCAGGATTAAACAGCATGCATTGTATGTTTTTCAATACCTTCTGGATAATAGATCAAAATAGCTGAAGTGAGAAATATGTCCTCTGCACCAGGAAACTGTCTGTTGTATTGTTTGTCTTTCTTATCGGTGGGCTACTGTCCAAGTTTAAATACTGGAAGGTGCATTTCATGGTTGATCAGGTTGTTCCAGCTTGTTTTTGGCCAGTAATGCTGGGAAGCATTTTCTGTGAATTCATTGCTTTCCATTTCAGAAAAGAACAAAATCTACATGGTGTAATTAAGATCACAGCCCAGACTTCCATTGTTTTCTCACATCCAGCTCTATATGTTTGAGAGAACATAGTGGTAGTGTGCATATTAGGAACAGCTTTTCAAATTCTGCTCAGTCAGCAGTTCATTCTACTTTTGGACATCAACACAGTCTCACAAATTGTATTGCTGGAACCAAACGTTTTCTTCTCAGTTGCTTTAGAAAAGTTCATTATGAGAAGAATGTTAAAAAAACACAAAGAACTGTCATTATCTTCTTTATTTTTACAACAGAGTGAGGAAACTGTTTCTAAAAGCCTATAAACTCTGTCGTGACGTAATAACCTCCATATAAAGCTGTTGACTCCACCTCTCACTACAGCATCAGGGGGCACAGCTGTCCAGCGTGTGGGGTCACATCACCTTAAATTAGAAAAGGCTTATCGAAACATAAGAACTCTCGTGTTACAGGTTGATTTATCACAACTGCAAAAGTCATGATTTTCACTAGTGAACACATTTGTTTTTGTTCATGTTTAGACAAACTTTGTCTTAATTAAAGCCAAAATGTTAATCAGAGTAACTGTATTCTGATATATTTTGACATCAAGTTACAGAAAATGTCACACTTAATTCTAAAGAGAAACAGGTGATTGTGAGTAGAGGGCAGCCCTGTCAGCTCATTCCAGAGCAAACAGAAACAGATCTGTCACCTTTAGTTTTAAAGTTGGAGCAAGTCGTAACCACAGGAGACTCACTACTAGACAGTCTCGGATGACATTCAGGTTCATCAGAGGACACAGTTCTATTCTAAATCTTAGTCTCAGTATGGTTGTGGGATTGTTTCTCAGGTAAAGATTAAAAGGTTTGTGAATTAAAAGTGCTGTGTTTTAATTGAAATTAAGATGAAAACATGAATTCTAAAGTTATCAGCTGTTTTTCGCCCACTTGATGAAGACTTGTATTGTTTCAGTAGCTTAAAGATAGTTGGATTTAGGTGGATGAGAGGATTGTGCTGACCTTTGCTATTACAGGAAGAGACAGGAGTGGCCTGGATCTGATATCAAGATGGAGGACACGTGTGCAACACCAATAAACCCTCCAACCAGTGGGCTTTTACAGTGGGCCAGTCTGAGCCAGTCGCCAGCCACCTTCAGCTAGTGGTGACAAGTCTATTCTGGGACTTGGGGAGGTTCAAAATAACAGAAACCTAACCAGGAAATGACTTCAGTGTCTCCTTTAATCTTTTTTCAGTCAAATATATATTGTATTATATGGTTCATGGCTGTTGTGTGTGTTTATAGTCAAGATAAAGTCAGAGTGGAATTGTTTGAATTATAATGTTGTTATGAATCAGCCTATAAGCTGGATTGATCATAAAGCTGGAGTTTTATGCTTGATAATGATTTTATTTTCACACAGTAAAGAATATGATCAACCAATATAGATAATAAATGCCAAAGTTAAAAAACAACTTTATGACTCAGAAGTCTGATGACTTGGCACAGCTGTTTCGATTTTGCTCTAAAAGCATTCAAAGACTTTAAATCTAAATATATAAAATGTATTCAGTCACTTGTCAGAACTCAGATAATTAATTTAGCACTCAGAGAATAATCTGCCCAAACCACACAGAGTTCTCTCCAGGTTATGTCAGTAACTTTTTATATTTTATGATGCTGTACTACAATCTGTTTTATTACTACTGGAGGAAAGTATTTAATTAACAGAAGCTGATATCTGACCAATAGGGTGAATTTCACTGAATGAGGAGAACTAGTTGTTTTGATGCCAGGGTTAGCAGCACTTTAGAAATGAGCTCCAACAAGGAACTAAAACATGGTAGCATAAATGTGCAAAACATCAAAGGATAAAATACAATGAAGTTTGTTGCCTCTTTTACACAATAGTTCCCCCAATATGGTCACAAAGGTGATCAGCAGACCTACCCTGTCTGTTCATAGATCATTATGCATGCAGACCAAATCCATTCTGTTAAAATAATCATCTCGCCTCTCCTTCTTGTTGTTGCTGATTGTTGTTTACGGTTTTAAATCCTGCAGCCTGCAGACTGTTCATTATCTCTAAATCACATGCTAGAGCTGTGAATTCAGTCAAACCTTTTCAGATGTTGACTGTTGCAGCATTAGTGCAACCTTGACTTAGAAAAGACAAACTGATCAGATATTACATTTTGCTTTCTGAACTCCCTCAAGAGGTTTAAATCGTCTTGATTTCTGCTTTCGTTTGGTCTCTTGCTTATACTTTCATACAGTTTTTTTCACGTCCTCTGACAGTGTTGTCTGAACTAAATAAGCACCTCAACTTTAAAGTGTCACATTATCTGGCACTTGTTACCTGGTTTGATTAGACAAAATAAGTCACCAAACTGAATGAAAACTTTATAAAGTCTGTCTCACCTGGTGCTCCGGGGCAGATTTTGACTCTGGAATGTTTGAAGTGGATGTCAGTTCATCATCTAAAATGACTTAGAAGACTGTTGCTTTAAGGGCCAGAAAAAGCTCAAAGGCTTAATATTAAAATGATTAACAACCAACCTAATAAATGATCATTTACTCATGCTCACATTCATAGTTCTGCACACACACGCCTGTTCTGTAACACAATGAGTTATGACCAACACTTTGTCTTAATCATGTCAGGCGAACCACCTCCCTTCAATGAGAAAACACTTATTTCGTAATGTGGAATGCATTTTCGTGAACATTCCTGCCTTCATCTACACTCCCCACCCTCCTCACTGCCTTTACATGCATTATGTACCTGCGGTAGGTGGAGTGTTTATGTAAACAGCTCGGATGATAAAGTCTGAGAAATGTGTTGGACAACCGGACTGCATGAAAGAAACTCTTTCTTTTACCGTTACAACAACTTAGTGTTTGTTAAAAACTTTACACTGAAAGTATACAAATGATTTAATCACCAGAATCAGGTTGAACACTTTACTCCTTTATATATACACAGTAATCTGGGAATTACCAAAGAAAATGTAACCATAACCTAACACAGCACAGCCATAGAAAATGTGCTCAACTGTCTTTTTGTTCTCCCTTGTCTGAAAAGCGGATATGTGTGTTTCTCTCTCAGGCCTGGCTCACTTCATTTGGCTGTTGCCATGGCAAGCTAAAGCAAAACATTGTTTGGATGTGTAATGTGTGGTTTTACTCCAACTATAATTCTGCTCCTACATAACTGTGTTTGAGCACAGCGCTGTCTGATTACACCTAGCTCCACGGTGTATCCCGGTCCTGTCTGTGGGATGAGTAAACACGTGCTCCTCTAGTTTAACCACCAGTTGTCAAGTTCCTTTCCAGTATTCCTGACAGGGAGAGGACACTTTCTCTGACACTGAGAGACGAACAGGAGACAGATGTACAGAAGAGAAAAGTGATCCAGGGGTAGAAATCTGATATCATGCTCCACGGAGAGCAGAAAGCACCAGCTATAGTGCACGGTTCTTTATATAGTTGTGAAAAACAGATTCTTGGTTCCAAAGTAGCAGCTAATGTTAGCTGCCTGAAGCAGCAGCCCAACTTTAGGGGGCTTTACAGCCTGTTGCATCATCTTAATGAGGCGTCTTTTCAGATTCATATAACACACACATATAAATAGAAATAAAGCAAATGTTAGCTTTGGGAGATTAAATGTAACATATCAGACTACTACTGTGTGTTAAATTTAAATTATTTCCTAGATGTCTTCACCATTTAAGAGCAACTATAATATATTTATAGATTTGTGTCACCTTTTGTCTAAAGTTTTAAAGAGGGCATGTCTTTATCTCATGAAGCTACAGCTCATGTTTAGAGTAAAAGCTTTCCAATGACACCTGATCCTGAAATGTGTCAAACTGAACACCTTACACTTCTACAAGTACATAAAGCTAATCGCCCCAGGAGGAGATAAACATATGCCAACTGCTTGTCTCATTTTATCATCACTGATAGGAGTGTAGGACGTCCACTGGACCAACTGTAGTGAGCATTTAGAGGGGTGTGAGTGTGTGTGTGTACTAAACTGGGGGCGTGTTCTATCTTGTGTGGGTGGGTGTCTCTGTACAAGTCAGTGCAACAGCACATGTGCTTGTGCACACTTACTTGACTTTGCTCTGTCTGTATTGTCATCAGTTTATTGAGAACATGTTTCTTTCTTCCTTCTTCCTCATCTACCGTTTCAGTCGGTGAGGGTTTTTTTGCGTTAGTTTTTTTTTTCCAAAGGATTAGAGACAGAAGGTAGGTGGAGCCGGACGGAGAAGTGTGCCACACTCCCTCCCTCACTCTTTCTCACACGCTGCCTTTCTTCCATTCTGTCATTGCCATCTCGGCTGAACAGACAACGTTCATTCCCTGCCACATTAAATGTGCAGGGAACAGCACACATCTGACTTTTATAAAGAGGAATTTTCATTTTCATCACAACAACTAAAGGATCAGCAAGAACACAAGGAAGAAACAGTAAGACTATTTTTTTTACTCCTTAGAATTTTAAAAACTTGACTGAGGAGCATATGACAGCTGGTTTTGCAGGATTCTTTAACACTGTAAGGCCTGTGACTCGTCACTTTGACAGTGTTTAATGTCCTGTACCTTTTGTTCTTTTTTTGAGAGAGTTTACTGACTTGAAGCACAATGGTTGCTGGAATGCTGATGCCCATGCGGGACCTAAAAGCCATCTATGAAGTCCTGTTTCGAGATGGGGTAATGGTGGCCAAGAAGGACAAAAGGCCCCAAATAAAACACGATGATGTACAAGGTGTGAGCAACCTGCAAGTAATCCGTGCAATGGGCTCTCTTAAATCCAGAGGTTATGTGAAGGAAACATTTGCTTGGAGACATTTCTATTGGTACCTGACCAATGATGGCATTGTTTACCTGCGTGACTACCTTCACCTGCCCACTGAGATTGTTCCAGCTTCTTTGCAACGGGTCAGGAAGCCAGCTGCTACACTGGCTGTTGCCCATCGTGCTACTCGGGTCCAATCTGTACAAGGTCCCACATCTTATGTTCCAAAGCCAGGTCATAAGGGTGAAGCAGAGAGCCAGGAAGCACTCGCTGAGCGTCAAGGTTACCGCCATAGGATGATGGATTCTGGAGAACATGAGGAATACTCTGATAGGACCCCCAGGTTCAGAGGTCGTCCACGGACTTCAGAACCAGTGAGGTCAAAACAATCATTGGAGGTTGAGAGAGAACGTCAGCCACTTTACAAAAGGGGAACAAGCTTCAACAACGAAGTGTCCACTGAGGAGAATACTTGGAAGAAAACCTCTCATCAGGAGCTTATTGAAAGAAAGGAAAGGCCTGTAGCATCACAGGAGAGAAAAGTGTTGGAGGTTGAAAAGAGGAAGATGCCCAGTTCTGTTCCTGCTCTAACAGAGGTTTTGAAACAGGATGCATCCCAGACCACTCTGATCTCCTCAGCAGCTGTACCATTATCTGTGGCTGCTGCTGATGTGGCTGCAGGTGCTTCAACATCAAAGATACCAGGCATCTCTCCTACAACTAGAGCAAATAAAGAGATGAAGAATAAAGAAAAGCCCAAGGTTGCTGACCAAATAGCTTCCATGAAGTTTGAGGAAGAAATCACAAGTAGTTCAGAAATAAAAGTGCCTCCTAATCTGGAAGCAAAAGAAAAGAAAACAAAACCTGCAGGGATCAATGTTACAAGAAAAACAGCAAATGAAACCAAACCAGTTCCTTCAATGGAGTCTACTCAGGAAATCACCACGGCTCTTAAGGCCTCTGTCACCTCTGTTGATACTAAACCTTCTGATGTCAAAGAAGGAAAGCTTAAGAAAGTAGAGGTCAACGAGGTTTGGGTTAAACCTCTGGAAGTGAAGACACAAGCCCCATTGAAATCTAAAAAAGAATTTGAGAGTGATGTCACAGAGAAAAGTGTTCAAAAAATACAGAAAAGTGGCAAAGTTAACCTGGAAATCAGCACCAGCAAAACAGTGGGTTTCACTGGTGCATCAGATGGTACCTCAAATGTTCAGATCAATCAAGAACTACCAGGTCAAGCTAAAGCAACTTCACCAAATCATATTGGAAAAAATAAAACTGATGAGGCGCCTTTCAAATTGATGTCTGAGTCATCAGTACTTGAGGTTAAATCTACCCCTGATACCATAAGTGCCTCTAGACCTGAAGTTCCAACAACTCTGACAAAGAAACCTACAGCTAAAGAAAAGAGCACAAAACAGGAAGATACAAGTGTAAAAGGGATTTCACATTCCAAGAAGGATGAAACATTGCTGCCAGAAGAGGTCCCTGAAGGATCATTGAAGGGCCTTGAAAAACTACAAGACGTCATCCAGTTAACTCAGTCTGCTGAAAATGCTGGTGTTATGGAGTATAATAAAGATGAAAAACAGGCAGCTGAAGGAACCTCCAAATCAAAAAGAAAGAACAAGAAGTCTCCAGGTGAGAAATTCAAGAGCACCAATACTGAGGAGTCACCTGAGTCAAAGAAAAAGGAGGAAACCTCTAAAGATAAATCCCCAGAGGGGGAGGGAGCAGAAAATATCATCCCAGTTATTACCCCTGAGCCTCTGACTGTGTCCACATCCATGACAGCAGAAAAAAATAAAGCTGAATGTAAAGTAGATACTAACAGAAAACCAAATGAAAAAATGTCTAAACAAACTGAGACCGTAAAAGAAGAGGCAATTAAAAAAACTAAATATATATCAAAAGAAGCATTACCACCCATAGGTGATAAGTCAGCAGTGGTTGTTAAAGAAGTGCAATCAAAGCCCAACATCAACATCACCAACATCAAACCAGGATCAGTGTGTCCCAAAGGTGAATTAAGTGCAACACTGCCTGCTATGGAGCCAATGAGATCAGAGCAAGTAACTGTCACCAAACAGGAAACGGTGATGCTGCAGAAAATTAGTCCAGTTGAGCTCATTGAACAAAGTGCTAAACTTAAACCTATAAAGAGTGATGTCACAGAGGAACACGTCCAAACAATACAGCTGAGTAGCATTAGCAAACCTGTGGGTTTTACTGATGCATCAGATAGCTCCTCTAAAACGCAAGTCAATCAACAACCACCAGTTCATGCTAAAGTAACTTCACCAACTCTGACTGGAAAACCTAAAACTGATGAGGTGCCTCCTAAAGTGATGTCTGAGTCCTCAGTACTTAAGGTTAAATCTAGCCCTGATACCATAAGTTCCTCAGCATCAATAATTCTGACAAAGAAACTCAAAGTAACAGATATGAGCACAAAACAGGAAGATACAAAAGGAGTTGTTCCTGCCAAGGAGGATGAAACATTGCTGCCAGAAGAGGTCCCTGAAGAACCAGGAAAGGGCCTTGAAAAACTACAAGATGGCATCCAGTTAACTCAGTCTGCTGAACATGCTGATGTCACAGAGGTTAATATAGACACAGAACACACAGCTGAAGGAACTTCAAAATCAAAAAGAAAGAAAAAGAAGTCTCCAGGTGAGAAACCAAAAAGCACCAATACTGAGGAGTCACCTAAGCCAGCATCCCATGAAGCTGTGGGAGTAGAGAATAGCATCCCAGTTATTACCTCTGACCTTTTACCTGTGTCGACCTCCACAGCAGGAAAAAAGGAGTCTGAATTTAAAGTAGATGCTAACAGGGAACAAACTTGCAAAATTCTTAAGCAATCAGATGAGACAGTGAAAATAAAGGCAATCAAAAAACCTAAATCTGTATCAGAAGAAGCATCACCAACTTTAGATGAGACATCAGTGGTGGTTGTTAAAGATGTGCAAGAAAAGAAAGATGTTATCAACATCACACAGGGATCATTGTGTCCCAAAGGTGAATTAAAAATGGCACTGCCTGAAGAGAAGCCAGTGAAATCAGAGCAAGTAACTGTCACCAAACGGGAAACGGTGATGCTGCAGAAAATTAGTCCAGTTGAGCTCATTGAACAAAGTGCTAAACTTAAACCTATAAAGAGTGATGTCACAGAGGAACACGTCCAAACAATACATGAAAGCAGAAGCAGCAAACCAGTGGATTTCACTGATGCATCAGATAGCTCTGCCAACACTCAAGTCAATCAACAACCACCAGTTCATGCTAAAGTAACTTCACCAAATCTGACTGGAAAACCTAAAACTGATGATAAAATGTCAGAGTCCTCAGTACCTGAGGTTAAATCTAGCTCTGGTACCATAAGTGCCTCAGCACCAATAATTGGGACAAAGAAACTCACAGTAATAGAGATGAGCACAAAACAGGAAGAAACAAGTGTAAAAGGAGTTGTTCCTGCCAAGGAGGATGAAACATTGCTGCCAGAAGAGGTCCCTGAAGAACCAGTAAAGGGCCTTGAAAAACTACAAGATGACATCCAGTTAACTCAGTCTGCTGGAAATGCTGGTGTTATGGAGTATAATAAAGATGAAAAACACGCAGCTGAAGGAACCTCCAAATCAAAAAGAAAGAAAAAGAAGTCTCCAGGTGAGAAACCCAAGAGCACCAACACTGAGGAGTCACCTGAGTCCAAGGTAAAGATGGAGGAAAAATCTGAAGATAAATCCTCAGAGGGGGAGGGAGCAGAAAATATTATCCCACTTATTACCCCTGAGCCTCTGACTGTGTCCACATCCATGAAAGCAGAAAAAAATAAAGCTGAATGTAAAGTAGATACTAACAGGGAACACAAGTTAGAAATTCCTAAACAAACTGATAAGACAGTGAAAAAAGAGGCAATTAAAAATCTTAAATCTGTATCAGAAGCATCGTCACCATTTGGTGAGATGTCAATAATGGTTGTTAAAGATGTGCAAGAAAAAACAGATGTCATCAACGTCACACAGGGATTAGTATGTCCCAAAGGTGAAGAAAAAACAATGCTGCCTGATATGGAGCCAACGAGATCAGAGGAAGCTACTGTCCTCAAAAAGGAAACAGTGATGTTGCAGAAAAGAAGTCAAGATGAGCTCATTCAACAGAGAGCTAAAGCTAAAGAGACCCCCTCCCAGTCACCGTCAGAACCTCAAATCACTGCTGTGACTAAAGTTCTAGAAAGTGCAGAAAAAGATAAAGAGGTACCTTCAAAGGGAAAGAAGAAAAGAAAGGGTAAACAGTTTAAGCAGTCATCAGGCTCAGAGACCTTAGACACAAAGCCTGCTCTTCTGCTTGAAACAGAAACACTGCAGTCCACTGACACAACACTGCCTAAGGACACAGATAAACATAGTCCTGTCACAGCCTCTGAACTGACAGAAACCAAAGTTCCTTCAAAGATGAGTCCTGAAAGAATGTGCAGTGAGGAAGTCAGGCAGGCAGCAGCTGTGCTCTCTGAGGCCCCAGCAGACAAAGGGGAGGTGGAGCTATCACAGCTCACTGCAGAAAAAAACAAGCAGGAGGTTCCGAAACCAAAAACATCTTCCAGTGTGAGGAAAGCACCCGCAGATTCAGAGTCAGCAGCACCAGCAGAGGCAGCTGAGGCACAGGCCAGCCCTCTCTTCAGGCAAGAGGTGCCTCCCAGAGTTGCACAACATTCAGCCAGCCGGGCAGCAGAGTGCAGCACACAGGAAAGGCTCTCTATCGCTGCGGCCTTAAAGCACGAGGAAGAAAAGAGGAACTTGGAGGAGGACACACCCTCTACTGCTGCCACACCCGTAGCTCAGCCTGACCAGTCTCACCTGGTGGACACAAGTGAGTCCAAAGAACCCAACACAAACGAAGCCACCATGAGGAAGAAAATTGTGGTGGTAGAGGAGATAGTTGAAGTAAAGCAGGTCCTCAGTCCTGAGGCTGCTGGAAGCCAGGCACTCTCTCCACCTGTGCAGACTGAGGTGAAGGGAGAGGAACTGGACATGGATGTTCTGGAGGAGATCGCTTTAGAACGAGCTCTCTTATCAGGGGGAGCAGGGGTCAAGGTGCAAGGAGCCTCACCTGGGACTGAGTGGGACCACTCACTGGGGGAGCCAGAGCAGAAGACATGGCCTAACTTTATTGAAGGTTTGTTTGAATCTTAATTGACCTACTTCCTGTCCTGTCCTAATCCTTCTTTCCACGTGATGCAGTTGGTTTTGCATTGTGATTCCCACCTTTCTTTAAAATGTGGGAGGCCTTAGGTAGGGCACTTGATGACAGCTCATGTGTTGCTTCACACTACTAACACTATTTCACTGCTCATTTCTGTGACTTTTCCTCCAGTGTGCTGTTTTGAATGGTTAGGGTGTTGGAGTTGCACATTACAAAGGTTTCAGTTTGTGGAGACACTCTCTTTAGGAATTGTTTCAATATGGGCGTGAGAGGAGACTATTGACATGTGGCTGTGATTTAGTCATGCATGTGTTGAAAGAGATGAAGCTTTAGTTGCACTATAGTAGTTGTGTTTTTGACACACATTCCACACAGGCATTATCACTTAGATTGCACAAAAAAGGAAAGTTATGCATACAGTTTTGAATGCAAATTTTATTTTAAAATGAAACAAAACCTTACATGTAAGTTATTGTGTTTTTTTGCTTTTTAAAAAGTTATTGTTTTCTCTTTAATAGCTTACAAAATTCTTTATAAAGTTTAACCTTTTGGGTGGGGAATCCATTTCTGTTGTGTAATGAGTTAAACTGCTTAATGTTGGGAGGAGTAATCTCAAGAGTTCTCTGAGAGTTTGCCAAAGTGATTATGCAGACCTACCATCAGTCCAACAAGGTGGGGCTGTTTGCTAACATTTAGTCTCACTGGTTTTCTGCACAGACAGTTGCATGAGTTAAAGCTCGGAGGAAGGTGTGGTGCTCTTGGGAGTGTTGCTTCAGTAATGTTTTCGGCTCTGGTTTACATTTTGTGATTTATTTTTCTTCTTTACTCTGTCTGTTATTTATTAGAGATAAGCATACCTCTTGCATATCATTATGTAATGGTAAGTGAAGGCTGTGGGAGTTATGAAGGTCGTATTATAACCACTGCAAGCTCCAGAAAACGTCCATAATCAGGTCTGACACAATGGTTTAGCTGAAATTCAACTTTTATTGTCATGAAGTAAATTATAAATAAAAATATTTTAGCAGAGTATGTTTCTTTTAATGTGGAAAAAGTAGTTGTTTCCACTATACTTTTCATTTTTGAGCTCTGAGAGTATGTGTAGGGAGGAGCTGCATGGGCGTTGGTCTGCTGTGGGTGTCGGCAACGGACTGAGTCAGGAAGTTGGAATAGTTGTTCGCTGCTACATGGGTGTGTTTGTTTGGATCCACACGTGACAGCAGATCTGGTTTCAATTACTGGTCTGGCTTCTTGATTCAGTCTGTATTACTCATAAGGAAAATAGATTAGATGGAATACTTTGACTCATATGCAAAATATCATAAAACTCATTAACTAAACACAGATTTATCTATTACATTTCAGTGTATATATATATATATATATATATATATATATACATATAGAGCGAGAGTAAATGTGAACACTTGTGTGTTGCACTAATAATGGAAACAGTGACCAAAAATGTATGACTGAGAGGTGGGTCTGATGTGACAATCACACTTAAGGACACAGTGCACTACTGACATCTGCTGTCCACACTGTCCATGTCTTTATTTTTCACCTTAACCTCTGTCAGAGGAGTTTTAATAAAACGTATGAATCATTTCTCATAAAGCTTTAATGGTGTGCTGTTTTAAGTTTCACCTCTCAGTAAATGCTTGGTGTTAGAAAAGGTTGTGGTTTTTAGATACTGTTTTGTCAGCTGTTATCATCTAAGTGTGGTGTGCTTGGTATGCTAGCTAATTAAACAGCTGTCAACCAACTGAATTACTCCCTGGAAGGTTTTTGCTCTTAGGTACGTCTACTTTTTTCATGTTCCAGGATTTTTTTATGTTCCTATGATCAGTGATGTGGACAACAAGAAAAAAAAATTAAAATATATTTGCCACAATAAAATGTTCCTTTCAAAGCAGTTGAGTTGTGTTTGATGCAAAGCTTTTGACTTTGCTTAAATTTCCCTGCATGTAAATTGCAACATGTCTTCCTAAACACATTCTTTATAGTTCTGGAAAGACTAGACATGCAATGTGGGGGTGTTTAAACATTGCCCTCACATGGCACCAGAGGCACTTAAACTAAATGACATCCCAGACATGCCACAGAGCTCCTTCATGTTTTCATCTCTGAAATTATGCCCACTGTGAGATGGAAATGAACAGCTACAGTGTGCTGCAGCTCTGGGCCTTTCTTTGTGGTGGGACATCATTTTCATGTTGTGACTCACACTAAAGTCCTGCATTGAGAAGTAGGAGTCTGACCTTTTTGAATGAAAGAGATAAAAAAACTCTGGACATAATAAAAGCTGTGTTTTTGGCAGCTTAAGTCAAATCTCCTGCTGCTGGTTGTGCTCCTGGCCAACACTAATGTTTGGTCCAAACGGACTAAATGACCCTAGTGGCTGTGCGATATCTCTTACTGCTGACTCTGATTGTGTAATCACCACTAGTATTTTATTATGAGTGTCAGAACATAGCAGTCTATATTTCAAAAACTGGGACACGAGCAAGCACTTTTCTGAAACCCAGTGCTGAAAACACTGACTTTTATTATATTTTGTTTACTGAAATTATGATCTAAGTACAACCCAAGAACCATATAGATAGAAGCCTTTGCCAAACTTCTTTTTAAAAGATAAAAGTTTGGCAAAAGCGTCAGTATGAGTCTTTGAACTGCTGTGCTGACACTTCATATTTAGTGTTAAATTTATGGCTGTTGCAGCAAAACAGCCTCAGGCTAAAGTGATGCAGAATCCCAAATCTGTTGTAGCAATACAACAGTTAATGCACCATAGACCAAACTCCGGAAACCGGAGGATCGATAACATGTGGAGGTTGTTAAGGGTTTGGCCAAGATAGTTATGCTGTTAGTCATTTCCCAGGATTCATGTTGGGTCGTATTGAAGAGGCTGGCTTGCATGACTTCAGTTTTGTGGAAAAGCTGAAGGGAAGTAGTTTGTTTCTGTAGCAGTTTTTTCTCTTTCAGGTATAGCATGGTTGACCAAATGTAACTTCTGGTTCTATATGAGGGAAGAGCTGGGACTGTTTGATGTAAGCTTCAGAATGAGAGTGTGTGTGAAGTCCCTGTTGAGTTCAGTGTGTGAATGCTGCATGCTGATGGAGGAATCCTCTCCAAACCAAATCCTTTGATATGGATGCTTCTCGTTTCAACCCAGGCCTTCCATTTTTAGTAGCATTGTCTCAGTGAGAGAACAGCTCTCCGGATGGACACTGTGTGGAATTGCTTTTAGCAGAAATGGAGCAATTTGTCAACACTTACAATTGACATAGCATTATGTATAATAGAACTCTATATTTAGAGAATGTTGAGCATTAGTGTAATCCCAAAAGCAGCAGGTGATGAACACTGGAGGTCCGGGTCGTCCTTTCAGAGTATCTGTCTCTAAAGCCTCTGTGAGGCTGCTCTGATATGGTTTTCATATTTACAGTTATTTTTGTCTACATATTGCTGCTGCCAAAGCTGTTCCCAATAATGATGCTGAACATATCGAGTTTAAGACATCTCATTTACATCCATCAGGAATCTTATTAGTTAGTTTAGACTTTATAATAAACTGATGG
The DNA here is from genome assembly GCA_006937965.1 of Callopanchax toddi. NCBI lineage: Eukaryota > Metazoa > Chordata > Actinopteri > Cyprinodontiformes > Nothobranchiidae > Callopanchax > Callopanchax toddi. Next base: position 392,246 of record SSNR01000076.1, read on the forward strand.
AAAACAGTAGGTAGCATACTCCCCAGGACTGTAGTTAGGCAAACAGATAGATTGGGTTTTGATGTGATGATAATACATATCTCATACAATATTGTTTTATCATTAGCAGCCATCATCTGCTACTTATGAACCACATTTACTAAAGAGATTTGTGACATGAGGTCTGATTCCTGGCTGTGATCTGGGACTCGGAATCGGAGAACTGATTCATCATCTTCAAAGAGAGACGCTGAGCCTGAGTGGGGGGTGGTCTGCTTGTGCTGGGAGGGGGGGGGGGGGGGGGGGGG
>SSNR01000076.1:392542-751432 GCA_006937965.1 Callopanchax toddi
GGGGGGGGGGGGGGGGGGGGGGGGGGGGGAGCAGACCTGGCAGAGTGTCCAGCCAGAGAGCTTCCATCAGTTTCTAACTGTGACTCTGTGATCATTCGGCTCTGTTGGATATTTATAGCCTTGTGTCAGCTTCAGCCCTCCCTCTCCTCCCTCAGCTGCCCACACCCCCTCTCCCCTCTGTGCCCCTCACTCTTGCCCCCTTCCCTGGGCTCAGCTAGTCATCCCTCCCTCCCTGACTTTGGGGGGGCAGGTTGACTGATCCAAACAGCAGGCACAGCCTGTCAAAATTTAAGTGAAGGGGGAAGTGAGGCAGTACGGAGCAAACAAACAGGAGTGTTGCTGGTCCTCCTCATTCCTCCTCATCCAGCCGCTTTCTTCTTCAACTTTCTCTTCCTCCTCTTCTCTTCCTCTGCTGTCTCATAGATGAAGATCATACCTGGTAGGTTGCCAGATTGTATTGTGTCTGACTGTGCTTTAGTGTGCCTGGCTGCTGACTGTTGGTGTGTTTTTGGCAAACACATGGTGTGAAGTCTTGTGATCTGAAACGGTGCTCCAACAGGACAGAAGCACTCACGTTTAATGAACCACAACCTTCAGCGACTGCAGCACAGATTGTTTTCTATATTTAAATCTGTCCATAATGTAGCTGACTTGAGTTATTGTCTTCAGTTTTTTTATTTTATTCATCACCTAGTCAAAGAGAGAAGGAGCACTAATTAGAGATGTTCACCCCACCACACACCCCCCCACCCCCCCCACCCCCCCCCCCCCCCCCCCCGACAGTCAACTCAAAGCATCGATGTGTGAATATTGTATTTTATTACCATTTTTTTCCACATGTTGTGTATCTGAGAGACACGGAGACAGCAGTGTGTGTCTGTTTAGGCTATTTCAGATGGTTAAATCATGACCACCTGTTATCGTCCAGCGTAACACAAACACATCCTCTGAAGCACATCCCGTCTTCTTGTTGATGAAACAATAGAAGGAGAGTCCATGTTACATTTCTGACTTCTTCTATCAGTCATCATTATAAAACGATAGCATGTTTTAGAGACCTTTAAAACATTTCACACAAACTAAACAAACAAAGGTCTGGGAACATTTCACCCATGACTCCTTTACTAGGTGTGATCAGCTTCTACAAAAATTCTCAAGAATGCCGATAACAGGACCAACCCAGGTGTGACATGAGGGGAATCCAAGGCTGTGAGTCACACATGTGTTTCAAAAAATCAGTCAAATCAAAAGTAAGTGGGGCCTTTTTGGACATTGTTAACAGAGATAACTGCTTGAGTTATGTTTGAACCAAAACTGGACTTTAGACTGTCATTATCTGTAATCTTCTTGTGACCATTTTCAGGGCCATTTTGTATAAATGTTCTTGTTTTTGTCTAAGATTGTTTTAGTTCATAAACTTCTTAGGCAACATAGCAAACTGTCATTTTATTATTAAATTGTATACAAAACGTTTAATTTCATAGATTTCCCCTAAAAGGTCTGGGGCTACTAAATGAAAATTAAAAAGTCAATTGTCAAATAGTTTATTTTTAACAGCCACATTTAAAAAAATAGAGCATCTCTCACAGGTTAAAAACCACTAAGTGCTTTAAGTGAAACTAAATGAATAATAATCAAATCCTGACATGGGATAGAATAGGAATAGACATTATAAAAACACACTAACACTAACATTAAACATGGAAAATTATAAAACACCTGATTATTAAAAAGAAATGTTTAGGAGTAAAATGAAGTAATCAAAGAATGATATGTTTATTTTGTGTTGGTGGTTTTTAAATTGAAAGTTGTGAGAACTGGAAATACTGGTGGCAAAACATAATCTTTCACTTGGTCAACTTTTATTAATAATATTATATTGTTGTATTCATTTATTTATTTATAGAGAACTGTAGACACCCAAAGTAGCCATGGTGCTGTATAGATCCATAAAATAATACACGACCAATAAGACTCAAACACCTACAATACAGCAGATAAACAAAGAGAAAAGTACAGCTAAAAAGAGGCAAAAAACTCCATCTTTGAACTAGAGGTTATTATAGATAATTAGACAGAGCCATGATTATTGTTTATAATAATAATAATACATCAACATAACACATTAGCTATGAAAATGTGAAGCCATATTAATTAGTTTTGTTGAAAATTGACTGATTTTATGTTTTATATCATAGATTTGGATGTAAATAAGTTTCTTTATAGCACCAGTTCACAACAAAAGTTATCTTGAAGTGTTGAACAAAAATATACCAGTCCATGCTTAACAGTATATCAGGTTCAGGCAATTGTTTTCATGTCAGTTAAAATGAAAACTCTGACTCAACTTGTCTCTGAGCTCAACTTTTTTTATGATCTCAGCTAAAAGCTGTAAAGTTCAATAAAGAGACTCAAATCTGGCAGCGTAAAATCCAGCAGAAGCACATCTCTCAGTAAACACTTCAGGGTGAAAAACTGTCAGGAATGTCCACGCCATGCTCCTGCTGCCCCACTGCACGCCTCCTCCCCGTCCCAGTGAAGCCCCACCTGTCAGGGCAGCCTGGATTCACCCCCTCTACTCTTCTTTTTGTTGCCTAAACTCTGTGTAGCCTTCGTGGTTTGGTGACATATTTATTATTATTATTAACTGTAGAAAACCACCTGGGTTAAGGTAGAGCTGATTATGACTGTAAAAGGTAAACAAGTGTGACCTATGAGACAGCAGATCTCTCTGAACTAACTAGGTTTGTTGTTAAAAACTCTTTATTTCAGCTGCACCAGCATTTATGACAAAATATTTGTCTGTGATCAAACTGCTCTGTCTCCGTGACGGATTCTTTGATACTTTGACTTACAACAGTCCAGGAAAATATTTTCTGTGTTTCACATTCACACAGTGTTCAAATAGTATACCAAAATTATCATTATTAACAGGAAACACAATATTTGGAGGATATAAATATACAGATTTTCATTTGTAAATGGATTTTCTTCCCCGGACTAATGTACGCAATATTTTACATTAAGAGCAAAAACAGATTATTTTTACGCCAACACTGGCTTATCATGTCTGCAGTGTGGCGGCACACTAATGTTTATGATGAGTCCAATATCCCAAAAAATTGTCTGGAAAAAGCAAATACATGGGGGATGTTATATATAATGTATATATGTAATATTATTTGTAATATATGTAATTATATGTACTGTATATATATACATGCACACAGACAAGATGATGTAAGCTGCATACATGTTTCAATTAGCTCTTCTGTTGCACATTATCCAGATGAAACTAGATGAAAGCATTAGGACTACAGGAGGGTGTGTCCTGTTAAACACAAGAGTTACAAATGATTACCATATTAATGTCAGTCTTTTTGTGTGTTCATTATAAAGGGAATTTGATATATTTTTATCTTACTTAGTGCTGGTTTGCAGAGGTCATTCATGACTTCATGTGTTTACTCTGCTCCTCCAGTGACCAACTGGAGGAGCCTGTTTCTCTCTACAGACTGGTGTCTGTTTATGATCAGCTGTGTGAGATTAACCTTCAAATGATGAGGGGGGCTTCCACTCTGCTTATGTTGCTGTTTCCTGAACTCCTCCTGAGTCATGATGGGTTGATTTGTATCAGTTTGTGACAACAGTCAGCCTGGTTTCATCTTGAAGACTTTTCTTTTACTGATTTATTTTCTTTAATTCAGGATACCTTCTAAACTGGTCTATCCATGTTTGGTTACACATCAAAGTTTAGTGTGTGTGTGTGTGTTTGTGCTGCCACTCCCTTACTTTAGAACTAACTTTTGTTTTGTTCAGCAGTGACTGATTAATTTGTTTTACCCTGGATAAATATTAATTGTGTGTGTGTGTGAGTATAGAACTTCTGACAGACTATGTGGTTTTTTGGTCATGCTTGCACAATTACCTCTAGTAGTAGTAGCGTGGCCTCCAGTACTTTTAACTTGGCAGAACAAACACTCCATTGTTGTTTTCATCTCTCTAGTTGAAGAATGCAGAGATGACATCTTGGGAAAGTGTTGGTATTATCTTATCTTAAATATCTAGTGAAACGTTAATAGTTCTCAGGAAACTGTAAATATTCCTAGAACACAAAAATATACTATTGGTTTTGACTTTGCTGATTTTGTGCAAAAAAAGTTAATAAAGAATACGGTACCTGTAAATTGTTTAAGACATTTTAAAACAATGATGCCTAATATACTGGCCGCAGTGGCTTCATGTTTTTTCTCTCTGACATTTTGCCAACTGATATACAGAGGAATTAAAGCAGCTGTTGTCTCTGTTGATCTGTGATCTGGGGCTTTAGCCGTCCCCTTGTTACTGCAGGCCACTATTCTGCTCTCTATCCACCAACTAAAACAGATGCATCAGAGTACTTTGGGATGTGCATGAAGGTGTAATAGTGAATGAAATAATTCCCCTTTGACCATGTTGGAATGTTGTCAAGTGCAAGGTCAGGTGGAAGGAGCTTCACTCCGTCCTGCACAAAGTGAATCACTCTGCATTCCTGTTCAGAGCTTTCAGATTTAATTTGTGTTTCCCTTCAACAAAACACCTAAACCAGCATCCTCTGCATAAACTGCTGAAGCTTCATGTGTTATGGCTTCATTAGAATAATCAACAGTAAACTCACATTCAGTTTTATAGCCGTAATGGAATGATAAACAGTTTTGAAGAATTTCCTTCTCAGATGTAACGGGTTGAACAAGTGGCTTTTTCAGCTGAAAAATGTTCTCCTTCCAATTCTCTGGAGCAGAAACCTAGTTAACTGATGATTATTTTATAATTATATTGCAGGTTAATTATAGCACTCTGTCATGGTAAGCATTTGATCATTCTCCCTTCAAATGCTTCTTTAAGGATGAAAGTTGGACTCTAACAGAGCTGAGTGGGTCCTGGCTCCAGCTTCGTCTTTGGCTCGGTTTGTGGAAAAACCAGCATTATTCCTGGAAACTCCTAGAAGTCCCAAATCTTCCACTTACTGTACTGTGTGTCTATTTTTCCAGTAGGAAAGCCTCGATGGCTCTCACCACAGAAACCATATGGGCATTCGTCATTACACAAACAGTGAACCTATGCTGCAGGAAATCAGAAACCAGAGGAATACTTCTCATGTTGTTTGGGAATAATGAACAAGCCTGGATGAGACGAGCAGCCACACAGAGCTTCTTATGTTGATAAGCCCACATACAGACACACATCATGCTGTGAGATGACATAAATAACCCCCTTACTTCCAGTAAGGATGGCTCAGTACTCACTGGTATCAGCAGTTCACTCAGACAGTTTGCTTCAGTGTGTCTATTACAAGAAGTGAGACTTGTACTGGATAAATATTCACCTGCATTCATTTACGATCTAATCAGACTCAGGATTACACAAAGACCCCACATCCAGACATGTTCACCTCCTCCTTATGTTCCATTTTAGGCAAGATTATATCCAAAGATGCAAAACCCCCTTAAAGAAAACTAAAATGTAAAATAGAGTTCAAAAAGAACAACTACCTCAACATTGTCTCAAAAGAAGCCAAAAAAATAGTCAGAAACAATCCAAATGGCATTAAATTCATATCGGATTGCTGTTAAAGAGATTTTGAAGTCAGCAGAATCAAATAACTTCAAGTCAAGTGAACTTTACTCACACTCCTTGGCTGTGTTACATAAAATCTATATTTCTTTATATAAAAATTTTCAAATAATTTGGGTCTTCTTTGCCCATCTTTGTCTTATTAATACATTACTAATCTCCTTGTTACTACATCTTAAAAATCCACGATGGGAAATCAGCTGTTTTTGTTCTTTTGCCTCTGTTGTTCAGTGGTTGTCCTTCTGCACAATAACAGTGAAGGTTTGTTGTCTCAGCTGCTACTCTCTGATGTGAGTCTGACCTCTGCTGTCTGTTTGTTCAGCCCCTGGACAAAAACCCAGGTTCTACTGACTGGACTCAGACTGACACGGGTCCATCAGATCTCATGTTCTGGTGTTAGGAAGCACCGATGGACAGTGGTCATAGATTTAATGTGCTGTTAATGGCTTCACTAAATGTTGACTTTTAACATATAATATTACTAACTTGAGAGAAATTGTACTTTTCCAGAAATATGTTCATGTCCATCCATTGGTTAAGTTCAATACCACCTACACATCAAACCCAAACATAAATATTAGTCCACCATTTTTTTGTTTTGTTTTTACACATTCTAAACAGTCAATAAATTGAGTGGTCAATGAGTTCATTTAGAAATGCATTTTTGATCAATTACATCATGATTCTACACAAAGATCAAGGTATTCATTTTTACTTTCTCTTTTACAAAAACTGAAGCAGCATCAGACTCTATTCTGTTTGATTTTTCTTCACTTCTGTATGTCTGAAAAGTAGAGCATTGGGCAATATAGCACAATAAAACTATTAAAGAGATAAAAGAAAGATTAAAACAACAATCAGTAAAATCTCTGGTAAAAGCCTGGTTGAACATGAAAGTCAAATATTTGATACATAAGTTGTTACAGCGATTGGAAATAAGTAAAATTGCCAATATAGTTCCATATTCTGTTGATATTCTAATTCAAAAAAATATTAAAATGACATTTAAAAAATCACAATCACCTGTAAACAACAACCTGAAGTCAAAAGGAGGAATGTTTAGCGTTACCAGCTTCCTGTGTTCAGGATCACAGGTGTTCTGTAAGAAGAGAAGGTGTCATATTTAGTGTATGTTTCTTTGAAATGTGACGTTAAATTAGCTCAGGTGAACCTGTAGAAAAGTGATTACATTCAAGTACCAGAGTTTTATTAGACTAGATCTCAGGAGGTTAACTCTGATTACAGTTAATTGTAGTCAAATAATTACTGCAACAAGTCCTGGAGCACAGAGCGTGTTCAGGTTGTAGATGTCAAACTGGATATCCAGAGCCTCGAGGACGTCGTAAAGCTGGTCCAAATACAATACAGCAGTCAGATCTTTTGCTTTAGGGGAAACATTTAAGCTGCCAGCATGTGGAACAATAGTCAGTGGAAGATTTCTCGTTTTTAAATGCTATCATAAAGAAACTGATGCATGCTGATCTGTGTTCTATACAAGATAACAAGCTGTTTTAGATTAGAATATAAAATGACTTAGTTTAGCTTCAGTTTCTTCATTAGTTATTATGAAACAAGCATGACTGCTGTTTAACTTGAGCTGGAACTATGTAACGAATCAGAATGTTTCAGAGTTAATATAAAACCATGTTTATGTGGTCTGCAGGGACTCCCCGTGATGCTTTAGCAGTTAATGAATCAAAGGACAAAACAATACAGTCTCACCACATGAATTATGTTGATTTACCTGTCGGGTATCTTTCGTTTAGTCCATACTGAAGGGGCAGGGCATCTGTTAGGAAGCTGTTCCTGTTTGCTCTACTCACACCACCTGCTCAGGTTGGCTCAAACAAAAGCTGCTGAGGCAGCTTCCACCTGTTGATGTCAGGATCATGGAGGCTGTTTGGGACATTGACAAAAGGATCCATCTGTATGAGATGCACTCCTACAGTGGGCGTCTGCGACACCTGCACACTAAGATGTGTTGTGTAGGTGAGTGATTGTACTGATGGTGGACTGGATGGGGAGGAGTTTCTGTACTGGACTGAACTGTTTCAGTGTGGTGATACAGTGTGAGATTTTACAAGCTCAAAGACGATAAAAAAAGATTATAAGTTACAGACTGAGCCTAGCTTCTCATGCAACACCATGTTCCTCCATAATAACTATCTCTGATTCACTGTTAAACGAAGTCTTCATTTTAAACTGATTTGTAGCTCAGCAACCCATGAATCTAGAGTAAAGAATTATGACATTTCGAAGCATGTTTTATTGCAGAACTCTAGGAGTGTCCCTCCCAGCTGCTGCTGTAGTTATTACACACGTTGCGTATGATTAGACAATAAACAAATTCTTTGGTACACCTGTGTTGAGATGGGTGAGGCTCTAACTGTGGGAACTGTCTCTCTGTAGTCTGGCAGTGAGGTGTAGAAGCATGTCTACGATAGGCCTTTAGACTGGATGTTACTGATGATTACATAAAGTTCATGGCTTCAAGCTAAACGGCTTTTAATGGTGTCTTGTTTTACACACAACTGGTTCCTTTTTTATTACTCTGAGAATGAATGATTCTCTAGATTATTAGTGTTATCTTAATTATTCTGCTCTGAACTAAGGTGTTTGTAGGTTATAAAAATAAAACTTACAGACTAACAGAACTCTCTAAAAACTATGATGATGTTCCTCTGCAGAATATTTGGCAGTTTTAATATATTGTTATGTGATTTGGATGAATTTATGTCATGGTATATTATATAGAACTTTCTATCTATGATCTTGCACCAGTCTTTGAACTTTTTCAAACTTATGAGATTTTGTCCAGAAACTGTCTGTGTACAGACCCTACATTAATATCCATGGAGACCTTTAAGTAAGTTTTCTTTTAGTATACTAAGTTGTGCATTTGGTCATCTAGATCCAGATCACTTCATCTTAAGACCAAAGTCCAACAACATATGCACATTTTTATTGATTTTGATAAGACTGATTGTGAAAGATCTGATCAGCAAGCCCTTGTGCCAGCCCATCAGTCTAATTCTGTCATAGCTGATCATGATTTTCCTGCTTACAGATTTCAGATTGTCCATATTTCATAAACCAAACTTTGTTTTAGGTTATCTTTAATGATTGTGTCCTTAATGGCAGTTTAGTGTTAGTAAAATACCACATGCGGTCATTGTTGTCTTTTGTTGCCATCTAGTGGTCAAACTGTTTATTTCCCTCTGCTAGTGGAAAGAATTGGTCAGAATCTGGTGGTTTCCTTTTTGCGTCAGATTCGGCAGTTACAGGAGACTCCCTCCATCAATGTGGTTAGAAATAAAGCCATGAGTAAGTGTCAGTCCCACTGAAGCACATGGTGCTTTCTGTTTCTAGACGTTACCATAGAAACATCTCTCAACTTCCCATTTTTCCACATTTACATGACTTTTTGGCAGCTGTTGGAAGTACGAAAGCTTCTAGAAATACCACACATGGTACATCACATGAAAAACGAGGAACCCTCGGTTGGTAAGAAGTTGGAAATGAGAAGTGTTGTTTTTTTTTTTGTGCAACAGTCAAGCAACATTAGCCCTGATGATTGGAACACTATACTTTGAAAAGCTGAAACAAAGAAAAGAAATAAAACATTTTTATTACATTTCATCAGCTGTCATTGTGTTTTATCTTTATTTTCACATTTTAGTAGTTAATTCATGCAACACACACATAAGACTTAAAGATTAATTTGAATACACTTAATGTTGTTTATAGTCCTGTGAAGCTACAACAAATTAATGAGGCTTTAAAATCAAATGGCCTATTTACATTTAACGTCAGATAATAAAACTGACAATAAAATGATACATTTATTAGTCAAACATGGGCTCCAAATTTTCTGTGGGATGTAGTTTTGATAAAAACAAAAAAATACAAACTTTTATTCAAATTTTAAATGACTTTTATTTACCAAAAAGTTGACCTATTTTGCAGAAGTTATTTTTATATGATTTATTCTACTTTAAAGCTCCTGACTTGAATATGTTTCATTGCTCTCTCCTGCAGAGGGAGACACACACACAAAGTGCATGTTAGCTACGCTCCACAGACACTTCCCCACCACTTCTTTCTGTCTGATCCCCTGAAAATTAAAGATCAGCAAGAGTCTCAAGCCCAGATTTAGAGAATCCTCCACAGAGTCCTCTGCAGCCCATTCATGATCTATTTTAAAACTCAGCTGCTCTGGGCTTATTGTGTCTAGAAATAAATTAGATTTTCAGATTTACTATTAGATCTGACTCTGATTGCATCATCTGAAGTCTTCTGTTAGTTTGGCCCATGATAACTGGACACTGAGTCATTGCACAAGCATTGGTATGATTTTAATTTGGTGTTAATTTGAACTCAAAACCAGATCAGTCTGCATAGAATTAACAGAATTTAACATGTATCTTCAATTGAAGTAAAAACAAAATCTTGAGGTGTTTAATTTTACATACACTTTGCTGTATACACACATACATACATACATACATCATAAACATAAAGATTTTACTTTTTTTAGCTGAGAACAGGTGTGAATGTAATAATAACATTTTAGTCAGTTTATATCAATAATAATTATGAACATTCATTAGATTTGCATGCTGAATAAAGATGCTACACTTCAAGATGTGTGTGTACATGGAAAACTATTTTTAGATTTCTACTGTTTTAAGTCCTATAATAGACTTTTAAATAATTAATTTGCTCTGGCTATAAACTAGGTGTTGTGTTTGGATAAACCATTGAGGCTTGTAAGTATAGATCTTGGATATCAGAGCCGTTGATCTTTATGATTCCTAACCTTTGAACAGCTAATCATCTTGCCAAAGTATCTTAACAGAAATGTGATCTAACACATGTTTCAGAAGGCTGCAGCTGATTGACCCTCCCTCCTTTCTAATCTCACTCCTCTTTATCTCTGTAGAACAAATCAGGTGATTATCCTGAGTGGGTTTTCCACCTTGTTTTATCAGCATTCACCATGTTCTCTGTGGTTGTATAACCACTTAATTCAGCAAACAGTATATTTACCAAGCAATTAAAGAGTTAAAAAGCAGGGATAAAAAAAATTAGGATGGAGGAGATGATGAATAACCATAGATGGGAGGGATCTTTTTTTGTGTGCTACACAATGAAAGGTGTTTCCATTTTGCTCTCTGTGTAAACCTTGTATTTTCTCTGCAGTTCAGCACTTTCAGAAACCATAATGACACATTCTTAGAATTCTTTTGACCTCTAATTTGTTTGTGTTGTTGTTTCCAAGAGCTTAAATACAGCTTGGTCTTTTCCTAAGTGGCTGCAAGCTCCACCACATCTTTCTTGCTGTAGATCAGAGGCATTTCATCAAGAGCTTAACAAAAGTAAATCTCCTGCTCAGTTTAATGTCGATCCAAATATATAAACAATTACCAATTTAAAAATGGAAGGAAATAGGTCTGTGAGGTTGACTTTAGATGCACTGGTGATTTTTGAGCCACAGTAAATAACTGGTGCTGTCCATTCTGACCAGTACTGTCCAGTACTACTGATTTAGACTTGACTTGTAAAGCCAGTAGCTCACAGGGCTGAAACTGTTGGCAACAGCTAAAGATATGAAATTGCAAAAGAATACAAAAAATATTTTCAACTCTCATGCACGTGTCAAAACTGTAGATAAGTTGTTCACACAGCATTGTGTAAATGTCACATTGTGCAAATATTGTTGCAATTTAGTTACAGTGTTTGTTTTCAATTAGCAGTTTTTTCATGCTTGGAATGTCTGATAGTATTACGGTATTTTGTCTCAAGTCAGAGTTTTCTCACAGTTTTCTCTTTTTTCTGACTGACAGAACCATAAGCCAGTATCTCACTGTGACTTTTGGCAACTAGTTGGAAACTCGAGTTTGTAAAATTGTGAGGAAAATATGCAAATTTTAAGTTGCAGTTTTATTGAATTTGTGCTTGGGAGACATGTGCATCTCATATGAGTGCTGAAGGAATGTCTCAGATGCTTCTGGTGAATAATGGGTCTAAATTCCACCATTGTTGTTTTGCTAATGTTGCAGAATATTTGTACAGCTGAGGATCTGTTTTAATTGTGACTATCACTCAGCAGTTGTGTGTATTTGTTGTGAATGTGGTGCAACAGTGGCATGCAATGAGCAATTTCCAAGTCCTTTAATATTTAATTATCAAACAGGTGTTGACCCATAGAAAATAAAAACCCTTTAAAAATGTAAAAACCATATCAATCTCTAGCTTGGTGTCAGAACACACTCACTGGTGTTTATTATTTGAAAACCATGAATCTTTATTTTAAAAAATTACCAATGTGCCTTGATATACCTTTAACTCATTTATCTGATATTTCCTTTTTCAACACTAAGGTTGATTTTATCTGATGTTTATTGGATAATAAAATAGTTTTGTGAGAAAGGAAATAAAGAACAAACATCCCTCTGCATCATGAACAATGATCCAGCCTCAGACGTATCATTAGAAAGAAAATACTTTCTCTCCATATTTTTACTACGCTCTCTCTCTCTCTGCTCTCATTAAAAGCCTGTTTGTTCCATCTGGTTTTGATGAAGCCAGAAAAGGCAGCAGAGTAATAAGCATGTTGAGATCTTAATGATATGTCTCCTTTTAGGAGGAAACATCTCATGACTAAGATGTTCCACACTTTCTGCTTCATTGCTCACTTCAGTGCCCTTCTAGTGTTTCCCAGGAGGTTTGGTAAGAAAAGCTTGAGTAGGTGTAGCACAGGTTCCAAAGCCACAACCTCTCTTATTGTCTACTGTTACCTGTTCAATTATACATCAGGAACTAAGGAGACCTTTTTCCTATTTATACATAAAACCTTAAATGTAACAACCGCTAAAGTGGATTTATAGTTTTAAAGTGGATATGCATTTTACGATCAAATCCTGTCAGTTGTAAATTTATCTAAATTCCTGCCTTCTCTCAAATTTAATTGCTCACCACACCTTAATTCCAAGCTTGCCTAGACATTGTAGATTTACAAAGGTGTGTCTCCAAATTTGCAAACGTGGCTCAAAGCACTTTTACACACACAAACACTCACATGTCCATACAGATTCACTCACACTGACACATTTCTTGTCTTCATGTTCATACAGGCTCTGTAAAAATCCTTGCACTCAGGCAGAAAAATGTATTTTCTGATTCAAGTTAAAGTGGTGGAGGCAGGGTGGAGAAATGGGACATATCAGCAGCCAGAGGCTGCAGGGCAGGCTGCAGCACACAAAGGGCACGCTCTGCCTTTTAGCACAAACAGGAGAACATTACTGGGGGGAACTGTGAATGGAAGAGTTTTTGATAAACCAAACAGATATGGGACTGTTTTCTGAAGCTGCAGCATTTACTGGAATATACTCAGAAAGTGAGGATGTGTTCCTTTTTTGCACAATTAAACCTCTTGTTGACTCATTCAAGACTTATAATTTATTGAAGGAATACATATCGCCATAAACTACTATTATAAACTAAAATCATCTGCAGTCTGTTAGCAATCAGCAAGTGAATGACTCAACTACTTTAACACCAAACATCAACTCAGTATCTAGCAAATTGACTAAGTTATTGACATTTATACGTTTGCTGATGTTGATCAGCTGTGGTGACCATCTTGAATTGTTTAGTTGAAGATGTGCATCAAAAGTTTTCTTTCAGAGTTTCATGGCAATCTGTTTAGTGGTTTGAGATATTTGGATGAAGCTACAGACAAATGAACCCACGAACTGTCAGAGGGGAGTGATCAAACTATTTAACAAATTTGCATCTTTAGTTTTGTTTGGACAATTAAGGGGACAAAGTTTATTTACATCTTGCCAAATAAAACACATTAGTCAAACATTTTTATTTTCGTCCTGAGCCCTCACATATTTTAATACCTATTTATTATCAGATTGACTTCTGTTTGTCATATTTTACAGTGATTTTAAAATGATTTGATATTAAATTTGGGTGATCAGTTTACCCAATTTTCATATTCCTGCAGTTCCTGAATTTTCTTTACATTTAATCCAAGCATCTGATCGAATATAGAAACAGAAAATAACAACCTGCTGCTATATAACAACAATATTGTTGACAAATTCAGTGAATGACTCTTAATTTGAATTACTTTAGGAATGCTGTGAATAGAATGATTAACCAGTGACTGCCTAATGTCACTTTTTCAGGCTCTCCTCAGAAAGCATTTTGATGTGTTCATTAAATGTCATTTAATGTAATAAAATATCATCAGGACCAACTTTTATGACTTTATTGTGCCGTGCAACTCGGTGCATATTCTGTTGCGCAAGTTATTTAGTGATAACACGCTCAAGTTACCACACCTCAGCCTACGCCCGTCGCTCCTTCCTCTCCGCTCGCTGCAGGAGGAAGGGGTGTGGCTTGAGCCCTACCCACCATGTCCTCCTAACTCTAGCGTCACTAAATACACATTGCACATCACACACAAGGACAGGCCCAGACTGCATAGCCCACAGGCACCGTTTGCTTTGAAAGGAATGGAGTGATTGGTAGAAAGAAAAAAAAAAGGAGAGGAAAAAAACACAGGGAGGAAAACGAAGGGCAGAGTCAACCCCTACGAGGGAGAGAGGAGGTTATGAGAGGATAGAAAGGGAAAGAAATCATAGGTTTGAGACGCTTTTAGTGGGATTTTGGCCACAGGACTGCACACTCTGGGACAAGCCGAGGGCCGCAGACAGAAGCAAGGGACACAGAGGGTCCCATCAGGAGGAAACTAACTAAAACATCATCAGGATTATTGTTGTGGAAGCTGACCAGTGGTGACAATGACCTCTCAGCAGCAGAGGTACAGGAACTTCTCCACAGACAGTCTGGGCAGAGAAAGAACACCCTCAGATGAATCGTATTACCAAGGGATGCTGAAGGCTATGGATGGCAGGAAAGGTACCAGTATGGTTCCTGTTATTGTGTAATAGCTTAATTGTGATCTTTGATCTTAATCTGTTTGTTCCTACATGTGTGAGAATCTCCAGGACAGAGTAAAGAGGAGTGAGAGTCAAATTCAGGTTCAGACTTTTATCTAAAATTGATTTTGGAGGTTTATGATGGATAACTGTTGATTTTAAAGACCTTTTAATCAGACCTTGTGTTTTCACAGACAGGCATCATATGCAGTGTCTGTTTAGAATAGAAACACAGTTACACTGACTGGTCAGTTCTGTGAGTGAAGGTGGATAACTTCCCCTAATGCATCATCAGCTTCCTGTCTTTGTATTAGAACTCACTAGCTGTTCTAGTTGTGCTGCTCTCATGTATTTTGGGTGAGTTAGTCACTGTAGCTACAGTCTGTTGGTCTGAAGCTGTTGCCAAAATGAATGATGAGCAATTTTTTCTTTTTCATTCATAGTGTTCCTCTTTATTTCTGTGAAACGTATGAGATGCAACCTGTCACGCCTTCTGGAGAAGTCTGTAATTAATTTAAGACTCAATCACTCAGAACAACCTTAAAAACAACAGGGTTTACTGGACCTGACTGTTCAGAAAGGTTTTTATTAAGATGTGGTTGAAGTCTGTGGACAGCAGATTTAAACTTTTTTTTTTTTTGGGAGGGGGAGGGTGCTGTCCCCACTTTCTTTTTTCCTTTTTTTATGTAATTGCTTTGCTTTATAGCATGGACTTCTACATGTAATTGCAGAAGAATCTGGCAGTTTGTTCAGGTTCTTTATTGAATTAATGGAGCCACTGAACCACAAAGTATTACTCTGGTCTGGTATGAGGAAAAGTTTTGCTGGGGCATGTTACTACATGATAATGAAAACTACTCATCATAATAATACTAACACATATTAGTATTATTATTACTTTTATTTAATTAGTAGAATAGTATCTATATATTTGGTTAAAGTAGATCTAATAGAGGGACTGCATAGTTGCACAGTTGGTAGCTCTGTAGCCTCACAGTAAGGAGGTCGTGCGTGGTTCTCCTGCCTCCTCCCAAAGATCAAACACATTCATATTAGGGTGTTTGGTGAATCTAAATTGTCCCTATAATGAGAGTGAATGGCTGAATGTCTCATTTGTCTCTGTGTGGCCCTGTGATGGACTGGTGACCTGTCCAGGGAGTCTCCTGACTGCTGATAGGCTCCAGCTCCACGTGACCCTCACTGGACGGAGCGGTTCAGAAAATAAATAAATGGATGGATGATGGATGGGTCTAATATTAATGGCACTTTTAGTATGTTCACGGTCATCGAAAATATTCTCTTAATTTATTGTAACCTGGTATAAATACTGGTAATGATAATCAATATATTTATATATAATATATAAGAACTAGACAGAAATATGACTTTGATACCAAAACATAACAGAACACCCCTTAGTGGCTGGCTGCAGTTTGTTTTAGGCCTCGCCCCTTCCTGTAAATAAATGGAACACTTTCTTGATTAAAATAAAAGTACACTTTGATCATTATTTTCCCCCAGTTTGGGAACCACTGCCCTATTATAAGAAGTGACTCCAAAGATGGGTGTTTTTTTGTTTTGTTTAGTTGTTGATACACAATATGGCACTAACACAAATCAACAAGATGCAACACTTGAAGAATCCACCATCAGCACTCTGGACCTCCCAGACTTGTTAGTCTGTTAGCACTTCTACCTGTCATCAGAGTTCCACTCTGAGTGCCCCCCTCACAACAGGGGTCACATAGTTAAGCTCGGTCCCCCATCAAGTTAAATATAACCAGAGATGGTTAAAGTTTCATTTGTGAGTGAGTGAGGTTCTCATGGCAACGCAGTCCATAACAAACTGACGTTTGCTGGCTGCCACCTGGGAAAACAAACGTTGCCTCCAGGACTGAATTTTATGTTGGTGTTGAATCAGTGTTCTTTGCTTTTCATTGCTGGGTGTGTCAGTGTGTGAAGATGGTCAGATCACACCCTTCAGGCTGATAAGACTGGGAACTTTGTGTCGTGATTGTGTGACTAATGTTATGTGGACCTCCAGCACATCAAGTCCCACTTTGTGAGGTCTCTCCAAAGGTTGACTCAGGTATTTAGTGAAATTAAAACAGCTGATTAAATCGTACTTTAGAACACTCTGAGCAATATCATTAGAGATAGAAACATACAAACCACTTTCATAATAAATGTTTTAGAAACACACCTTGTGGTTTTTTGCCCGAACATCACAGCACTAGCTGGTAAAGAGCCTGTTTGTTGTCTTAGTGGGTGTATTCAGGGCCTGCATCTTGTTCTTGCATGTTGGGAAACTGCACCCTTAGACATACCATGATCCAATCACACAGTGCATCTTCTCACACACACACACGCACACGCACACACACACACATACACATACACACAGTTTAATTTTGTGAAGAAATCTGTTCTTTTTTGAGTTCTTTCTCAGATCACAGCTGATAATGATTTCACTCAGTGAAACATAATCCTGCAAACACACATTTGTCTAGACTTAAAAGGGTTGATCAGCTGAATGTTCTTGAGTGGCCTGAGTCAGATGCAGGTGAGAACATGAGTGTGTGAGAGGCGTTTTTCCTCCCAGTGATGGATTCTAACGAGTCTGGAGTCACTGAGATCATACCTGATGCACCTCGATTTTACTTATCTAAATGTCATGTGTCTGATAATAAACTGTGTTGTTTGTTTGTTGCAGATGAACGCGATCGAGTACAGAAGAAGACATTCACAAAATGGGTTAACAAGCACTTGATAAAGGTAAGAACTTGTTCAGATTTACTTTTTTTCTGAACTGAAAGCAGTATAATTGCCAGATTTCTACACACACATTCACACACATGCATATTAATAAAATTTGATCTATGTAAGGAGAAATGAATGGTGCAGTAATGTCTGGTTGCTTGCTTTCTTAACCCTTTAATGTCCACACCAAGAAAAAAGGAATAAGGTTTCAATCATTTTAGGCAAGAATATAATGTAACAATGTAAAAATAATCATATTTATGTAGTAATAATATAAGATAATATCTAACTTTTTACTCAAACATAAGTAGTAGTTTTTTCAAACTAAGTTCAGTGCATTATTCAATACTGTCTACCACGTGGTTGACCTGCCGTCAAAGGGCTGAACAACAAGCACAGTGTCCATCAGAGGGTAAATATTCCTTTATTTAAAAAAATAAACAGCAGAAATCTACTTAACCTTAACATTAGGATATTTTAACCCTTTTAAACAATGTTGCTTTTTAATATTTAGATATAACTGATCTATGTCAAGAGAAATAAACTAAAGGATTTGTATCAACATACATCATAATATTGTATTAAGTATAATTAGCCAGTAGATGTGAGTTATTTCTTGATCTTTCTTTAGTTTATAGTATAAATATATCAAATTATTCAAGCTGCAGCAACTAACGTGACTTGATTTCAGATTTAGATGTTTCATTAGGTCCCCAGAATATTATGGAGATGTTTTGAGAGACAGACCATCATCACTATTATTACAATCCATTGCTCAGCTGTTCATTGTAAACATCTCTGCACATGTTATCACCAACGTCCCACCTCCCACATTACCTGGTCGTTGTTTGTTTGACACTCGGTCACTAAGAGGTCACCAGGATGGGGAGGCTTACCAGAAGTTCTAGCTGTCATCAGCTAAGAGGCTTGTAAACCCTCCATCAGTACACATCTACTCTCACCTACCTCATCCTGTTCCCGAACGGTGGTCTGAAAGCCCACCAATACATCACTCACTGATGGAGGTAAACAGGTTTGGAGGGGAGTTGGGGGAGACTCCCTCCGTTAAACACCGCCTGTGTAACACAGGCGGTGTTTAACGACGCCCCTCCCTTGGAGCAGTGAAGTGTTCCTCCCAGGGAACTCCCTTCAGCATCAGTATATTCACAGCCTCGTGACACCAAACGCCTCTTTATAAGTTCTATATTCAGCCCTCAGACATAGGCCCATTCATTTCATTCAAATGGAACAAGAGAGGAAAAAATCAACCCAGTGAGTGTTATCCTTTCCATGAATGTGCGTGCTAACGGATTCTCCTGCCACTATATGGGAACAGCCTGCTGCAGCGACTCCTTTTTGTTTCTCTTAGTGTTCACTGTGAATGGATCAGACATCTGGACTCACTTAAAGCGGCACTCCGGAGGATTTCATCAGGAGAGCAGTTTTTTAATCTAGCGTCCAAAGGCTCCTCCTCAAAACATCTCGACACGCGCGTCCGGTCGCGTGTGCGCGCGTGCACACGGCGCATATACGTTGCGGGCATGAACTGTACCGCTCAATGTGTAGGGTTTAATCACTCACAGTTCACAACTCTTATTCCAACAATACTACGAGGGTCTGATGAGCCCTCTCTGTCCCTGCTGCTTCTGATATTAGCTCTGTTAGCAGAGAGCTGCTGCTGGACTCTGAAGCTGAACTTGACTCGGCCCTGGATGAACTTTCTGACCAAAATAAACGCATAATCCTGTCAAGCCTTGCCATTCTGTGAGGTGAAAGGTTTAAAAATAAAAATAAACCCGTCTTTAGCTGGAGAATGGGTAGGTTTTTAGTAGAAATGAGCCGTGAGTCCTCAGTGAACGGCTGAGACGGCAGAGAAACACACAGAGCGTCCTGTACGACAGCGCCCCCTACTGGTACAGGTTTGGTCGATGCGCGTGCATGTTCAGACAATACAGAAATTTGAATTTCATTGGCTGAAAAATGTCGGCGGCAAGAAATAATGGAAAGGGGTCTCTAGGAGGAAGGAGGGTCTTCATCAGAATGACAGATGTTGTGGAACTCAACCCATAGATCATAGTTAAGACCTGAAATATCATTTAAAACATTTAGAAAACTTTGATACAGAGAAAAATGCTCCAGAGAGCCGCTTTAACTCTCTCTGTTCTGGCCCCAAAGCCTATAGTGGTCCAAGCCAGCAGTAGCACATGTGCTGCACAGACTCCTAGGTTTGGGAAGTGTCTGCTTTCATGCACGGCTTAAAAGTGGACAGTTCCATAAGCATTCATGTTATTGTAAACAATGTAGTCGATAGTTATGTAATCCCTGAATAGAAGTCTTTTGTTCCTTCAAATTTGAGATGATGTGGACTTTCTGACAGTGAGACGGGTCTGGCAGTGACAGTGTTAACTCCAGAGCAGAACCTGGGTTAAACAAGTGTTAAACTGATTTAATGACTTAATGGTTGACTTGGTGTGCAGCAGGCTTTAGGTATGTTTCAGCCCTGAAATGTTGTAAAGAGCCTTTGAATGCTTTCTCCTTCACAATAAATCTCTTTAAGTTGCATCAGTGGAATGTCAGTTCAGCTGAAGAATGTAAATCTGTTTCTCTGTAGATCCGTATCTTCAAGTTAGTAAAAAATGAAAAACAATTCAAAAGGAGTTGCATAAGATCAGGTGAAAGTTGAGTAGAACCTGAAGCTCATAGTATAAATAGTGATGGATCACAAGCAAAACACTATGGAGATGTCAGCGACATGCTGTAATGATTTCTGCCATGAAAAGTTTAGAGAGCAGCTTGTTTTGACTTCAGGGCAGGTTTTTAAGGAGTCTGTCCTTCAACACCAGTGTGACAGATGGTCTGCATTCTCTTCAATACACAGAGCAGTAATAAAGAAGTAATTTTATTTAGTGAAATATGAGTTAAACTGTGTGAAAATTACAAAGCTCAATCCTTGTACAAAGGAAGTTATCCAACGTGTGTCCTGATGATGATTAACACGTGATTTATAATTCTGTGCAGCTTGATTAGAGAGAGTTATAAAAAGATAAAAAGTGCAAATTTCACAGCATGTTCAATTTCAGTGTTATTAGAGTGTAAACAGTGACCCCTGGTGGCCACACTTCATATAGCTCTACAACATTTTTTTTGTTGATTTTATTATTTAAGAGCATATTGCAGGTTTTTTTTAAACCTACTGATTTTTGTCAGACATTAGATACTTTAGTTAAATTCTAACACACAACATTATTTGTGTTTTATTCATCTGCCTATCATTCCTCTCCACTAAGCATTGGAAGGTAGAGGTAGGTAACAGCACGTTGATAAAGAAGTGTGCGTCGGTGTGTTCCGATCTGGTTTGCATGCAGACACACCCCTCCCTCACTTGTTTTATTCCAGCCCTCTCCTTCCATCCAGATATGAGTTTCCTGGCACCATCTAACCTTTTTTTATTGCTGCTCTCATTTGCTTCAGTGTTTGGTTGCAGTTGCACCACACCTCTCCTGTATGAAGAATAAATTCAGTCTAGCCTGTTAAACGCTGTCTAACAAATGTTCCAAATATGAATCAGTCTCATTGTGAGTTTTTTATTCACCTTTGAGACCTTAAGATTGATCTTTCCATACTTTTCTTTAAATATTTGGAGTCCTATCGATCAGTGTTGACAGCTGCTGTTTGGCATCAGTAGCTTGGCTCCTTCCAGCTATGCATTCCTGACCTGTGTAGAGTTGTGCTACTTCACTGTAGAAAATGTACACTGCTGCTGTTGAAAATGGTTTAAGTCACATTAATTTTTTTTGCCATCATTCCATGTCCTAAGTTTAATCAGTGATTGTCAGAAATAATGCAACGTCACAAAATTAGAATGCATTCTGTTAAAATGTAAATAATTTACTTTATTGAACATGTTTGACATTATTTGTGCTAAATAAAGCACAAGTAAAGCAAACACTCCTGAATAGACTTCCTTCCACATTGCCTGCTTGTTCCTAAGTTTTTCTTTCCTCTGGTAGTCGCAGCGTCACGTCTCAGATCTGTATGAAGACCTTCGTGATGGACACAACCTGATCTCACTGCTGGAGGTCCTCTCTGGGGAGACACTGGTGAGTTAACGTCGACATTTAGTCTCCGAACAACCTGCCTGGGCTCTGCATCTTATGATTTAGCAGTTCTCAAAGTCTAACTTGTACTTTCAGACTTGATCTTTAGCTGACCTGAAATGTATTTCCTGTGGAAACAAATGAGAAAACATCCCATCCAGAGCGTTAACTTAACCTGAACCTAACTAAACAAGGGTACACATTCAGACTCTTGTTGCTCTTAAGCCCAGTCCTTTTGTATCTTATGAGTCATCTTTTCATGTATTTTTATTTAATCAGTCTTAATGCTTGTTATTTCCACAGTATAGTAAATCCAGCAACATACAGTTTATATTTTGATTCAGAAGCTTCTCTGCTACAGCTGCTGTTCTTCATCACTCCTAACATCAGCTCCAGCTCCGCTCATCTTCTGAACGCCTTCATGTCTCTGACACATTAACCCCACTGTGTGTGAAACGTAGTTCTTTCTGATCCACTGTTCTTTTCCACTCCTCTTTCTTCTGTTTCTCCTCTATTTTCCCTTTCTTTAACCTATCTTCTTGCCTGCTTTCCGTCACGATTTGCTCACTCGGGTTAGCCGAGGGAGAGAGAGGTCAGGAGCGTCCGCTTGGTGAGTGGCTTTAGAACTTACAGTTTTCATCTTGATATGTTTGTCTCCTGCACTCTAGCAGTGATTTGGCTCCGCATGGCATTCATAAACCTCTGTCCCAATGATGCATCCATTTCTTTTCTGGCTTCTTTATGTCAGGCTTAAGGCTGCTGAAATTATAAATACAATCTTTTCTTTTGAGTTTCATCCCAGATTTATTCTCCTTTAGTTAAGCATTACTTTTTTGCATTATAACATTTACACATACATTTGAAATTATATTTGAAAAGTTAACCCTTTAATGTCTCAAATGTGCTCCACCAACAGGCTGAACTGTCAGTTAAAGGGTTAAAAATAAACTTTATTTTGATGTAACATGAAAAATATGATTTTTGCTGATTCAAAGCAAATTTTCTGTTGTATTTAACCATTCCCTTCATTTTATCCCATTCTTCTGTGTGAGGTTTTACTAAACAGTAGATGGTTAAGTTATGTGAGATTTCCCCCAAACTTTCCTCTTTTTTCTTATTTGATATAAATGTCTCTTCCTTTGTTTTTTTCACCATCTATTTATTTTCACTTAGCATTATGTTCCTCTACTAGTGTATGAAATGCACAGTGGTACCAGTACTAAGAGTCCATACTGTAACTAAACACTTGTATCCTCTCCTCAGCCTAGAGAGAAAGGCCGTATGCGCTTCCACAAACTGCAGAATGTACAGATAGCACTGGACTTCCTCAAGCACCGGCAGGTATGACGCTTTAAATGATCATTTAAATGAAAACAATCTCCTTAAGCTCAGATTATTACAGCAGTTATCTTTCCTCAGGTCAAGCTGGTTAACATCAGAAATGACGACATCGCTGACGGTAACCCCAAGTTAACTCTGGGGTTAATATGGACCATCATCCTCCACTTCCAGGTCTCCTCCTCTGTCAGTGTTGTGTTTTTTATTATTACTCTTATCCTCTGTCTCTGGGATCACGGCTGCTGTTTCACCCATCTCCTTGGAGCAAATGGACTGGGTTCTTCAAATCGCCTCTCACAAGATGCATTCTAATCCCAACATACTCATCCTAGACACATTCTTAGAAGTAACACACTAACATTTCAGTCATTGACCTGTAAAAGGAAACCATTTGGGTGTGCTGGTGTGAGTCATTCTCTCCTACTTTTCCCGAGGGGAGGGTGTGTCCTGTGGAGTATCCAACTCTCTCCCAGTCACACCCCAAACTCTTTCAGCAAAGAGCTGCCAGGCACAAATCCTGGGACATCAGCCTGGTAGTCATGGTCTCATCTCATATAATGAACAGTTTGGGTTTACATTCCAAAAAGCCAAAGCTCATGAGATTATTTACCAGTGTGCTCTCTAGATAGAGTCTTTATACTTCCTTAGACTAGGGAATAAAAGGAGACGCTGGGATGCGGCTGCTGGTGAGTCATCAAGGCTCAATATCAAAGGTTAAAGGAATAAAATGTCCCTGAAATCATGTAATCCAACAGGCTAATTATCCTCAAGTTATTAAATCAGTACAAAATAAAAAAGTTGATTCATGTAATCCCTAAATGTAAACTCATCTTAATGCCAGAACCACCAGTTTTCCCATACTAGAATAAGCATATGTCATAATGCGTCCTGTAATGAAACACTTAAATCTCATAAATACATAAACACATTAAAAACAAGTCAAGAGATGATTGAGAGGCTAAACAATCAGAGAAAATGATTCCATTGTCATAAAAATGAATTCTGGTGGTGCTGAGTAATTCCATTTAATTGGATCTTTCGGTTTCCACTAATTAATTTTCCCACACTCCTCCAACATAAAGAACCTACAGATGCTCAGCCTGTCACTGACTTTACATCCTTTATGCATCTCAGATCTCAGATATTCAGGTCAACGGCCAGTCGGAGGACATGACGGCCAAAGAGAAGCTGCTGCTCTGGTCTCAGAGGATGACAGACGGCTACCAGGGCATCCGCTGTGACAACTTCACCTCCAGCTGGAGGGATGGCAAGCTCTTCAACGCCGTCATACACAAGCACTAGTGAGTCTGGAACACGATCCGACTGTTGATGCCAACTTTATCAAATAAAATGTGATACAAGCACAGACAGGAAAATCTGCTTCAGCTTCAGCATTCTCCCTCCTTCTCTTTAGAGTTGATACATGTACCCCACGGCACTCCCACGTTTACAGAGTAACAGGCTTTCCTCCTCACATTTTTTCAGGGTGTTGTCTGTTTGTACATTTAATGTAATGAAGACTGCAGTGGAGCGATATGGAGAGTTTGGAATGCTTTCAGAAATTACACACCACTCTGCCAGTTTAAACCTGTTTTTAATAAAAATTTACTCAGTCCTGACAAGGAGAGGTCAGCTGCTTTTGTAAACTTAGACATGAAACCTGAGTGTTTTCTATTATGACAGATCGTTATTGTTGTGTCCGTTCGGCACCTCTCCTGCTCCTGCTGCCATCATTTAAAATTTGCATGCAAGCTTTTGTAGACATTTTAAGGATTTACTGTTGGAATTTCACTTTTTAAATGGCTTTAATTTAATCTAGTACCTTTTATAAACTACTGATGAATCAGAAAGAGCTGCTGAACATCCAGTAGAGACATCTAATCCCATGCTCTTTTTGTTGTCATGAATAAGCTGTTCCTGCTGTAGTTGTGTGTCTTTGTAGCACACTTAGTGGTTTGTGTGTTTGCATCCTGGGAAGTGCATGTACATTTATTTCTCAGGGAGATTTGACAGTGTAGCTAACCACTAGTTTGTTTTGGCACGACAGCATTCATGTAAAATCCAGAGCAAACAGAGGAAAAGCAGGATTAGAGAACGTTTGCATTTCTTTCCAGCGATTACATGAACGAAAGATGTACCTGCAGGGGCAGGTTTCCTCAAACTGGAACCTCTACCTGTACCTTTTTTTTTCTTTTTTGAAGACTCCTGAGGCTGGCTTATTGCTGCTTTTCATAAAGGTCAGGGGTGTGGTGTGAGTGTATGTGGGCGTAACTGTAGAACCACTGTCTGCTTCATGAAAACTGTGGCTCTGCTTCGTTACGAGCCATTAATCAGGACACTGGAGCAGAATATGTATTCATCCTGGGAAGTTGAGATTCTTCTGAGTTCCTGTGCATGTCTTTGACCTTGAATCAAACACCTGCAGCTGGTTTGAGTTCCATTTAGACGAGCTGGATTAAAGAGCGGTGACTTAAACGAGCTGCCATGAGACATCGCCTCATCAATCCACCAGAAAGTTCCAAATGAGATTGAGAAGATGACGGGCTCCTGAGAGAACCAGGATGGATTTACAAACAGCAGTTGAGCCTGTTGGACGTGTCTTTGAATGAATACCTGCACCTGTAACTAGAACCGATCCAGCACCGTCTATTTACTCACCGCTGAGGACCGTATTAAAATGCTCAGTATTAAAAGGAAGTCTAAACAGAAAAAGGGAAGCCTGGGTTTTTTTCGTGGTGTGTCGGGATCTGTTAATGATGTGGACACCCGGGTGGTCATGCTATGTGAGGACATCCCATCAGAAGCTTCCTCCTGGGACTCTGGCCGGGGCTCTAATGGCTCAGGGGCCCATTCCAGCAGTGAAGAACTGGGCCACGGATGGAGGTCTCAAAGCTTTCATGGAAGAGAGGCTCAGAGTCTGAGCAGCGTCTCCAGACCAGCAAAACAATACTCTGTTCGAGAAGTCCATCATGTCACCTCTCCTGTGTTTGGACCAAACACTGGCCATCCCACTCTACACACCCAACAGCTGTATGAGTCACTGCTTTTATTCACTAAATATCATTGTTGTTACTGCGAGGATATTCACTGCTTGATTAAGTGAAGGCACTTTAAACTATAGTGCTGTGGTTCAAAGTGTTATCACTGCATGGGTGATAAATGGGTTTAGGTTGTGTGATGTTTTCAGTCTTTAGAGACGTGAACTTTTGTCTCCTCTTGGAGTCAAGCCGTGGCTGGTTTCTGACTTAAAATGTGTCAGCTTTGATTCTGTTAGCTACTCAGTAAATTACATTCCACCTCGAGATGCTCTGACATGTGCCAGGAAGAGTCAAACGCCCAGAGGACAAAAAGGCAGGTGCTGCTGTAGGTTTTCTCAGAAAGTGAACAGGTGGGCTTCTTTACAGCATTTAGCCATTGGCACAAAATTTGGCTGTTGCCATAGCCTGAAAGTATGCAGGGTTATGAGCTGCATTAGTTCTGACTTATCCTACACTATGAAAGCTGTAACAGCAAGATCAGTTTGTTCTTTGATATGAACCCACATGTTTAAAGGTGTAAAGTGTATATTTAAGTTACCAAGTCTCATTTATATAAATTTAAATTATATCTAACATGTCACTTCAAAACATTGTCCATCAACAAGTGCTTGTTTGTGATCTGTGGAACTTTGTGTTTACAGCCCCAGACTCATCGACATGGGCAAAGTGTACCGACAGACCAACCTGGAGAACCTTGAGCAAGCCTTTGGTGTGGCTGAGAGGGACCTGGGAGTGACTCGCCTTCTGGACCCTGAAGGTATAATGGGCCAATATCTATTCAAACAGAACACCTGCTGTTGAAGGACACGTCATATAACCTGATTTTATTTCAATCTTTCAGATGTCGATGTCCCGCATCCTGACGAGAAATCTATCATCACATACGTGTCATCCTTATATGATGTTATGCCTCGTGTTGACGTCCACGATGGCCTCAGAGCTAATGTAAGAGTACTAAAAATGATCTCAAACTTTATTGATGAAACAAATATGGACTTTGTTAGAATGACTGGTCAAATGTCAATAAAAACTAAACATATAGAGCCATATCACCCAACACCTTACATGCTAGCTTTTTTAATGAAAATCTCACATCAATTTAGAAGTAAACTAATCTTACACACTATCTCATGCAGTATTTCAAGATCTTGAAGTGATCACTTAGCACTCTGGGTCTGTGTTGGGGATGACTCAGCTACAACCACACCAACGTTTAGCCTGATTCCTGTTACATTGACTGAGTTCAAGTCATTTTTGTGTTTGCTATGATGACTTGGCTGTGGCAGCCATCTTGAATTGGGATGACTCTAAATGTTAATCCATGAATGTAAATAAAATGGCTACTTTCTGAGCTTCTATAAATTCTACGTTTTAAACCTTCAGATGATTTATGAGATATTTTGCTAACAGACATGGTTGACCCCAATAGTTAATGGTGCAGTTTTAAGCAATGATCAGTGCAATGTGCATTGCTTGGATTAGCTATGTATTAGAGTTACCTGATTGGTGTCTTTTTGAGCAACAAGTTTTAGTTCAATACCTGTAAAGATGACCAAGTTCTTGCAATTTTTTAACTTTCAGTTCGATGTGGCCATCTTGAATAGGGTTGACTGCAGAAGTTAGCTATAGATAAAATTTCCAAGCATTTCATTCAAATCCGTTGTGGTTAATGAGATATTTTGCCAAGAAACACACATGAAAAACATATCACCCAGCTTTGCCTTTTGGCAGCAGACCATAATGATTATAAGTCTTGTGAGACAAAGTGTGTCAATAAATTAGGAACATGTGGGAGCTTACAGGAATAGAAGTAAGGGTTCATCGTGGAGGTTATGCTGTTTTACTGATTGTCTAATATAGCTCTAATCCAGCTACCAACATCATTTTAATAATTTTCTCTTATAAATGTTCCTGCGGAAGTGACTGCATACACTTGTAATCTAAAGAATCTTTAAAAATATGCTGCCTCCTGTCATCACTGTTTACTCCTTCACCAGACGTCGTCTTCAAACACAAAAGATGGATTGTTGTGAGCTAATTGAATTCAGGGTGTGATTGTCTAAAATGGAGACGCCAGAGGATAAGGAGTCTCCTGTCTGCTGTGGTCAAACTCTCATGAGTCTTTCTGCTATCTTGGCTGCAGGAGCTGGAGCTGCGCTGGCAGGAGTACTACGAGCTGGTGACCATTCTGCTCCAGTGGAACCGCCACCATGTTACCATCTTTGAAGAGAGGAAGTTCCCATCCAGTTACGAGGAGATAGAGGTACATGTTTGGGGTTGTTTTTCACACGTTAGCAGCTCTAATGGATAATCAACAACATCTCCACTAATGTCCTCTAAAAAAACGGTCAGCATGATATTTAAAAACTCACTCAGACACAATGCAGTATGATGAATGAGGACACTGTGAATAGGTCTTTTTGTTGGCCTTTCATTGTTGGATCAAAGAGAACTCTTACATGATGTCTGACTGTGGGCAGATAAAGCAAACTGTTTAGGCATTGTGCTGTAGGTGGGGCCGCTGAATGACATGTAGCTACAGATGCATCGGCCTATTAATACTGTAAAATAAAAATAATATCTATCAAATTACTATCAAATCAAATTATTAAGGCATCAAAATGAGAGGATTTGCTTCTTTAAACACCCACACCAAGTTAAGTGTGGAATATTTTCGCTTTACTAATAAAAGCAGTGACATGATGTGACTGCATCAGAGTCTTGATTGAATTTACACCAGTCATGGGAACATGATGCTGACTGTTTACTGGACCAGTCATGTGCTGCATTGAGTTACCTTTTCTTTCAGGGAAGTCAGGATTTAAATAAGAGTGTTGCATTGTAAAAAATCTGCTATTTTTATATATAGTTCAATATTTCTGCATAACAACAAATAAATATGAACTTAGAATAACAAAAAACAAAACACACTCATACAAACTGAATAAGAAACACAGAAGCATATTGTTTATAAATGTATGTCCTAAATTTGTATAATATATTAGGCTACAAAACCATAGAGTAAATAAAACATATTCACACAAGGTATACAGACTTTTGCAAAACACTTAATTGGATTTATAACCATCAGATATCATAATTCAAAGTATTTTTTACAGATAAAGTCAGCTTAAAGCATTACTGTTGCAATGCAGAGTTTTGCAACTTTAAATGAATTTTTTACCGATTTGAAAGTGTTTCTGTGTAACATTTCTAAACAGTGACAAAGACAAAAGAATGCACACATGAAAAAGACGATCTAAAGTTTTAAATGTTATATGTGCTTTTCTATATTCAGCTTCTTTGGCGTCAGTTCTTGAAGTTCAAAGAAACCGAGCTGCCAGTCAAAGAGTCCGACAAGATCCGCTCCAAACAAATCTACAACTCCTTTGAGGTAAGCTGATCTATTTCTTTTCCTTTTATTTATTTATTCTTTCTATGCACTGTGATCTATTTATAATAAAAAACACCCAATGATGACCTGTCCACAGAGTGCAGTGCTTGCTGGTCAGGTTAAGGTCCCCCCAGGCTACCATCCCATTGATGTGGAGAAGGAGTGGGGCCGACTCCACGTGGCCATCCTTGAGAGAGAGCGACTGCTCAGGATTGAGTTTGAAAGGTTAGTAAAGGGGCAGATGTGGAACAGTTTATCTTCTCTGTGCTCCATATCATTTGTATCATGTCTCCTCTTGGCAAGGAATGTAATATGAACAAGTTAGAGCAGCACAGAAATAAATCAGACACCACAGATAACCTCTACGCTGCTTCCAGTTCACTAATTCTGAGACATTCAGAATTTAAACTTAGAGGTGAAGAATGAAACAAAAACAGCTTACAAAATAATGATTTAAACAAGACATAATACTTATCTGGAAAGGATAAAAACTAAAGCTAATGTGGGCTGTGCTCTGACAGAAAGTGATAGATGAATAAATGATTTTCACAAAGTGATTTTGTCATTAATTTAAATTAAATTCCATTCATTCTGTTTAAACCAGACTTGAGAGGCTCCAGAGGATTTACACTAAAGTCCAGATGGAGTCGGGGGTGTGTGATGATCAGCTCTCCCACCTGGAGAACCTGCTGCAGAAGGTAAACTCCTCTCATGGTGTTTAGTGTGTTCTCCTAATCTGAATAGAAAGTCACTATCACTGCTGCCTTAGTCATTCAGTTTCATAAATATTTGAGAGGAAATGTTCTTCAAAAAAAAAAAAATTTAGTTCTGGTAGTCACCAAAAAAATGTGCGATTGCTGATGTTTGTTGTTGCAGTTTTCACGCTATTTTCACACACTGTAATTTTTCCATCTGATTATAAAATGACACATTAAAGACAGAATCTTAACAATCCTCTTGTTCTTTTTCCTTCAGGACATCACTCTGCTGAATGCAGGGAAACCATCTCAGCATGCAGCAGAGGTGGAGCGGGAGCTGGACAAAGCAGACAATGTGATTCGCCTGCTCTTCAACGACATTCAGATCCTCAAGGATGGGCGCCACCCTCAGGCTGAACAGATGTACCGTAGGTGGGTGTCGCATTCAGTTTGATCATCAAAAACAAGGACACCAGTTAATCACTCAGGGGAGATGAAGTTAAAATTCTAACTCTTGCTGAAAATGAAGGTCACTTTCCACTAAGAGCTGGTTGTGTTTTTGTTCACAACAGAGTTTTCCACCTCCATGAGCGCCTGGTGAACCTGCGTAGTGACTATAACCTTCGTCTGAAGTCTGCTGTGACAGTTACCCCTGCTATGCTGACCCAGAGCCCCAAAAGGATGCGACCAGAGATGGATGATGTGACCCTGCGCTATGTTGAAGACCTTCTGGCGTGGGTGGAAGAGAACCAGCAGCGCATTGAAATGGCAGAGTGGGGATCGGATCTGCCCTCGGTGGAGTCCCAGCTGGGCAGCCACAGAGGCCTGCATCAGACCGTGGAGGACTTTAAATCCAAGATCGAAAGAGCCAAATCTGACGAGGTACAATGCTGAATGTATCCGATCTTTAGGTCGAGCTTCTGAACTTAAAATAAATTAGGTAAATATCTTATTCACTATCTTTTAATAATAACTTTGACATCTTTTGTCTGCTACAGAACCAATTATCTCCCATCAGCAAAGGCAAATACAGAGAATATCTGGGGAAATTAGACCTTCAGTATGGAAAACTACTGGTAAATATTTTTATATTTTAGACATTTGTGTGGATTACTTTCACATCCCTCCCTGATCATTTTTTTCTGATTATGATTTGTTTCAGAACTCTTCAAAGTCTCGCCTGAGGAACTTGGATTCACTTCATGCCTTTGTCACTGCTGCAACCAAGGAGCTAATGTGGTTAAATGACAAAGAAGAGGAGGAGGTGAACTACGACTGGAGTGACAGAAACACCAACATGACGGCTAAGAAAGAAAATTACTCTGTATGTATAGTCTTTGTTTGTTTTAGCTCTGATTTCAGCCCTTTGCATCTACAGACAGATGTTTATTAATTATTTATGAACAACTGTGTTCTTTGGACACTTCAGGGTCTCATGCGGGAGCTGGAGCTGAGGGAGAAGAAGGTTACTGATATCCAGGCTATGGGAGACAAGCTGGTCAAGGATGGACATCCTGGGAAGAAGACAGTTGAGGTGACTACAGATGCAATTTAAACTGAAGAGAGGGGGAATGAAGGTCACATACAGCATATACAAGAACCTATAAGACACAAACTAAAACCTTGTGTCTTCATTAGGCCTTCACAGCTGCCCTGCAGACTCAGTGGAGCTGGATCCTGCAGCTGTGCTGCTGCATTGAGGCTCATCTCAAGGAAAACACAGCTTACTACCAGGTGAGGAGCAAAGACATTCATGACTTCAATCACTTTTTCATAAACATTCTGATAAATGTAGCCCTGTTTCATAAATGTTCTGATCATCTTCCATCTCCTGCCGTTGCAGTACTTTGCTGATGTGAAGGAGGCTCAAGATAAGATGAAGAAAATGCAGGAGAGCATGAAAAAGAAGTATAACTGTGATCGCTCTACAACAGCTACACGCCTGGAGGATCTGCTGCAGGATGCTGTGGTGGGTAGATTTTTTCTCTCTCTCACACACACACATACGCGCGCGCACACACACACACACACACACATGTGTGTATGATAAATATGTGAGACTGTGAATTGAACTGAGAAAAAAACAGATAAAGAGGGATGGTTTTTACTTCAATTTACAGGAGGAAAAGGAACAGCTGAATGAATTTAAGAATCTGGTGTCCGGTCTGAACAAGAGATCCAGGTCCATCATCCAGCTGAAACCCCGCAACCCCACCACCCCCATCAAAGGCAAACTGCCTGTTCAGGCCGTCTGTGACTTCAAACAGCAGGAGGTCAGAATAATAAGACAGCAGTGACCAATAATAACACACCAGTGTTACCATTACAGCAGATCCTAAACACATCATATTTAATGTGTTTCAGATCACTGTCCATAAAGGAGATGAGTGTGCGCTCCTTAACAACTCCCAGCCCTTCAAGTGGAAGGTTTTGAACCGCTCTGGAAACGAAGCAGTGGTTCCTTCCGTCTGCTTCATGGTACCTCCAGTCAACAAGGAGGCTGTGGACAGCGTGTCCAGGTGAGAATCTGGACCTGATACAAGAAGAACATTTACTGTCTTTAAAATCCTCATTTCCATTGTGATGTCTTCTGGGTTCCACTAATGCCACCCCTGTTCTACTGTAGTCTGGATGCAGGTCATCAGCAGATGGTGACCATGTGGCAGATGCTCAGCATGAACATGAAGAGTCTGCTGTCATGGCAGTACTTGATGAGAGACTTTACACAGATACGCTCCTGGAACATCACCATGGTTGGTATTCACTTTTATCTTGATAAAATCAGTTGATAAAATTCTGTCAAATTTATTAAAATAAAAGACAATTTTTTTACCCAAAATATACTTCTGGAGTCTGAAGAACAGATTGTTCAGGGATGGGTTTATTAGGTTTTCTGTGGAAGACTTCAGTCTGTACATTCCTCTGTGCAGTTAAAGACCATGAAGCCAGAGGAGTACCGGCTAGTGATGAGGAACCTGGAACTCCACTACCAGGACTTCATGCGTGACAGTCAGGACTCGCAGCTTTTTGGCCCCGATGACCGCATGCAGATCGAGGATGACTACAGCAAGTGTTCACAGCACTTTGACAGCCTGCTTCGCTCCATGGAGAAAGGTAACATTCACTCTAGAACAGGTTTTAAATTTCATTATTATTTACAGGGAGAACAAGGGAATATATATAATAATAACTGCATAATACCCTTACAGTATAAAAATCTCAATCCACCTTTCAGGACAAATGGCTGGTAGGCTCAAAGGTGAGTTACATAAAGACAGCCAGAGGCATTGAGCTGATAAGTGAACATGCTTTAATGCTTTGGGTGGAATGATCAAACACAAGCATTAACTTCAGTTGTGCTCAGAAGATAACATACTGTTCATGGGCATGAATATGATTTACTAAAGTAGAATAGTTACACAACAAGTAACTTGGGGCACAAGTTAGAATTTATTGTGGATTTCCTCTCTTCCTCTACTCTGACACTCAAATACATGTTCACATGTACCGCCTATTGTTTTAAATGTCCTTAGAAAATTTCACCTGAATGCTTTTTACAGCAACCAACAAGCCTCTGACATAATTTTGGTCAGACATTTGGACACTCTTTATGGTAGAATTGGTTGTTTCCTGGCAAATACTCTGCTGTTAAACATACTTTTGGACACCGTTTCAGAAGAGTAATGTTCACCTGCTTTATCCAGTCAGAAACTAGTTGATGCATGTTTGAAACTTTGTCCTGTTGGAACACTCAACTGTGTCAGCACCACGTAGAATTTAGGTGAATGCATGTACGGTATATATCTGAGTCTGTGTGTATAAAGTTGACCCTGTTTGGAAGAGAGAGAAGTCACAATAATTAAAGTTATTGTTTAAATTTTAAATCACTGATTAAAAGCCCAAAAATCAATCAAATCAGTGCCTATGATGAGTGGATGTAAACTTTTGACTGCAACTGTAGCTCCGTTTGATGCGAGCGCATGTTGTTATGGCTCCCAAGCTGCTTCCAGCTTCAAATACCACCTGCTGTCAATTAGGGCTGCAACTATTGAATAGTTCAGTCATAGAGTATTCTATCCAAGAATCCATCGATCCATTTATTTGGGTTAAAAGTACAACACTAGTTTTTCCCAAATTCACCTGTTAATGCTATTCTCCCTTATTTGCCATCAGATCGATGCACTCTCTCGTGTACACGCACATATCAGGTGCTGCTAAAGCTCAGTACAATAATTAATTAGACTGTTTAGTTAAAAAGATTTCCAGAACAATTCTCTTAAAAACACTACCAGTCACCAGATCTTACACAGCTCTGTTCAGCAACAAGACTTTGGAACATTTGTGAATCTTTTTTTTTAAGATGAGTAAAAACATTCAAAATAAATAAAAACCAATAAGAATAAATTTAAGAAAATGTTTTTAAATGAGACAAAAGCAAACAAAATGTGAGGATGCCTGTCTGAGATTTAGGGGTAACTTGTTTCTGTGCTTTGGGGCCACAACTGACAAAGCCTGATCTCCTCTGAGCTGCAGACTGGTTTTAGGGACCACCAAAAGTCAGCTGATCTAAAAACTCATGAAGTAATGTAAGACTGAAGCATGTCAGAGAGGTACAGGGGAACAAGTCCATTTAGTTTCAAAGACTTCTGACTGCAAGGAATCCAGTGTTACTCACAAAAACACCAGTTGTTTGTATAAAGTTGTTGATGTGGGCTGTTGTGCTGAAAATTAATCAATAACTGTACTCGTGAAACAAGTGATCCCTGAGCAGGGATTAAATGTCCTTGGACTTTACCAAATATACTGTGATTTAAACAAAGTCTTCCTTCTATTAACTTTGCTTCAAGGATGTTGTTATTTAATCCTTCAAGTAATTTGATGAATAATTTCAGCTCCTCTCTAAATTAGATGACATATATACAAAATTGACTCCTTAGACAAAACCAATGATTTCACTGTTATTATTACACATGCTACTAAGTGTGTGATATGGATGTAGTGTATACGATGCAAGGTGTGTTTGGAATACATGAGAAACTGCATGTATGAACTTATACTTAAGGGAATGTTTGAGAATGTTGGTGTTTGCAATGACATTCAGACTCTAGTGAGGTGTTATTATCAGTTTAACATGTAATGGCACTTTATATAACCAGCTTTTAAGACACGTTGATTTTCTTCATTCTTGCTTTTCTAACCCAGCACAACTTCTTTCTTGCAGGTCAACAGGATGAGACTCTGTGTAAGAACTACATTTCTGAGGTCAAAGACCTGCGCCTGCGTATAGAGGACTGCGAGACTCAGACTGTGGCTCGCATCCGTAAACCGGTGGAGAAAGAGCCTCTGAAAGAGTGTGCCCAGAAACAGATGGAGCAGCAGGTACGTCTCATATAGAGGTGTCACATGATATGATGCTAGAAGAGGAAAGTTTTGTGATGGCTGTATAGGTGTTATTGATAAAGGATGAAAATTAAGGAGCAAAGTATGGACAGTCAAAGGTGACACAATTCAGTAAGAGTTGCTGAGATTCAATCCTCCTGCAGATGTTAGATCCCTGCTGTTTAATGTAGTACATCTGACTGATCTGGAGAATCTTAAAACAGATTATTTTATATGATTCTTATTGTTTCTTTCTATGAAATCTGATTGTATTGTTGTCTGGCTTATATTAATTTCCTTTTATCCTGTTTTATATTGTTAACTTGGATGTTTTTGTGTTGTATAGAAAGTCCAGGGAGCGCTTGAAGGGCTGAAGAAGGACCTGGATAAGGTGTCTGTAAAGACTCAACAGGTGTTAGCCTCCCCTCAGCCATCTGCCTCCGTTCCTGTGCTGCGCTCAGAACTCGATGTTACTGTTCAGAAGATGGACCATGTCTACATGCTGTCCTCTGTTTATCTTGAGAAGTAGGTTTCCAGATGCTTACTCCAAAGAGAAAATGCATACTTTCCAATTCACGTTTGTTTATTTTTCTAAATAACACGTCTCTTCTCAGGCTGAAGACTGTGGACATGGTGATCCGTAACACACAGGGTGCTGAGGGAGTCCTAAAGCAGTATGAAGACTGTCTGCGTGAGGTTCACGCTGTCCCCAGTGATGTCAAAGAAGTAGAGACTCAAAGGAGTACGCTTAAGGTAAACAAAACACAACAAATTACATCTGTTAGAAGATTTAGGTCAGTATGCACTAAGTTAAATATGATGAGATATCAGACTTTTGCAGATTTATTTTCTATATTTGCTCACAATTGACTTTTGGATTTGACAATTCCAGAAAATGCGAGCGGAAGCCGAGGGTGAACAGCCAGTGTTTGATTCCCTGGAGGACGAGCTGAAGAAGGCTTCTGTCGTAAGTGACAAGATGTCCCGTGTGCACAGCGAGCGCGACGCTGAGCTGGACCACTACCGCCAGCTGACCACTAGCCTCCAGGACCGCTGGAAAGCAGTGTTCACCCAGATTGACCTTCGCCAGAGAGAGCTGGAGCAGCTCGGTCGACAGCTTGGTTACTACCGCGAGAGCTATGATTGGCTGATTCGCTGGATAGCCGACGCCAAGCAAAGGCAGGAGAAGATCCAGGCCGTTCCCATTACTGATAGCAAAACTCTGAAAGATCAGCTTACCCAGGAGAAGGTGAAAACATTAATAACATTCATTAGTTTTTGTCATGTAAAACCACTTAGCTGAACTTTAAACCGTTTTTTAAACAGAAACTGCTGGAGGAGATTGAACAGAACAAAGACAAAGTTGATGAGTGTCAAAAGTATGCTAAGTCATACATTGATACTATTAAGGTGAGCTTTAAACAGGAAAAACTTTCATGCACATTGCAAATATTTCAACATTTATAAAATGGGTTTTAACTCTAACTAATGTCAAATTAATAGGACTATGAACTCCAGCTGGTCGCCTACAGAGCTCAGGTGGAGCCTGTTACTTCTCCTCTGAAGAAAACCAAGCTGGATTCTGCATCTGACAACATCATTCAGGAGGTGAGTTTGTAGGATTTTATGGTGGCTGGATTTGCCTGTGGTCATTTAGTTTAAATGTGAAATGACAACTTGTACACCAAGCAGAAAAGCCTGAATTTTAGTGTCTTTGTTTGGACTAAATTTGGACCAGTCGGGTTAATTAAAGCCTAATTGTCTGCACCTTCTTTTTGGCTAAAATTATATCATACAGGTTAAGTAAAGCCTAATTTTCAGTTCCATTATCTCGGCTAAATAAGGGCAAAACTGGTTAAAATAGCCATTAAAAGAGCATTTCTGAATGTTGTGTATGGGGCTATACACTATCCTATATTTTGAGAAGTGCTGAGTGAATGAGAAACAAAGTGTGTAGTACATCTGTGGCTAAAAGTTTAGAGAATGACACAAAGTTTGCTGTTTCAATGTTTTCAGATCCTTCTATCAGATGTTTCTATGGTTATTGCAGTATAATTACAAGTATTTTCTTCATTATATAATTTATATATATATATATATATATATATATATATATATATATATATATATATATATATATATATATATATATATATATATATATATATATATATAAAATATATATATATATATATATATATATATATAAAATCAATAGCTTTTATTACAGTAATAATTACATTAGGTTTATGCAAAGACTCAATTTTTGCTCTGTTGGTCCTTCTTTTCAAGACCTGTTCCTCCTTACGTGATCTCAATAAACTTCTAGTCCAAATCCTGATTGAGGGCAGCGCTGATGGAGCCTGAATCTTGCAGCTGAATAAACTTTAGGAGACAATCCTGATGCTGCTGGACTTGCTTGGGAACACCAAAATCTTCTTCCCAAATGCAGTAGAAGTGGGAATTTTGGGATTAAATTAATTTTCATGGCAAAGAGGGACCTTACAATTAATTGTATTTCATCTGATCACTCGTGATAATATTCTAGAATTCATGTAAACTGTCATCATAAAACACTGAGGCAGCAAACTGATAACTAATACTTGAATCATTCTCAAAGCTTTTGGCCACGACAGTAGATCCTTAAAATGGTTGTAATATAAACATTGAACAATCCTTGGTCTGAAGTTTTTGTTTGTTTTTCCAACATCAGTATGTAACACTGAGAACCAGGTACAGTGAGCTGATGACTCTGACCAATCAGTACATCAAGTTCATCACCGACACGCAGCGCCGCTTGGAAGACGAGGAGGTATGTGGCGACTGTCTGAGGGTCCCAAACAAACTCTATTCTAACTTTAACCTAACCAACCAACCAACCAACCAACCAACCAACCAACCAACAGACATCTCAGATTGCCCACTGGTCACCAAAATGCATGCACGCACACACACACTTTTCCTATTTTTCTCTCATACACATTTACATTTAATGTACGGGTAACGAAGAATTCCTTTGCACTGATAATGCATGAAACATCGGCATGCTGTAGCTGACCTATTAGCAGGAGAGGGCTTGAGTCATCCCTCATTTATTTCTATTATACTTTTAAGAAGTCCAAATTTTTTGTAACTTTCAAAGCCATCATGATCTTCATGTCTTCTGAAGGTCGTTGTGGCCAAACAACAAAAAAGTACAAGTCCACTTTATAAATGGAACAAAGCCTGACTGCCTGGAAGTAAATATATATTCTTGTGGAGTGACCCAGACAGTACTGTAAGATACTCAATTAAAATCTAATTAAGCCACAAATTTCAATGTCTAAACTAAGTCATTACAACCCAGTGGAAATTAACATGTTCATTCTCATTCATCATGTGTGTTGTGCCATCATATAGCTAGAACGAGGGGTTCTTTCTTTCACTTCTTTCAGTTTTCTTTTTATCCCACTGGCTACTTTTTCATTGATTTTACTTTGGCTAGAGGTTACTCAAACTGGGTCAGTCTGTCTTCAGCTCTTTTTTTTTCTAATTAACACATATTTGAGGACTTACATTCTTTTCTAACCCAATGTTTTATTGTGTCCTTTTAACTGCTTGCCAGTGCTTTGCCATGTTTGACCATATAAGAGGTAAATAGTTTGGTGTTTCAGGTATCTATCTAATGTACAGTCACTGTTCACTCCATCATCCTGCCATCTGTATTGCCTTCAAACTGCATTGTTGCTTTCCACTCTATATTTGTTTTTATTTTTCTGAATATTTTTTGTCAGTAGAGAAATAACAGTTCAGACTGCCTACTAGTCTCTAAAATTTCTCTGAAATTTAAATCTTCTGAATATTTAACAATTTATGGTACTTCCTAACTAACCATAGCCATCACCTGGTTTTCCTACTAACACTGACTTCACTTAAATAATTCATGTGACTTTGACTTTCCTTTCAATTCCATTTAGTCACAATAAGTGATTTAAAGAACCCCCAGTGCATGGATCTGAAAGTGAAAACAACACCAACTTAAATTTGATTTAAATAATCAGGAAACATCCTTTTACATAAAGGGGTATAAACATATTTACTTTAATCAAAACCCCATCTGGCTACTGAAATCACTTGTTAAATGATGTTTCAGTAGTGATTACAAGTTTCATACATTTGGCAAATCACTTTAATCATTTATGTTGACATTAAGATTAAATTGTAAACTCGTTGATTGTTATAGTTTTCAGCAGTTCTTCCTGCAGCTACAGTTGCATGCCATGATTTTCTTGCTGTGTTGTGAAGTGATATTTTGTTTCCATACATTAATCCATATATCCACATCTTCTGTTTCTCCTGAATGATATTCTCATGATTGTTTTAATTGCATTGTGAATTTAACATCACTTTAATGATTGTGCATCTAATATGCATCTAGTGATTAAACTCTTCTTTAAGCTAATTTTAACATTAACATTGCCAAGGCAATACAGTGCATTAAATTGCTCCTAAACAAGTGTGTTTTGGCTGTGATAACCAAAGTATTAACAATGTGAACTCACACTGTTTCGAGCTGCTTAATGTAAAGTATTACCTTTTTCCTGTCATGCTTGATTGTAATCCTTTTCTTTACCATTTGCTTCCACTAATGCAGAAAGCTGCACAGAAACTCAAAGCAGAAGAGCAGAAAAAGATGGCGGAGATGCAGGCTGAGTTAGATAAACAGAAGCAGTTAGCTGAAGCCCACTCAAAGGCCATTGCCAAAGCCGAGAGAGAGGCTCAAGAGCTGAAGCTCAGAATGCAGGAAGAAGTAAGCAGGAGAGAAGTCGCTGCTGTAGATGCAGAAAATCAGAAACAGAACATACAGCTGGAGCTGCATGAGCTCAAAAGCCTCTCGGAGAAGCAGATCAAAGACAAAAGTCAACAG
The DNA here is from genome assembly GCA_006937965.1 of Callopanchax toddi. Lineage (NCBI taxonomy): Eukaryota > Metazoa > Chordata > Actinopteri > Cyprinodontiformes > Nothobranchiidae > Callopanchax > Callopanchax toddi. Next base: position 432,723 of record SSNR01000076.1, read on the forward strand.
GTGGATGAAGCGCTGCACAGCCGGATCAAGATCGAGGAGGAAATTCGCATCATCAGGACCCAGCTTGAGATGACTGTAAATCAAAAGGCCACTGCAGAAAATGAGCTCCAGCAACTTCGGGATAGAGCAGCCGAAGCAGAGAAGCTCAGAAAGGCAGCTCAGGAAGAGGCTGAAAAACTCCGCAAACAAGTTAATGAGGAGACGCAGAAAAAGCGCTTGGCCGAGGAGGAACTCAAACGCAAGTCTGAGGCAGAAAAAGAAGCTGCAAAGCAAAAACAAAAAGCTCTTGAAGATCTTGAAAACCTTAGGAGGCAGGCAGAGGAAGCTGAGAGGCAAGTCAAACAAGCAGAACTTGAAAAGGAAAAACAAATCAAACTGGTTCATGAAGCAGCCCAGAGGAGTGATGCTGTTAAGCTCCAGAGCATCTCTTTTGTGGAAAAGACCTCACAGCTGGAGGAATCACTCAAGCAAGAGCATGGCACTGTCCTTCAGCTGCAGCAAGAAGCGACTCATCTCAAGAAACAACAAGAAGATGCGGAAAGAGCTAGAGAAGAGGCAGAAAAAGAGCTGGAAAAATGGAGACAGAAAGCCAATGAAGCGCTTCGTCTGAGACTTAAAGCAGAAGAAGAAGCACACAAAAAGAGCCTTGCTCAAGAAGATGCTGAGAAACAAAAAGAGGAGGCAGAGCGTGAGGCAAAAAAGAGAGCCAAGGCTGAGGAGTCAGCCCTGAAGCAGAAAGATATGGCTGAGCAAGAACTTGAGAGGCAGAGAAGAGTAGCCGATAGCACAGCTCAGCAGAAGCTCACAGCAGAACAGGAACTCATTCGACTCAGGGCCGAGTTTGACAATGCAGAGCAACAGAGGTCCCTACTAGAAAATGAGCTGTACCGCCTGAAGAATGAAGTTATTGCAGCTCAACAACAAAGAAAACAGCTGGAAGATGAATTGGCCAAAGTTAGAAGTGAGATGGATTTACTCATCCAGATGAAGACTAAGGCTGAGGAGGAGTCCATGTCCAACACAAAGAGGAGCAACCAGCTTTTTGAAGAAGAAGCAGCCAAGATGAGAGACTTGGCTGAGGAGGCAAGCAGGCTTAGAGCTGTTGCAGAAGATGCCAAGCGTCAGCGGCAAATTGCAGAGGAAGAGGCAGCTCGTCAGAGATCAGAGGCTGAGAGGATTCTCAAAGATAAGCTTGCTGCAATAAGTGATGCCACTCGCCAGAAAACAGAGGCCGAAATTGCTCTGAAAGAGAAGGAGGCAGAAAACGAGAGGCTCAGACGGCAGGCTGAGGATGAGACTTACCAGAGGAAAGCTCTTGAGGATCAGGCAAACCAACACAAGCAGGAGATTGAAGAAAAGATAGTCCTACTCAAAAAGTCATCTGACGCTGAAATGGAAAGACAAAGAGCATTAGTGGATGACACACTCAAACAGAAGCGAGTTGTTGAGGAAGAAATACGAATTCTCAAACTCAACTTTGAAAAAGCTTCATCTGGAAAACTGGACCTGGAGCTGGAATTGAATAAGTTGAAAAATATTGCTGAGGAAACGCAACGAAGCAAGCTCAGAGCAGAAGAAGAGGCTGAGAAGTTGAGGAAACTTGCCCTTGAAGAAGAGAAGAGGAGGAGGGAGGCAGAAGAAAAGGTCAAGAAGATTGCTGCTGCAGAGGAAGAAGCAGCCAGACAACACAAGGCAGCCCAAGATGAGCTTGAACGTCTGAAAAAAAGAGCAGAAGAAACCAGAAATCAGAAAGATGAGGCTGATAAAGAAGCTGAAAGGCAGATTGTTGCAGCTCAACAAGCAGCTCTGAAATGCAATGCAGCTGAACAGCAGGTGCAAAGTGTACTTGCTCAACAGAAAGAGGATAGCATTGTACAAACAAAGCTTAAGGAAGAGTATGAGAAAGCCAAGAAGCTTGCCAAAGAGGCAGAAGCTGCTAGAGAGAAGGCAGAAATGGAGGCAGCTCTTCTTCGCCAACAGGCAGAGGAAGCAGAACGTCAAAAAGCCTCTGCTGAACAAGAAGCTGTCAACCAAGCTAAAGCTCAGGAAGATGCTGAAAGGCTCAGGAAGGATGCTGAGTTTGAAGCTGCTAAGCGAGCACAAGCAGAATCTTCAGCTCTCAAGCAGAAAGAACAAGCTGACTCTGAAATGGCAAAGCACAAGAAACTGGCCGAGCAAACATTAAAACAAAAGTTCCAAGTGGAACAAGAGCTCACAAAGGTTAAGCTACAGCTCGATGAAACAGATAAGCAGAAATCTCTACTGGATGACGAGCTGCAGCGCCTGAAGGATGAGGTTGATGATGCTGTCAAACAGAAGACCCAGGTGGAGGATGAGCTGTTCAAAGTCAAGGTTCAGATGGAGGAACTACTAAAACTGAAAATCAAAATTGAGGAGGAAAATCAGCGTCTCATGAAAAAAGACAAAGATAACACCCAGAAATTCCTTGCTGATGAGGCTGAGAACATGAAAAAGCTTGCAGAAGATGCCATCAGGCTTAGTGTTGAAGCCCAAGAGGCTGCCCGCTTGAGACAAATAGCTGAAGACGACCTCAATCAGCAGCGTGTTCTCGCAGAAAAAATGCTCAAGGAGAAAATGCAGGCCATACAAGAAGCATCCAGACTCAAAGCTGAGGCAGAAATGCTCCAAAGGCAGAAAGACTTGGCTCAGGAACAGGCACAGAAGCTCCTGGAGGATAAACAATTAATGCAGCAGCGTCTGGAGGAAGAAACAGAGGAATACCAGCGGTCACTTGAAGCAGAGAGGAAAAGACAACTAGAGATTGTAGCTGAGGCTGAAAAACTCCGCCTGCAGGTTTCTCAGCTCAGTGAATCCCAAGCCCGAGCTGAGGAAGAGGCTAAAAAGTTCAAAAAACAGGCAGATACAATTGCTGCTCGTCTTCATGAAACTGAAATCGCTACCACAGAAAAAATGACTGCAGTTGAAAGACTGGAATTTGAAAGACAAAGTACCAGCAAAGAAGCTGATGATTTACGCAAATCTATTGCAGCCCTAGAGAACGAGAAGGCTAGACTGAAAAAGGAGTCTGAAGACCTTCAGAATAAGTCAAAAGAGGTATTGTGTCAAAAATGGCATAGCAGAGCAGCTCATGTCATTGTTAACTGTCTAAAGACTAACTCATCTCCTTCTCAAAATTTACTCTTTCTGTATCTGATTATACTAATCTCAAATCTATACTTTGAATGTTAATTTTAATTTCCTTACAGTGCACTGTGCTCATGCAGATCATATCCTGAATGCCTCTTCATGCCCTGGAATGTTCCCTCATTTTAAACATATGTAACTTTCATTTTTCAGTTTCAGAACTCAAATTTAAACTAAAAGCATTTGTGTAATATGTGGGTTAATAAGTAGAAAGACACACACCGGAACCTTTTGCCAAAAATATTGAACAAGTCTGAATTCAACTGTCTATAATTTAGCATATTTAAATATACAGCAGTAAGGTCAGATCTATGTGAATAAACAGGAGTCAACACCTGAGAATGATTATCTGAGGTATAGTTGTATTATTATTAAGGGGGCGGGGCTTAAATGTGTACTGGGTCCAGCTACTAGAGGGTGTTTTATTTTTATGAGTTACATGTACAGTGTGTCTAATTATCATTGATGCTGGTAAAATGAGTTAAGTTATTTATTAGCAAATATTTTCATTAGGATTTCAAAATTCAAACCAATTAGATTTTATTCTAATGTTAAAAACAATTTTAAATGCAAAACATATCTAGATCTACTGTTTACCTAAACAATAAAATTAGATTTTGAAGTGTTACTAGTGTTGACAAGCATGCTGGGTCTCACAGCTGCACACTATGATGACAAAATATATATTTCTGCTTTTCTTTTTTAATCTAAACATCACTAGTTTTTACACAAACAGTAAATTAAATCAGTAAAAGGCTTGTGCTTTCCAACTAGGAACCCTCTATGCAGTAATAATAACTGCAGTATAATTAGCTATTTTTGTTGGTTATTGAAGGAATGTTTGTCAATTTGTCCATAAAAAGTTTTAACTTTTCACTGGATTAAGATCACAACTTTAACTCAGCAATTAAAAATCATCAATCTTCACTAATAATTCTTTGGATGAACAAGTTCTGTTCTTAGAGTTGTTTTTTCTGCGTGACCCATTCCAAATGGCCCTAATATTTATTTAAATAATTTGCAAAAATGTATAAAACATTTAGCAGTTGATTATGATGAGTTGTCCTCACTCATATACTAAGAACATTCTAAATTACATCACAGCCATCCTTTACTGATGACTAAGGGTTATTCTGCACACTTTCAGACCCTTTTAAATTATACTTCTACCAAACAAACTTTTGTCTTAACCACAAAATATTTAGGTGGATTAATGAGCATATTTGTTTAATGTAAAATAAAAGCCATAAAGGTGAAATGTGGAGCATTTTTCTATGTATCAAAGTTTTCTAAATGTTTTAAATAATATTACAGGTCTAAACTATGATCTATGGGTAGAGACAGTTCCACAACATATGTTAGTCTGATGAAGACCCCCTTCCTCCTGTAGACCCCTTTGAATTCTTTCTGGCTGCCAAACTTTTTCAGCCAATAAAATTCAAATTTTTGCATTGTAGGCTGTCAGTCAACATGCACGCGCTTCGAGCAAGCCTGTAGCAGTAGGGGGCGCTCTCGTACAGGACGCTCCGTATGTCTGAGCCAACATGGGGGAGCCAGTCAGAGCTCATTTCTACTAAATAGTTTTCCATTCCCTGGATACTGACAGATGTATTTTATTTTTAAACATTTCACCGGAATACACTTTTTTTTTTTGGTCGAGGACTGATTCCGGACCAAACTTTTTTTTTCCGTTCCTGTAGCTTCAGAACATCAGCCGCCGTTCTAAAGCCACGTAACAAACACAACAGGGAGGGACAGAGAAGGCAGCCTCTTACAGTGTGAGATCATGATTTGTGAACTGTGAATGATTAAACCCTACAATGTAATAACAGTTTGAGTTGCACAGTTTATGCCCAGCTTACAGACCGATGCGCCGTGTGCATGCGCGTGTCGAGGTGTTTTGGGAGGAGGAGCCGTTGGACGTTGCATTAAAAAATTGCTCTTTTGCTGAAATAATTCAGAGAGCGGCTTTAAGTTGCTTGGAAGTTACCATGAGTCATTATAAAAATATTATTTCACACCTTGATGTATTTGGGGTCAACAACTTTTAGATAGGAAAACAATCATTCTGAATCTGTCCTCAGTTTTTCTGTGTTGTTTTTGAATATTTGGTCAAGTCCAAGGACATTTACGGTAATATCTAAAGATAGCGCTAATTAAATATTTAAAATATTTCCTGTATCACGTTATTTCAGTTCAGAAAAACTTCCCCATATTTTTTTTCATTAAAAAAACAACAATCTGAAATGTTATTTTACTTAATTGTACTTGGTTTTAATATATATGCACTGTTTAAAAATACACTTGAGCCTTAAGTAGAGATATTTGTCAGAATCAGCAAACAATTTTCTTGCTATTTATTATTTTTATTTATTAATTCTGCTGCATATACAAGGTGAGGTTTAAAGCAGCTGCCTTGTGATAACTTGGAGGCAAAAAATGCATATGGCAAAATGATGCATGCCAAAATAATGCATAGCACAGTTCCGTCATGACTCTCACACTGATGGCACTGCATTCTTTGTACTAGTTGCACCAATACAAATATGTCTTTGAATCTTTTAATAGAAAATGAGGTGCCAAAAAATGTTAAACAGAAAATGTATTTGAAAAAAAACAACTAAACTCTCATTAAACATCACATAAAAACTCCAGAAGTCATTTTGTTGATTTCAAAGACATTTTAGGAGCTCATGCATAAGCAGAGTGCATTGTATCAACATATTTTATTTAAAACATTAAATAACTACAATAATTATGACAAAAATAAGTGTAACAACTCTAAATCTTTTGTAACTTATATCTTCTTTTTTTCCTAATAGATGGCTGATGCTCAGCAGAAACAAATTGAACATGAGAAGACATTGCTTCAACAAACATTCCTGACAGAAAAAGAAATGCTGTTAAAGAAGGAGAAGCTAATTGAAGATGAGAAAAAGAAGCTGGAGAGTCAGTTCGAAGAGGAAGTAAGGAAGGCAAAGGCTCTCAAAGATGAACAGGAACGCCAGAAACAGCAGATGGAGGAGGAGAAAAAGAAACTTAAGGCCACCATGGATGCAGCCCTCAATAAACAGAAAGAGGCAGAACAAGAAATGCTTAACAAACAAAAAGAAATGCAAGAACTGGAGAGAAAGAAATTAGAGCAGGAAAGGGTGCTTGCAGAGGAGAACCAGAAATTGAGAGATAAACTACAGCAGCTTGAAGATGCCCAGAAAGACCAGACTAATAAAGAGGTGATTCGTGTAACAACAATAGAGACAACAAAGAAAGTTTACAATGGTCAAAACGTGAGTGAAATGGTAGATGGGGTCGAAAAACCTGATCCCTTAGCTTTTGATGGCATCCGTGATAAAGTACCTGCAAGCCGACTTTATGACCTCGGCCTTTTACCCAAAAAGGAATTTGACAAACTAAAAAATGGCAACACTGCTGTGAAAGAACTTGGTGAAACTGAACAGCTTAAAAGAATTCTTAAAGGAAACAATGCCATTGCTGGTGTTTTACCACCTAATAATCAGAAAATGTCAATTTATCAGGCATCTAAAGAAAAAATGATTACCCCTGGCACGGCAATGGTCCTTCTTGAAGCACAGGCAGCCACAGGTTACATTTTAGACCCCATCAAGAATCAGAAACTTTCTGTTAATGAAGCTGTCAAGGAGGGTTTGATTGGTCCTGAACTGCACAACAAAATGCTCTCAGCTGAGAGGGCTGTTGTTGGCTACAAAGATCCATACACTGGTGGAAAGATCTCTGTTTTTGAAGCCATGAAGAAGGGTCTGATAGAGCATGACCATGCTATTAGAATCCTTGAGGCTCAACTTGCTACTGGTGGTATCATTGACCCTATCAACAGTCACCGTGTGCCCAATGACATAGCCTACAAGCAGGGACAGTATGATGCAGAAATGAATAAGGTTATGGATAAACCTTCAGATGACACCAAGGGATACTTTGACCCCAGCACTCAGGAACCTTTGACATATTCTGAGCTAATGACAAGATGCACTACTGACCCTGACACCAATCTGTTACTCCTGCCAATCACAGAAAAAGCTGCCCAGTGTTCTAGTATATACACAGAGGAAGAGACCAAAGATGTATTCAGCAAGACAAGTGTGTCAGTACCATTTGGAAAATTCAAGGGTAAAACTGTCACTATTTGGGAGATAATCAATTCTGAGTACTTCACTGAAGATCAGAAGAAAGATCTTCTTCGTCAGTACAAGACGGGCAAAATCACAATCGAAAAGATCATTAAGATTGTCATTACTGTGGCGGAGGAGAAGGAGAAGAAGAAAGAGATTACCTTTGATGGTCTGAGAGCACCTGTCTCTGCCAGTGAACTACTTGAATCCAAAATCATTGATAATGATCTTTACAATAAATTGAACAAAGGAAATGTGTCTGTCAAAGAGGTCTCTGAAATGGAGCCAGTTCTTAAATCACTGAGAAGTGCAAACTGCATTGCAGGTGTACGTGTTGACTCATCCAACGAGATAATGCCTTTCTATCAGGCTATGAAAAGAGGCATGATGAGGCCTGGGATTGCTTTGAATATGCTTGAAGCCCAGGCAGCCTCAGGATTTGTGGTTGACCCTGTTAACAACCAAAAGTTCACTGTTGATGAGGCTGTCAAAGCTGGTGTTGTTGGTCCTGAGCTCCATGAAAAGCTCTTGTCGGCAGAAAGAGCTGTTAATGGTTACAAAGATCCTTACACTGGACAGACCGTATCTCTCTTCCAGGCAATGAAAAAAGATCTGATTCCTAAAGAGCAGGGCATTCGACTGCTTGATGCACAAGTGACCACCGGTGGCATCATTGATCCAGTTAAAAGCCTTCGTATTCCTCATGATGTCGCTTGCAAGAGAAATTATTTTGATGACGAAATGAAACGGTGTCTTAGCCACCCAACTGATGAAACTAAATGTTTCTATGACCCAAACACAAAAGAAAATGTCACATACTCACAGCTCATCAAGAGATGCGTCACTGACAAGAAAACTGGTCTCTCACTTCTGCCTCTTAGTGATAAAGCAATCAGTGATAAGGATGAGCCAACATACACTGAAGCCCAAACAAAAGAAGCTATGACTCAAGCAACTGTGGAACTTGACTCTGGACCCTTCAAGGGCAGAAAGGTAACACTCTGGGAACTTCTCAACTCTGAGTACCTCACTGAAGAACAAAGACTTGACCTGCTGAAGCAGTTTAGGTCAGGAACATTTACAGTTGAAAGGATAATCAAAATCATCATCACAATTGTGAGTGAGAAAGAAGCTAAGAAACAAGAACAATTCAGTTTCAAGGGACTTCGAGCTCCTGTTCCAGCAAGCTCCTTGTATGATTCCAAAATCATTGACAAACCAACCTTTGACCTCCTTCAGCAGGGCAAAACAACACCTAAACAAGTCAGTGAAAATCCCAATGTTAATAAGTACCTCCAGGGCACAGAAAGTATTGCCGGCATTTACTTGGAACCAACAAAGGAGACAGTAAGCATTTATCAAGCTATGAAGAAAAACCTTCTCAGGCACAACACTGGTCTTTTACTTCTAGAGGCCCAGGCTGCAGCTGGATTCATTGTAGATCCTGTAAAAAACCAATGCCTGTCAGTTGATGATGCAGTGAAAGAAGGCCTTGTTGGCCCAGAGCTCCATGAAAAACTCCTCTCTGCAGAAAAAGCTGTCACTGGCTATAAGGACCCATTCACCGGCAAGAAAATCTCCCTCTTTGAAGCTATGCAAAAAGATCTTATTCTAAAAGAACATGCCATGCCCCTGTTGGAAACACAGATGATCAGTGGAGGAATCATTGATCCTGCAAACAGTCATCGGGTTCCCATTGAGGTAGCATACCAAAAGAACATCTTCAGTAAAGAAATTGCCAGGGCTTTATCTGAACCATCGGATAACAAGGCTTTCTGTGATCCAGAAACTGATGAGAACGTAACCTATAAGCAACTTAAGGACAAATGCCAAAGAGACAAGGACACAGGCCTCTACATCCTCCCACTCTCTAAACCTCAGTCTCCCACTGTTGTGGAGAAGACATACCTCTATACAGAAGAACAAACTCAAAGTGATCTGACTGACACCCAAATTGACATTCCAATTGAAGGCCTTACTGATAAACCAATGAACCTCTGGGATGTAATGAACTCAAATTTGCTTCCAGAACAGGAGAGACTGAAACTCATGGAGGAATATCGTTCTGGAAAAATCACTAAAGAGCGAATGATCATCATCATTATTGAGATAATGGAGCAAAGAGAGATCATCAGAAGTGACAGCCCACTGTCATATAAGACTATAAGAAGAAGGATAACCATTGAGGAACTTTACAATGCCCGTATCATTGATTTAGAGACATACAACCTTCTCAAACAGGGCAAGAGGGATATTCGGGACATAATGGAGATGACCAGTGTTAAACAGTATCTCTACGGTACAGGCTGTGTTGCTGGTGTCACAACAGACTCGGGCGCCAAGATGAGCATTTACCAAGCAATGAAGAGAGGTTTCCTTAAACCCGAAATAGCCCTCAGCCTCTTGGAGGCACAAGCTGCTACAGGATTTGTTGTTGATCCAGTGAAGAATGAGACACTCACTGTTGATGAAGCTGTACGTAAGGGTGTTGTTGGTCCTGAAATCCACGATAAACTGCTTTCAGCTGAAAGAGCTGTCACTGGATACAAAGATCCATACAGCGGCAAGGTCATATCTCTTTTCCATGCTCTGAAAAAGGATCTTGTTCCAGAAGATTATGCCCTGAAAATGTTGGAAGCTCAAACTGCTACAGGTGGCATCATTGATCCAGAATTTCAGTTTCATCTCCCAGCAGACATTGCCTTGCAAAGAGGTTATATCAACAAGGAGACCAACGAGCATTTGACAGATGACGTTAAAGGGTTCATTGATCCAGTTACTGAAGAAAAGCTGTCATATGCACAGCTGCTCAAGAGATGCAAGCTTGAGGGTGGATTACGCTTACTCTCCCTGGGAGACAAGAGGCTAACATTCAAGGGTCTGAGAAAACAGATCACAATGGAGGAGCTGATTCGATCACAAATTATTGACCAGCAAACTGTCACTGAATTAAATGAAGGCCTTCTGTCAGTGGAGGAAGTTAGCAAACGACTATCAAGATACCTTCAGGGCACATGCTGTATTGCTGGTGTTTTTCTGGAGTCAACCAAAGAACGTCTATCGATATACCAGGCTATGAAGAAGAACATGATTAGGCCAGGCACTGCCTTTGAACTCCTCGAGGCACAGGCAGCCACAGGATATGTTATCGATCCAATCAAGAACCTTAAATTGACAGTCAATGAAGCAGTAAAAATGGGAATTGTAGGACCAGAATTCAAAGACAAACTTCTCTCTGCTGAGCGGGCAGTGACTGGATATAGAGATCCATATTCTGGCAAGACAATCTCTCTGTTCCAGGCAATGAAAAAGGGGCTGATCCTAAAAGATCATGGTATTCGTCTCCTAGAAGCCCAGATAGCCACTGGTGGAATTATTGACCCAGAGGAAAGTCATCGTTTACCAGTTGAGGTGGCCTACAATCGCGGTTTCTTTGATGAGGAAATGAATGAGATTTTGTCAGATCCATCTGATGACACCAAAGGCTTCTTTGATCCTAATACAGAAGAAAACTTGACCTACCTTCAGCTGATGGAGAGATGTATCACTGATCCTGACACTGGCTTGGTACTCCTGTTATTGAAAGAAAAGAAGCGAGAAAATAAGTCTTCTTCCAAATCCTCAGTTCGGAAACGCAGAATCGTCATTGTAGACCCAGAGACAGGCAAAGAAATGTCTGTTTATGAAGCCTACAGAAAGGGACTCATTGATCATCCAACTTACCTGGAGCTGGCAGAGCAGGAGTGTGAATGGGAGGAGATTACAATGACTTCTTCGGATGGCTCTGTAAAATCCTCAATTATTGACAGAAGGTCTGGCAGACAATATGATGTTGATGATGCTCTGTCACGAGGGCTTATTGACCAGAAAGCTCTGGACACGTATCGAGCTGGAAATCTGTCCATCACAGAGTTTGCAGACTTGCTTTCTGGAGGTGCGAGTGGTTTCCGTTCTCGCACTTCCTCATTTGGTTCCACTACTGGTTCAACTTACTCCTCTCCAATGAGTCCCATACCTTCAATTAAAGCACCTGCAGTAAACTGGAATGACCCATCAGAGGAGACTGGTCCCATAGCAGGAATATTAGACATAGACACACTGGAGAAAGTGTCTATCACTGAGGCAATCCACAGAAACTTGGTGGACAACATCACAGGCCAAAGACTGCTGGAGGCCCAAGCCTGCACAGGAGGGATAATAGACCCCACCAGTGGAGAGAGGGTCACAGTGACTGATGCTGCAGAAAAAGGCTTGGTGGATAAAGTCATGGTTGATCGCCTTAACCTGGCACTAAAAGCTTTCAATGGATTTGAGGACCCCAGAACTAAAGCAAAGATGTCTGCTTCCCAGGCCCTAAAGAAAGGCTGGCTGTATTATGAGGCTGGCCAGCGTTTCCTTGAGGTTCAGTATTTGACAGGTGGTCTTATTGAACCTGATGTTGAGGGCAGAGTGTCAATAGATGAATCCATCAGAAAAGGAACAATTGATGCTCGCACTGCTCAGAAACTAAGAGATGTCGGTGCTTATTCAAAATACCTAACATGTCCAAAAACCAAACTGAAAATCTCCTTCAAAGACGCCATGGATAAGAGCATGGTGGAAGAAGGGTCTGGCTTAAGGCTTCTGGAGGCATCCTCTCAGTCCAGCAAAGGTCTCTACAGTCCATACAACGCCAGTGGCTCTGGATCTGCCTATGGCTCTCGAACAGGCTCAAGGACGGGATCTCGATCAGGCTCCAGGAGAGGCAGCATTGATGCTGGCTCAGGCTTTAGCATGAACTTCTCATCATCTTCCTTCACATCCTCATCTACCTACACTCGCAGATTCTGATGAACTAGTCCAGTTCCTAATCAATTGTGACTAATACAAGCAATACTAATGCACCTTATAGTTGCATTTCTAACAAGAAAAATAGTTATAGTAACAATAAAAACAATTTATTTATTCATAAATTCATGTAGTCACAACAAGAATAGCCTGGGCTGTTGTTTTTTCTTCAACATCTGTGTTGACTGTTTTGTGAGGATATAACACAGCATTGTAGAAAAGTCAAATATAAAATTATTCTACTATAAATAGCTAAGTCAGATCATATTTTTAAAGTAAAGCATGGTATTTCTGCTGTTTTAAAGTAACTGTTTAATTTTTACACCTTGTTCTTAAGATGTTTTCTAGTGCTTTCTGTATGTACCCAAGAAAGTTATTAGTATTCTTTGTTTTCTTTGAAATTTTACCTTTTTTTGAAAAAAATATGTTTCATAGCTTTTTGCCAGCAGTAGTAATGGCATATTGAATGTCAGCATAGTTGTAATGTTTTTAACTGAAACATATAGATGCCTTAAAGACTTTAAAGTGTTTGTATAGAGTATAAACAGAAGATGTGTTGTTGTTTTTTGTTTTATTTGCCTGATTACCTGTTCTCTGTACTGAGTAAATTGCAGTACAGATTACTCCTGTAAAACACTACAAAATCAAACACTATGAGAATTTATTACTGCAAAGCACCATCAGAAGTGAATCTATGCAGATTGTTCTGAAATTAGTTTTACTTTTCTCATTACTTATGGCCGTTTGTGGTCAGTAGATGAAATAATTGCTTTGTTTTTCACACTCCAAACTTTGGAATTGTTAAAATTTCCATAAACTAAGTGTTCCAGTTTAATCCCAAGATGATGTCAGACTCAATCCTGCTCCCCCTCACAGACCTGCCCGCTGCCTGTTATTTTGACTGCTGTAAGTTGATTTTTTTTGTATTTTTCTTTAGTTTTTGTTGATCACATCTACGTAGATTAAAGACATTTCTCTTTCAGTCTCACATGCTACCATGGTGTCATAACATCTATAAAATGCATCCTTTCAAATCTATTTCTTGTTTTTTTGTCATCCTCTCTTTGTTCATAGATGCACCATTCACTTCAAATCCAACATGTGTGCTCAAATACTCAGTTGGCCAGATCGTGTAGCCTTCCTACCGCTGACGGACTTGTGAGTCCATGTCATCCTCTCACAGAAAAACAGGTACGGTGTCTGACTGGTTTAAAATTCAGTATCATTTTTATCATTTGAACCAAAGTTTTGTTCTATTTTTTCCACATTTTTCAATTTTTGTTTCTGTTTTCTCTCACTGCATGGTTTGGCTTATGTTACCTATGTTTATAGTTATTGTCATTTGTTTCTAGATCTGCCTTTTGAGTATGCCCTTTCTTCATTGGTTCATCACATTTGAGGGAAAGCTGAGAGTCAACTTCATCTTGGGATGCTGTCTTCTGCAAACACTCTTCACTCATAACCTTTAGCCGTGTGCTTTTTACTTGAATGCAAAGTCAAACATTTATGATAGAATGTCTTCCTGGAGAATTCACTCCTGTACATCAACAGTTTGTTTTTAAATAGGGACATTTCTTTGAAAAAACCACCATATTTTTTATTTTCTGGTCCACGGAGTATATTATTGTATTATTTTTGATAGTGAATTTACTTCAACCAAAGTACCTGTGTCAGAAATTTCAAATGTGTGATTGAATGTATTATATCAGTTTGACTCATTTTATTTGGTTTGCCACAGATTTTCATAGCAACCTGAAAAATGCTTAAAGTTTTATTTTGCTCATTGTTTTGTTTGTTTGTTGTTTTTTCACATTATGCATTTCTTAATCATTTTGTGTGTGTGTGTGTGTGTGTGTTATGATGAATCTGCTTTGCATGTTATACTAATTTTACAAAGAACATTGGGGGAAATGTTCATGTTTCATTTAAATAAAATATCATTTATTTTAGCATCAAAAACTGGTTAGCTTTGCTTTGGGACAATTCTTGCTTCATATAAGAATAAGATTGTTGCTATATGTAACACTATATTGTAAATAAATGTGCTCTAAACTGACACTCTTGTCATTCATACACCATCCATTCAGCTGAAGCTTTTTTTTACTTCTTTTTATCTGTTGTTCTTTTTAGCTGAAATAATGATCTGATGAGAAAATGAGTAAATGTACCTCAGTACACTAAAAGGATTAAATAAAACCTGATTATTACACATGTGGTAAGCACGTTTCAAAGTTATGGACTCTAACACTACAGTCAGTCATTCACACACATTCACATGCTGATGGCAGTAAGCTACATTGTAGTCACACAAGTGAAGCTGTCATACACCAGGTGCCACTGGACAGATATTCAACAGACAAGCCCAAAATAAATCAGGTAATATCAGATATTTCTATATTTGGGACTTATGATAAGACTCTTACTTGCATTTATCATCATGGATAATTTTTATTACTGTATTTCAAAATATTATTCCCATAGAAAAGAAATATATTAAATAAACACAAAGATCATGGCTTGAAATGGAAAGAAATTGGACAAAAATGACAACTGTATAAAACTATAGAGAAATAGAGGATCTGCAACAAAGTAAATAAATAAATAAATCAAACTTTTACTGTAGTATAATTAATAACTTACAGGCAAAATGAGGGGACAGACTTAACACTTGCTGACAAGATCTTTCCTCTAGAAGCTTGACAGAAGAGGAACATCCCAGTGAGCAGCAATACAAGATACACAGAAAAATCACAGGTGGAGGTTTTTTAGAAATGTTTAAAAGGTTTTTACTGGTTATGTGGCCTGTCTTAAATTTCACAGAGTAATGTGGTGTACTTCAGAGAGGAAGGATAACACAACTCTTCAAGGAAAGAACTGCTGAAATGGATCATCTGCAAATGATGGCAGAACCTCCCTCCAGATGTTTTTGTGAATCTTCCAGATCATAGAGAATAGAATGCCACATCACTAACACCGTACATAACAGAGAAAGAACTGAAATATTTTAAATAAAGTTCTTATTGTGAAGAAAACACACCCAGCTTATAGAAGCAAAGGTAATGCAATGGCTTTCATCATGAAATTCAAATTTCGCAGTTCTCAAAATAAAATTGGGTGTCCACTGGACATTCTCCGTTTCTCTAGCATTTGTAAGATGAGTTTGGCTAAAATGAACATATTTTTTCTATAAACTGAGACTCATTTTCTAAAACTGCATCTTCCTGTACAGGGTTGCAGGGAGCTGATGTCCATCTCCAGCATGCATTCCTATAAACTGACATTTCTTTTAAATTTCAATAAAAATATTTTTATTTAGAGCTTTTTTGCTCAGAAAAGATGCTGGTTGTAGATGTCAAGTACCTCAAGGGAAACAATTACATTTTTGAACAATGCTTTTCTAATATCCTTAATCACAGAGATGCTGATTTTAGAAGAATTTGCAGTTTTCTCTTCATTTTGTCAGAGTTTTAAATATAATTCACAGAGACGTATTGACTTGTCCTATTATAAACTGTAATTAGATAATGAATATATGTTTATACATATATTCAGTAATACTTATTGTTTTAAAATGATTTTATTTTCTAAATTGATTAACCAGTGGTTTAAAAGTGTGTTGTATAAACTCTAAATCAGTGGTGTCCAATCCCGTTTCTGGAGGGCCACTGTCCTGCAGGTTTGTTTTTTCTCTGATTTAACACCTGATGCAATGATTTAATGACTGTTGATGAATCTCAAGTTCTGCAAAAGCATGCTAATCATGAAACTGATATCTAAAATGTCCAGGATAGTGTCTCTCAAGGACCAGGATTGGACACAACTGCTCTAAGTCTATGCAGTGCTAACCTGGGATATGAACATGTTTCACTGTGACAGCAGCAGATGACCACTAGAGGGGAGTGGTTAGCTCATAATGGATCTAACAGCAAAATAATCAGTAATAACAGGAATAACTTCAAGCACCTGTTGTACTGTTATTCATCTACTAATAGATTTTTGATTGAAAAGTTTTGAGAGTTTTATTTTAATAATTAGTCTTTGAGTTTTATTCTCACAAAACATTTTTAGTCAGTTGTCAAAGGGAACCCTCTCCTGGTCATGGCAGAAACCCCATCAATAGTTCTGAACTTTACATAAACACCTGTTTTCTATATACTAGGAGAAAACATAGTGTACTTTGTGTGCCAACTTTAGCATCTGAGTTTGATGGATGAGCCTGTCAACAGAAGCAACGGGGAATTTACCTCCTTGAATTCTTCACTCAGCTCCCTGGACAGCACAGATGTGACTCTTTCCCTCCCAGCTGGTGACAGGGAGGTAAGAACAGAGTGTATACTCATGTGTATGCACTATACCATAGAGTAAACAAGGACTGTGAAGTTAGTCCATGCAAGGGGTAATACCAAACTATTCGTACAATATATGCTCTTCTACTGTTTCTTACAGGATGAAGGAGTCACTTGGATTGGATCATCAACTCACAGCTCACAGGATCAGAAACACGGGTATGCTCTTGTAGAATTTACAGCAACTTAAAGTATCTGCTTCATCAGACAAACCTTTTGGTAAAAATAAATAAATCAGTTGTCCAACGGAATGAATGCCCGCTTGACCATTAGAGGCCACCAACAGTCAGAGTCAACAAAGCATGTGACAGCTGATTACATCAGCTTTGTAGACCGTTGCTCCTGCATTTGTAAGGACACAAAGGAGGGCTATAATTAGTGGAGAGAAAAATACTAAAACATTTACAATTAAGATAAGCAGAAGAGATTTTCATTTTAAAATGCAATTGAGAGAATTTACAGTAGTAATGCTTAATATATTACAGCACATTTCAGGGGTTTATACAGGTGACATACTGGGTACTTACAGAGGCACATAGTGTAAGTATACATACAGTTTATACATACTATGTACTTTTCTCTGTATATACCCCATAAGTACCCAGTACATACATATGAACATACCAAGTACACCGCAGTTACTACCTAACACAAGTCAAACTTTATGGGGTGCGCATAAGTGGTACGCCAGTATGCATGCACACCAGACAACATGCATGCGTACCAGAACCTACTGCCGGCACTTTTGCAGTCCAGATGGTGCAGCCTGCAATCTGATGAGTTTCACATCCTGCTGCAGTGCAGAGAATAAGTGCTCACATGGTCTCTGAAGCCAGTAGACATGTGAAGGACCTCCAACACACACACTTGCAGCACCTCAGAACTGCAGGCAGCAACAGTTACATACACACTCGCAGCACCTACAATACAAGCATGCAGCACAGGTGACACGTGTGTGCAGCACCTCAACACACGCCTCATGTAGCACTGCGTTAATGAGCCATCAACACTTTTCCTGCACCTGATTTGATTGTGTTAGTGTTGTTTTCTTAGAGCGAAATTCAGCGTTCTTTATTTTTATAATATATGACACAAGACATTTCCCTCTCTATGCTGTCTGAACCCAAATTAGCCCAATCTGTTTTTTGTTTTTTTTGGCCCAAACTTGAAATTGAAAACTTTTCTCACAAGTATGTGGACTTTATCATCTATGCTGGGCTGGGCTGCCATCATGGAATACGTACATGTGGTCCACTGAACCTAGCTTTACTAGAGGGAAGTGCCTGCATCCACACTGACTGCCATGCCAGTGCTCCTGTCTTGCATCCCCCTTTCACCTCCTTTTATCTGATGACTAATAAGTCTATGCACTGCACCTGTGCATTGGCAGCTGATTGCTGAGCTCCGCCCCCAGACTCTACAGTCGAATCCTTTAAAATGACAAGTCTGATTTTCTTGAGGAGGTTCTTGAGGAAACAAAACTAAGAGATGCAAAACATAATGTAAATAAATCATACAAAATAAATACAAAATACAGAAATCTAATGCAACTACTTGCCAATGTGCAACATACCTACAGTGAACGTTACAGACCTCTCCATTTCTCGAAAATGGGAAAATGGGAAAAATTGGTGGGGTATGAAATACTTTTATTCCCCACTGTATAGTATATACCCTGTACTTATGCTGATATATACAGTGGAAAATACTGTATTGCTACCAAAAGTAATGATCCTTGAAGGATTTATTGTGGCTCATGTTATTTTTTTTTAAATTATCAAATGTTAACAAATTATTAGAAATAATGTGCAGAATACAAATATTACTGTCAGTTTGGGTCAATTGTGGTGGAGGACCCAAAGTGCAGGTGAGATGGAGGAGCAGGAGACATCAGGTGAACTTAAAGGATTTATTGAAACTGAGGACTTGGCTTGGTTGAACAGCAGGCAAACAGGACAGGTAACAGTCTGACAATGGGTGACAAGTCAGGAGGGTTTAAATACAAGCGGGAGCAATCAGGAGAACAAGGAGCAGGTGGTTACATGGACAGGTGAGGACAATGACTAATTAGTGGGTGAGGGAGGGGTGGAGAGCAGGGACGGAGCATGAAGGAAACACACGGGCAACCAAACAGAAACATGAAGACTGAACTAAACATGAACCATCCACACAACATGACAATATAAAATAACATGAACAGGGAAAACTGGGGGCATGAATCAAAAGACTAAACATGGATGTAAACACACAAGGCAAACTGAACAGGGGACAGAGACCATGACAGTTTTATTCATGCTGTATTGCTTTTCTTCTTACAGAGATGACATGAGCCAGTGGCAGTGTGAGTTCAGGGGTCATATCAGAGCACTGAGGCAGTGGCTCGATAGTATGGAGAAGAGGCTGCCTCCTCAGGATCCTGGGGTCAGTCAGGTCCAGTTTGCCTGTTGTTGTATTACATACATCATGTTCAAGTGTCCATTAGACGATTTACATGTTGATGATGTGCTTCTCTGTTTGCATTCCACTGTGCATGTGAATGGAAATGTATTTCAGCATATCAATGAAAACTGCCAGTTAGTCTCCAATTTTTCCTTTTTTTTCATGTAAAGTCATTAAATATTGCAATGCACCCCAAAGTACATTTTGTTTCATTTTTTAAATTTATTTTATGATTTACCAAATTGACCCGGATATAGGACAACCCCGATTATAAGATGACCTCCCCTTTTTTTCCAAGGCTAATCTTCAGAAAAACATACTAAATTCACTTTTTAAAGAAACTATTTTTATTGAAATTTTGAAAAAGTAATTTAAATAATACCTTAATTACAGACCTTTAATATTTGCCTAATAATGCAATCAGAAAGCTATGTAATGCATATTCTAATCTAGTGTGTGTGGGGTTCTGTCAGGAAAGATAGAGATACTGAACAAAAACTGAGCAAAAAATACCATAGTAATGAAAACTGGCAGAACTTTGCTGACATGTCAAATCAAAAGTCTGCATGAGGCTTTTACTCACAGAGTTCCGTCTCCTCCCACAGAACGTCTTCACCATGATGCTCCATCTTCAGACATTATACTCCATAACTCCATATTTCCTGGCTGTCTGACAGCTGTTTGACATCTCTGCTGCATTGATCATCATTATCTTAAAATTAGCGTCATAACTCTGCCTCAGTTTGTTAACTTGCCCCATGGCACTTTTAATCCAGTCTTCTTTGGTCAGCGTTGGCTTTGATTTTACAAAATGCTGGCGCCCTCTGCTGTTGCCGTCGTGTAATGACCCCAAACAACTAGACCCCGATTATAAGACGACCCCATATTTTCACATTATTTCCAATTAAAAATCCTCATCTTATATTCTGGTCAATACGGTATGTTATGACTTTATTCACATTTATGCAGTCCCTTGGTTAAAAAACAAAAAACAAAAAAATATTTACGTCTGTGGATGTCCTATCAAGCAGTGCAAGATAATGATCATGCTCGTGTTTCATTTTTTTCACCATCTGTTGCTGTGCTTCATGCGTGTTTTGTCAAACAATGCTAAACAGGTACATGCACAGTTGTTCATAGTCTTTGTTAATGCCATTAGACCCCTCAAAACCTTTAGATGTTTATATGAAAACACTTAATCAAAGTGACTCATTTTTTCATACCAGTAATTGTATGGAAAAAAGGAAACGATAATGTAAGTTTTCTCAGAAACTACAGGTACTAAGGTGGTGCTGCTTCACTCCTGCAGGGAGACTATTTTGGGCCACAAGGGGAAAGAGGGGCTGGGGTACTGGGCTCCATTGTGCCTGGCCTGAACAGCCAGGCTAGAGAAAATCTTGGCACTGGAGGCCCTCTGCACACATGATCGAACACACTGAAAAGACATCAGGCTCAGAGGAAAGGAACAAAAAAGGGGTTAGGCAAAAGAAAAAGGTAGGATCTTTATGGTGAAAATGCTAAGATTTAGATATTTATTCAAGAGAAACCCTGTTCTGTTACACAACTGTTATATAAATATTTGAAGAGAGGCATTCACAGCTGATTACAGTCATTTTATTATGAGTGGAGTTGAATCTTTAGAACAGTCCTGAACAACAAAACCAGAATGACAATTACATCAAATCATATTAGATGCTATAAACTGAACTGCAGAAATACGGTTGTAAATGTCTGGAAACAAAATACAAATTTTTACTTTTTATTTAGGGTTATGTTACCTTTAAATATTATGTGGTCTAATTATGGCTCACTGCTGTCTGTACTTTAGCAAAATATCTTATAAATATCTAATTTGAATGAAACTTCAAAACCTAATTGTTACATGGAAACTTTTTGGAGTCATGTCACAACCAACTCCCCTTAGAAAACACAAACATGACTATAGTTCAGTCAGTTTAACTGACATAAGACGAGCCGAGACTCATTCTAACACATATAAAAATTATTCTCATGAGATCACACACAATTTTTTTCAAGATTTAATTTGGAAAGATTTGTAAGACTATCATTTTCAGCAATTATTTCAGCTGCTTTAATGTTTTTATTGGTTTGTTCAAGGGACCACAAAACAGACCAAGGAGGCAGGTAGCTACGTATGAATGGAAAACTGACATGGCAGCAAAAGAAAAAAGTACCTAACTACTAGAACAAAAATCAACAGGGTAACAGAGAAAACCCATGAGGGCGTAAAAGCCTAGATAGTGAACTGAGGAACCAAAGATGTGTAAATGCAGGGAGGAGCTGGACTGATTAACAGAGATGGAGAACAGGGCTGAGGGCTGATGAGCTGAGGGAGAACTATAAGCACAGGGAACTAACAAACTCATAACACAAAACGAAATCAGAAACTCTAACGATCCAATGATGGATACAAACATGTTCAAGAAAAAGACAAAAGATCAAAAATGAAACAAATGCTGTAAATAAAAGCATACTCAACACAAACATCCCAACATTATTACAATAACACACATATCTGTTCAATACCTACAAAAAGACTGCTTTGTGTGAGGATGGAAGTTATGATTTACTATATTAACTGAATCCTCTGATGAATCAACGATCAGGAATGTTAGATGATTTCATTCTTGGAGGAAAAGGTCTATTTTTGATTTCATTATATTGTCTATTGAGGTGGATGTGTTTAATTATTCAGACTAAATAAATAACCAAGAATCACAAGAGATATTTGTTTAAACGTCTATGGTATTACTGAATGTTAACTGTTCCAGAATAAGTTTGTCTTATTAAACAATGTTGTCATATGTTGCATTTTAAGAAGCCTCTGTTTCTATGGAGACTGAGGAAAGATGCACAGGCATGCTTTACCTCAAAGAGAAAACTTAAATGTTTTGGAGCTTTGACCCACAGTGAGATAGTATGTGAAACAGAGGGATGTCTATATAACTCTACCATGCCTTTATCATGCTGCATCAGACCACAGACCTTTGTCATGGTAATGCTATTAGTCTGTGGCACTGCTGGCTGCAGTCTGAGCCAGAGGGACTTGTTAGTTAGCAGTATAATGACGACAACCATCAGCAGCCCCCAATGCACAGACCCTTCTATAATCCACAGGAGAGTCATACACCTGCTTCAAGCACTGGCACACCCTAAACAGCTTTTCTGCAAACACTGGATACACCTGACTCCAATGTCTAATGTAAAGCACGAACATGGCTAGAACCAAAGTGGAAATAAACCAAATTTAAATACACTGCCAATGGACCAGAGAAGTGTAAAATTATGACTAGTATTATTTCAGTGCAGAAGTAAGAGACAGTGGTGTTTATAATAAGCTTGACCCTATAGGGCCTATTTTGTCTGTAGTGGCTTTTTCTTTATTAATCAAACAAATAGCATTTTCTTTATTTCTGATAAGGTTACAAAATTATGCATGTATATTAGGAATGTTTGTTTTTTTGTAATCTATTAGTTCCAGAAATACGCATGGCAAAGTGGTTCAACTGTGCCATCATTTATAATAGATACCTCTGACTGATGGAACTATGACATTTGATGTATTTGTGACATCTTCAAAAAGTCTCTTTAAGGTTTGTCCTAAACTCAGCTTGGATTAAAAACACACCATGTTTTTTTTTTTCATTAAACACAATTGCTTTAACAAATTTGAATCTATTGACTTGAAACTTAATCTTGTTGGGCTGCATGTTGGTGCAGTTGGTAGCACTGTTGTCTTGCAGCAAAACGTTGCAGGTTCAAACCCCAGCTGCAGCCTCTGTGTGGAGTTGCATATTCTCTCCATCCATGCGTGGGTTTCCTCCCACAGACCACAACACGCTTAAAAGGTGTATACCATGTAAGTCACTTTGGTTTAAAGTGTTGAATGAATAGATAAATGTAAATGAAAAAGACAAGCAAAGATTAAAATTTTTATTACAAGGAATGTATACAACCAGACTTAAACATTTGACCTCTTGGATGAGAAGTGAAATGTCTTTAAAAAACTAGAAAACCTCTTAGGACTGCCATATAGATAACTGAGAACCTGAACATGATTTTAACTTTTTTCTACTGCATCTTAACATAAATGTAACGATGAGTAAAAATAAAGTCTCTTGGCAGGTTATAGGATCAGAAGTTCCTCTCTGTGTCCCTCCGTCTTATTCCAACGAGGTGTTAAGGAAAAGGACTCTTTGTTCTTTAAAGGTTTCTGGTTTCACTAAGCCCTAAAACAGATGCTACTTCCCAAATAATCCTTGTACACACAATTTACAAACAGACCCTGGAAGAGGGGTGAGAGATCACAGCCTATTATTCTTTCTCCTCTCTCTGAAAGCAAGCAAACATGACTGCTCTTTAACACCCTTTTCAAAACCTGTAGGAAAAGGGAGCTTGTTTTTATTGCTGCAAAGACAAAAGACTAATAAATTGTGCTTAGATGACAGTAAAATGGGTTTATTCTGAGGCAGATTGGGATAAAATCATGTCTAAATAACAGTTTTCTTCTGTGTGGCCTTTTTTATTGCCCATGCCTTCATGTGATGGCCTCAGTAGAAATACAGACTTATGGCTGTAAATCCTCTTTTTCCTGGGAAACGTTGAATCACATGCAGAGTTGATGATAAAGTTTAACTCCTCGACCTCTGGGGGAATAAATCTTCCCCATTACTGTGATTTCCAGTATCCAAGCAGAACTACAGGGTCCAAGCAACCCAGCGGGGAAGCCCTTCAGCTTTTCAGCCACTATTCCTGGAGGCAGTCTCTTTCCATGATAAATGACAGTGTGCACGCTGAATGGTGCCTCTGGTATTGACCTTAAAAAGGGAACTCCTCTTCTTTCATTCCTGGTAAAGAGGGGTAATTACCATGCTCTAAGGTCCACTGAGGTCTTATTTAGTCAGAAGGCAGTAGCAGGGGGAATACTCAAATTTATTGTTTTGTTTTTTTAACCTTAGTCCTTAAGTTTCTGTCTCCCATTGGATCCAGATTTTTTATTATAATTTAAAAGCTTGCATTCACTTTTCAAAAATGAGTGCACAAAATGATTTGCCTAAATAAATATAACATTTGCAAATCTAAATAATTCCCCTAGGTTCTAGTCTTTATGCAGCAGCTTGTTGCTAGCCTGCCTGCCTGCTGCTTTTCCTCCACACCACCCACATCTCTAAATGGATGTTCTCTGTGCACCTACTGTGTAATGGAAAAGAGGGATTTCTGGCAATGTGTTTAATTTGAGTGGGGGGCGCTGCAGGATGCCTTGAGCAGGGATAAGATGTCATGGTTATACAGCAATGCTTTCCTGGCAAAGTGGTGACACATCACTGCCAGCTTCTTTCAGATAAAGCCTGAATAAACAAGGAATGTGGGCCTAACTTTCTCATTAAATGGGTGGAAACATGAACCTTCAAAGTGACCCACCTCTCACTGAGTTTATTCCTGTTTCACAGCTTGTCTACTGAAAGTTTTCCTGTCTTTCTTTGGTATTTGGTATTCTAACAAATCTCATGGTCAACATATTTTTTTATATAAAAAAGTAATGAAAAGCAGCTAAATCTTCATTAGGATGTCTGTTTGTTGGAACCTCCATAATCTTGAATGAAAAGTTGTAGATGTTTATTATTTTAAAGCACCTTTACATTGAAGCAGTCATTTTGCATGCAGTCACTGTTTGAGAGAACAAATATATATAAAGAAATTCAGTGTATCCGGAAAGTGTTCACAGCGCATGACTTTGTCCATGTTTTGTCATGTTAAAGCCGTAATCCAAAACGGAATAACATCATTTTTTAAATTTTTTTTTTTAACCCCGTGTCCTGTCCGGCTGTGGAGCAAACAGAATAATGTCTGAGTGCCAAAACAAGCCCAACAGTGTTGCTGTTTCAGGTGAGAGGTTACAGCCACTGCTATAAAACTCCTCCTGATTTTTGTTTAAATATAACCCCCAAAATCTTTATTAGAATGTTTTTATGGTTGATTGGACACGGAGCCTGAAAGTGAAGGGAAGGGTACAGAAAGAGGGATGGGGGAGAAAGTAAACAGAAAAAGAAGAGAACAAGAGACGTGAAGAGTCCACTTCTAGACCTGTAAATAAAGCACAAACAAACAAGCAAACAAAACAGGAAGAAAAGATACAACAGCAACAAACAGCATATGAATACACAACAGTTGTGATATTCTTCAAATGTATACGTATACACCAGTTCAAGAGAGTTCAGTGTCAACCACAGCCCCAGTCAATGTGTCTGAAAACACCTGAGTCCGTCTTTATGTGAGCACCTTGTGATCACCTGTGTGTATATATGCGCGCTTGTTTATGCAAGGTTTCTCTATTGAAACATTCAATAATAAGTTCGAGGAGCCACAGATCCGTCCCCAAGACCCATGGAGGACGCAGAGGAGGTCCAGGCCCCAGACGTCCGGAGGCCACGCAGGGCACGGACACCCCAGGGAGATCGCCGTCAGGGCAGTCGCTAAACTCTCCCCCAGAGGGCGCAGAGGCTCACCCCACGTGGGCCCCCCGGCAGTCGCCGCGCTAGAGCCCCTGGGGGGTCGCGGCTAGGAGCTCACAGGCACCGCCTGCAGCCGGCCATCCAGGGTAGATCCAGCCGGAACTAGAGACCCGAGACCCAGGAGCGAACCAGCCCCAGCAGAGGCCCGACCACCCCCGGGGGCCCAGATCCCACCAGGCAGCCACAGGAAGAAGAGCAGGCAGACGCCCCCAGCACCCAGCCCCAGACCCCGAGACACCCCAGCACGCCACTGGAGAAAGGCACCACCAATGCCGAGGCGCAGCCTCGACATTACACAACACCCCCTAGTGGCAATGTGAAAAAATTTTTGGGAGATATTTGCAAATTTATTGAAAATAAAAAACTGAGAAATCACATGTCCATCAGTTCTCACAGCCTTTGTCATGAAGCTTAAAGTTGACCTCAGCTGCATCCTGTTTCCTCTAATCATCATTTAGATGTTTCTGCAGCTTCATTGGATCCACCTGTGGTAAATTCAGCTGATTGGACATGAGTTGGAAAAGCACACACCTGTCTACAGTATATAAGGTCCCACAACACATGAAGTCAGATGAATTGTCTGAAGACCTCCAAGACAGGATTGTCTTCAGGTACAAATCTGTGAAGGTTACAGAAACAATTTTGTTGCTTTGAAGGTCCCGATGAGCTCAGTAGGGTTAGGGTTTACTCTGTGAATGTCCTAGAGTGTCCCAGCCAGAGCACAGACTTGAGTCAATTTGAACATCTCTGAAGAGATCTGAAAATGGCTGCAGTGATGCTTCCCATCCAACCTGATGGAACTCAGAGGATCTGTGAAGAGGAAAGAGCCAAACTGACTAAAGATAGGTGAGCCAAGCTGGTGGCATCAGATTCCAAACGACTGGAGGCTGTAATGGCTGCAAAAGGTGCATCAACAAAGTACTGAGCAAAGGCTGTGAATACTGATGCACATGGGATTTCAGTATTTTTATTTTTAATACATTTTCAAAAATCAAAATAAAAAAAATGTTTTCATGCTGTCATTATGGGGTGTGTAGTGTAGAATTTAGAATTGTATTTGCTTATATATTGTACAGCACTTTGTAACTTGTTGTTTTCAAAGTGCTTTTTAAATTTAGATTGCATTTGAGAACACTAACAAAATATTCTCACTCTGGATTTTTTGCCTCCCTTCACAGTTTAACACACAAAATGTTCTTAAGACACAAAAAATAAATCAATTAACATCATGAACACGTTTTCTAAATACAAGATTCTGACCTTCAGGCAAACAACACTAACATCTCTATAAAGACCACTGGAGGTCTCAGGGGTTAAATAACTTGACCCTTCAGGGTCATTCTATTCAATTTACTCATTCTGACTGCCCTCTCTAATGGGAATTTGCAGCTGTCCTTTTCCTGTTTCTGACTATTTCATCTATGAGAGTATAGGGTCAGAAATACAGCAGCCATGAAATTACGGTAGATTCTGGCAAAGTCTGCTTCAATTAGCTTACAGGCACATACAGTATAGGCTGAAAGACATTTAAATACACACGTAATACAGCAAAAACTTTGCATTACAGAAAGTGGAACTGATCATATGTTGAATGTGGTGATGCACATCCTCAAGAAAATGAAGACGTGTGTAACTGTGTAATATAGGAGCTTGTAGGGTTTTTGGTTAATAAAATGCAAGTTCAACATAGTAGAGCCTTCTTCCTTTAGTCTGGCTTAGCAAAGCTGGTAATACAACAGTGGGTCTGATGGTGGTTTTAATGTAAACGTATTTATTATTAAACTATAACAGCAGGCTGTAAAAATGGAGAATAAAGAAAATATTAAATCTGACAGGAAAACCATATTCAGTTAGAACAAAAGAGAAAATGTTGCAGAAAGCTGTTAGTAAATCAGTGAGTTAATACCTGCTGTTGTTTGGGTTGTTGCAGAAAGATCTAAAAGTTTTAATTCAACACTTGAGGTTTCTTTCTGTCTGACACAGTCTTATAATTAAATCACTTCACTGAGAAAGTCAAATTAATATTGTATTTATTAAATATTATCTGGTGTACCAAGGCTCTATTGATGTTAAACTCAGTTAAAAAAGTTTTCAACAAATCTGGGTAAAATACAAAAGTGTCCACAGTTTAATATTTTCTGTTATTCTGTTGGAAACAACATATTAATCAGTTTTTCCTCTAAATGTTCCTGCTGTAGTCTATAGCTTGTGATTGTACAAAGTTTCCAAGTGCATTTTTCATATTATTTATGCTGAGAATCATGAAGATTTTATATAAACAATACTTTATTTAAATTTGTCCCCAAATAAATATTTTGTTGTGGTTAAATTTGTTGATTAAAATGTTTTTTGAGCACTAGTCAGTGCTGTGTGCTGACTGGCTTTGAAGATAACAGTGGATGTTTTAACCTAGTGTTATTCACAATAAGATGTTTATTTTAAAAGTTCCAGGGTCTGACAAAACTCCCAACCTATAAATGCTGTTTCAGTCTGATTTTTATTTCTATGACATCATTAAGATAGGAAAAAATAAACAGGTACAAAGAAGTAAAATCGAACTCAGATCTCAGACAGGAAACTGTTGTCTGTAATGCATTCATGTCTTTATTGTATATACTGTATATCACAACTTATATGTGAGTAATAGATTGACGTAGTAAATTTCAAAGACCAAAGTCATCATTTCATGGTTGTTTCAGCGTTTACATTCTGTTGGTTTATGACATTTCTTTGTTGCTTCTTTTAATGGGTATTAAAGAATTTCACATGGTGGTCCTTCCTTTGATTTTCATGCCAACAGCATTGAAAGGCCTCTGAATTTTCCTTCCATTTGTCTGTATTATGTTTTTGCCTCCATCCTTTCTTTTATGTTTTGGTTCCAATGGCTGGAAGTGAGTTGAAAACAAATCTGAGATGTTTTACAGTAATTAGTTGTCGTTTATTGCTGCTGTAGAGACTGCTGTACTGACTATGAATGGGGCGCTGCAAAGGAAAAGGGGGTGAGTGTGTGACTGGTTGGGTTGTAGGGTGGGTGTGGGTCCTCCTTTTGTAGATGCACTTCTCTATTTTGCCATCCAGAGAGGGAAAGGGCTGAGGCAGCTGTCACTTAACATGTGAATGTTTCGAGGGCAGCCCAAGGGTCTTTAGAAAACTCCCTTTTTGGCCCCCCCCACCTCATTTTTCAAGCAGAAGCAGCATGGAGTTTCTGAGCCACAGAGACAGAGGAGGGGCTTTGTTGGATGAGAAGGGGGGCAATGTGGGGCAAACCAAAAAAAGCTTGAGGAAGGTAAAGAGGGCACTTTGCCGCCTAGCTGCCTGGTACAGGAACAACCTGAGCAGTGGGTGAGAATGGAGCTGAACGGTTACAATCTGACTGACCTCCCTGTGAAAACTGCTCCTGGCTGGGAACTGTGGGAGTTCAACTGAGCCGTTGGAATACATTGTCTTCATCTGGGCGCACTATCCCATCGGCGGTGTTAACAAGGAAGGAATTCCTCTATCACAGCTCCCACAACAAAGAAGAAAGGGAGAGGAGCAGAGCTGGTGGGAGGAGGAGAAGTGAAGGGAGGGGAGGGGTGCACTGTGAGGGGAGAAGAGGACATTGTTTGTCTGTGACTGTGGGCAACGGAAAAGCATGAGTTATCAGGACATGTGTGTGTTTAGAAAGTGTGTTTGTATGTGACTGTGTGTACATGAGTGGACTTGACTGAGTGGGGGGGGAGTGTGTATGTTTGTGAGGGACCTATACAGTTTGGGATGTTGGAACTCAGAGGCCGTTCAAAGGATGCTCAAACAAAGCAGGATTTTTTTTCTTCCTTTTCTCTTTTGAATGGTGAATGAGGGTGAGCTGGATTCCTTTACTCATGCTGCTGGGTTCAGCTCTGCTTCAGGGTAAGTGTAATTCACTTAACCGCCAAAAAAGTCCTTACCTCAGGACTGGCCCAGACACAAACTGGGTTTAGACTTTACAGGTCAGTTACTAAACCAGGGAATCATTAGAGTGTAAATATATACTGATGTTTTTTTTTTTAACTTAAATTGTAACTACATCTAAATAAAATGGTGGTGGAAAATGAAGTAATCCAGTAGAAGTTACATCAGTAATGTGAGTATATCTAATTTAATTCAACAGTTTGTTTTTGGTTTCTTCTACTGACAATTTGATTATCCCAGTAGGCATGCAACCTTTCAGGAACTGTTTATTTTGTCAAAAATAAATAGTGGATTGTATCCTTAAATGACTGTTTCAGAGGAACACCTGACCTCGTACTACAAACCCTTAAATGTTATGAGTCTCATGGGTAAATGCACAGCTGCCATCCTTGATTAGAGACCACTACAATGATTTCCTCCCTTAAGAGGGACCAGCAGACAGCCACGAGACAACATTAAGGGGCTCTGCTGCTGTGATTGATGATTATTGTTCTCCTAATAATTACTAATCCACTCATATCTGAGTGAAAATATTAGATTACAAGATGTGTTGAATGTGACACCTGGTTTGTCAATACTGTGTTTTAGATGAGAATTAAACATCAAACA
Source organism: Callopanchax toddi (assembly GCA_006937965.1). NCBI lineage: Eukaryota > Metazoa > Chordata > Actinopteri > Cyprinodontiformes > Nothobranchiidae > Callopanchax > Callopanchax toddi. The sequence goes on from SSNR01000076.1 coordinate 462,723, forward strand.
CGGAATCATAAACTTCCTCCTACTACACTGAGACAATAAATTCCACATTTTTCTTGCCATGCCATAGGGAGGCCCCTATACCATGACTATAATCCAATTAATCCCAGCATGAACTGCAGTCATAAATCACAGTTAAGAGCAGAGAAAAGCCCTCTTGCAATAGGTTAAGTGCTGGAATGGCCGGGCCATTTGGAACACGAGGAGTTAAATAGTGGAGTGGTTTCCTGTTTCACTCATTCTCTTTAACATTAAACTGGAAAGAGAGAAGCAAAATCAGGCTTGATACTTGATGAGTTTGTCTAGTTTGCTTTTGTGGGTCAGGTCATCGTATTGTTACTGCATATTGTGACACCCAGCTCCACTCGTCAGCTCTAAAAACACTTTCTCCTGTTTTGAATTATATGAATGATTCTATTTCACGTCATGAAATAGAAACGATAACCCTATTTAAATTTAATAGTATCCTATTGTTTTATTTTGTTAGAATACTGCTTATCACATCCTCATAGATATTGTTGTGAAATCACTGTAGAGGAAACTGTAATTTACCAAATTACAGTTCATGTGGTGTGGTAACCAGACACACCCCTCTGTTAAATTGCAAGCCAGTGTGGAGATAGGCACAGAATCTCCTCAGGAGACTGAAGGGCAGTGATCTGAGCTAACTCAGTAATCATTGATCTTGAGGAGGGGGCTTGCACCACTCTGATCTGAGTGTATACTCCCCTGTGGACCCCCGGACAGCATCATCTGCTCAGCAGACAGGCATGATGTAAGTAATTCCTAATGCACATGGGGTCATCTTATCAAAGTAGGTCAGGTTTAGATTCTCTGGTTGTTACTTTTTATTATAAATCGTTTATTTTGTGTTAAATGCATACACTTGAAAGAGATTTATTTCAAAATTGGGTGAAATCTGGAAGTAGCCTGGAAGGAAGTTCTCCTTGGCTGCTGAGTCTCTTTGTCTACCCTCAGACGAGGAGAAGAGCTGCAAATTCAGCATAATTATATCAGCCAGCAGCACAACAGTAACATGTTTAGATCCATTCAGCTCTGGGCTTCTGCATTTTCAGATCTGATAAACATTCCTCCCAGAAAGTAGAGGACACCCCCCCCCCCTCCTGATTTTAGTCTCCAAGCACAACGATGCTGACCTTTATAATTCTGAATGGACCAGTGTCACTCCACCTCAGAGGGAGGAACTGGCTTTAACAGAAACTCTCCGTGATCTCCTAATGGGCTCACCTCAGATCCTCTGTGTCAAGATAATTACATTCGCCTTTAACCTCTGTCAAAACAATGAAGGCACCAGGTTGAGGAGAAAGCAGGGTTGAAACTGTCAGTCATAATAACTCTTTGAACTAATATGGGCAAAAAGATGCTGACAGACTCAAATTTGACTCAAATTTATGTATTTTATATTTTAAAGAATGCCTGGTGGTCTAGATCTAAAAACATTTATTTAAAACTAAGCATCAGTGTCTTAATGTTTAATATAAAGTACAATGGAGATTCATTTTAAACCTATTTTCTTTTTTCCCTTCTTCTTGACACCCTGGATAAATGAGGTGATGACTGCATTTTTATGGCTGTCATCCTCGATCAGATCCTAGCTGGGTTTCCCAGGACTGGTCCAAGCTGAGTTACAGAAAGTGCTGGCCAGTTGCCACTGGTTTTATCTGTGCCAGGCCCAACACTGGTATTCTCGACAAGCCTGTCACACTGATTTTGAAGCCCAGAATATTTCAGTTGTTGATGTGAGATAGCACGGAGAATTTGTGTGTGGAAAGAAGAAAAAATAAAGGGAAGGGGGAATATATTAGCCTAGTTTCCTCTGGCGTTTCAGCGCCAGGACAGAGGCAACGCTGTGGGACCAAAATTTGAATACTGAGACTAGTTTTGGCTTATATTTGGTTTTCTGGTTGTGACAAATAGCAGTTCGTGACTTAAAACCTAAAAACTACCTTTTAAAAATTAAAAGACATAATTTAATGTTTTCCTTAAATAAATAACTGTTGTTGCTTGATGACTATGAGCCCCCTTGTTTTGTTTTAGGTAGCTGAGGAATCATCTGCTTGAATGGCCAAGGGGCCTTACCTCACCTATTACCTCACTAGCCTGTGGGCTAAAGGATTATGGGTAACCTCGTCAGCCGGCCCAGCTGCCTGGGCCAAAAATCCAAGCAAGTGAGGACAGACGAGGGCTTCTTAAAGGAGTGCTACCAACGACGGAAGGAACGGCAGCCTGCCGAGCAACATGATGCAGTCAAAAGAGAGGCAGATTTCAAAGGCAAAGTCGGGGAGGAGGGAAACAAGGAAAAGGAGGCAGAAAGAGAAAAGGAGGAACAGGAAATTGAACATAAAAGAGAAGAGGGTGTTCATACTCCCATTTCAGATAAACCCCTTCAAAGCTCTCCTGCTTCTACAATCAGGAGTAGCAGTACTCTGGAAAACGCCTGGCACAACAGCCCTTCTCCAGTAAAGACATCCCGGAATGGGACACTAACAAGGAGGACAGTGCCTCCAGAATTTGCAAGATCCCCCCTGGCTCATCCAGACAAGAGTGCTGCAGAGAAGAGGGCCAGTTTCCAGAGGAGAGACTCTAGAGAAGGAAGCCCTTGGTCCTGGAAGACCTTGGTGTCACGTGAGGTCACAGAAGTGACTGAAGTGACAGAGACGACTGTAACAGAAATTGTGGAAGTGACAGAATATCCACCTGGAGATAAAGGAGGGAACCCCATAGTCACCAGAACTGTTAGAGTGCTGAACGGTGTCGCAGAGGAACTGGCTGAGGTTGAACCACTGATTTATAAACATAATAAATCTAATCTATTTTCCATTTCAGTCTTATTCTTCATCTGAACTTTGAGCTTTACTTTCATCTCTGTCTAAAAACAATAATCTGTCTTCTTCACAGATGGGGGGGGGGGTCTTTCTAGAACATACATGTCGGGACTTGATCAATCACATAGATTCTCTTTACTTTGCAGCTCCAAAGTGATGGACACTCAAGTTCAGAGCAGGATTCTAGTTTGGACAGGTGGAGGGTATGTTTTATAATCTTTGTGTTGCAGCAATAAATCTGTCCCTCCTCTTCTTTTCATTTATACGTGATTTACTTTTTCCCTCTCAGGAAACAAAATCTGCCTTGGCACTCAGGGATGTGTCTACGGATACTGAAACTTTTATCCAGAGCCTGGAAGCTTTGGTCACATGGGTCAGTGAGATAGAAGAGCTAACAGCCAATCAGAAACCCCCATCATCAGAGGTCAAAGTAGTCAAAGCACAGCTTCAAGAACAAAAGGTTTGTTTGACTAAAATACCAAATAATGCAATTTGTTTGTTCCAGAAAAACATAGGGAGTAGAGAAACATCTACAAGACTCACCTAAGGAAAAAGTCACGAAGCTATAAAGCTTCTTTTACAAGATAGCCTCTGCTCTATTTAGTGGTAAAGGGGTGGTGTTCATAATGACAATAAGACATTGTGAATGTGTCTGTGGGGTATGAGGAAAACAGTTTACCTTTCAGCAGAAATCTCACCCTATTGTGAGCTCTATAAAGGAGATGAAACTTTCCCAACTCTTGACAATGTTAGCTTGAAACACAAGATGGGCTTCCTGCTCCAGACACAAAGACAGACATAAAAAAAAAACTGAGATAGAGTTTTGATAGAAATTAACTCTTGCTATCTCTTCTCAAAAATGCACCAGAACAATTGTACTTATTAATATTCTCTGCTCAATTAAATGTGTTTTTGTTTAATTTAATCTTTATTTTGCAGCTCTTGCAGCGTCTCCTAACAGACCGAAGACGCAGCATGGACTCCATGATGCTGGAGGGTCCTCGGTTGGTAGAGGCCCACCCAGGAGAGGAAGGGGAGCAGGCAGAGGTCAAGCTCTCCACTCTCAAACAGAAGTGGGAGGCCCTGCAGCTGAAGGCAGAGAAAAGGTCAGACACTTCCATTGGTAATGCTTTACTATATTTGTTGAGTGCCTCTGAGCAAACCTCACTAATTAATTATCCAAACTTTGGTAGGAGAGCGAGTCTGGAGCTCATTCTGCCCAGAGCTCAGAAATTCCAAGACGGAGTGGACAACTTCCAGCAGTGGCTCATATCTGTGGAACAGACACTAGCTCAACTACGAAATGCAGAGAGAGTGATGCTGCACCTCACAGAGGCTACAGATAAGGCCAAGGTTAGACATTTACCATGTATGTGATCAGCCACAACATTATGACCACCCTCTTTAAAGCAGCACTAACCACTCAAGGATGGAACTGGAAAATTAGTGTTTATCTTTGAGTGTTTGCACAATAGCAATATAGATCTTTAGAGAGGTGAAGAAAGGGAGTTTGCAGAATTCTGAGCCCTCAAGTGCATTTCAAGAATGGCTGATATTTGGCCTACCAGCACAGGCTGCTGATGCAGGGACACTTTTTAATATTAGGATTTTTAAAAATTGCAGGCACAAAAAAAATGCAAATTTAAATATTTTTTAAATGAAAAAGTTTAACTGTAATACAAAGTATTTGTCTTTAATTTATCACATTTGTTTTGCCATTCATTTATTTCATTGTAAACAGGATCATAAACCCTGACTTTTACTTACAGCAGGTGATAACCATTCATAAAACCTGCTTAGAACCAGCAACATTATTTTGGAAAGAGTGACCCATATCCTGTACTTGTTGTTGATAAGGGACTGAAATCTATGTTCAAAATAAACACATTTAAAAAAAAAGCTACATTCAAAGAAATTTGACGCTTTTCCATAATTAAGTATAAATGTCCCACATTTGTATAGCACTTTTCTAAGTTATGAACTACAAAGTACTTTACATTAGTCAGTCAGCTTACGTCAAAAGTATTGTTGAGCAGGATTAAAAATAATAATAATAATAAAATCATTTTTGTGTGTGTGTGTGTGTGCGTGTGTGTGTGTGTGTGTGTGTGTGTGTGTGTGTGTGTGTGTGTGTGTGTGTGTGTGTGTGTGTGTGTGCTTCAAATGAGCAGTTTTGGTCCATATCTCAAAATGTTTAGACACCACTGGTGTACTGTTCAGATATTATAAGTTGTTTTAGTGAAACAGTAACCTAATTATCATTTTTTCCTTTTTTTAAGGCTGTTGTTGAAGAGATTCAAGTCCAAACAGCTGAACTTGTGAAAATACAGAAGTCGGGTCATAATTTAATAGAAGCAGTGTCAGGTAATGTTTATTGTATTATAAAATAATCAGGGTGACTGGATGTTCTTGACCCAAATTTCTTTTGTACATTTTCTGAAACCAGTCTTATTCAGCAGTTTTTGCTCCAGCTATGTACATACACGCAAATCTAAATATAAACTTTGTTGTAATTAAAACTTCCTTCCAGAGGAGGAAGCCCAGCAGGTACAGGAGAAGATGGATGCTCTGCGTATTCGTTGCTCTGTACTTAGTCTGAGCAGTCTGGATGTGCTGCAGAGGCTGGAGCAGGCCCTGGAAGCCTCCAGCCGGTGCACTTCCAGCCAGGAGGACCTCCACCTGTGGCTGGGCCGCATTGAGAGGGAGCTCCTGGGAGCAGCAGGAACACAAACACATTTAGGGGATGCAGGATTATGTGCAGCTGAGAAACAGAGGGTAAATTATCCACGCAACACTGAAATGATCACATCTTAGGTTGCTGTAAACAGGCAAATATAGGCAATTTATTTGGGCCTCAAGATACTAGGGGGCTCACATGGTAAATTTACAGCATGGATTTTATTTTACAAGCATGCTGGCAAATATGTACATATGTACATGTTTGCTCGAAGTGCGTGCACGTAGACTGACAGCCCACAATGTGGAAATTTGAATTTTTTTGGCTGAAAAAGTTCTCCAGTCAGAGAGATTTCAAAGGGGTCTATAGGAGGAAGGAGGGTCTTCAGAAGACTAACAGATGTTGTGGAACTCTACCCATAGATCATAGTTTAGACCTGAAATATCATTTAAAACATTTAGAAAACATTTAAAATAATCCACATATCTGCTAGCAACTTTCAGACATGAATGTGATGATGCTTAATGCATTTTTTATACATTTTTGAACCATATACTGAATTTAGCTTAATTTTTCAACAAGAACAAACAGTAATGTCTGTTTTATGAGTGTTTTTTTATAAAGTATAAAGTGTTTGTATTTATACCATTTTATCTTCTTTCTTATATGAATTGAAACAATAATATGTTATTGTTGCAATGCTAACATGTGTCTGTTATAATCAGCTAGAGCAGGCTGTGGTCAAAGAGATGTCTTGGTTCAGAGACACAGCTCTCAAGCTGGAGAATCTGAAAACCATTCACCTGAATCCAGATGTTATAGCAGAACAACTCTATGAACAGAAGGTAAGAGCAATAAATTAATAGAAACAACTAATAAATGATTAAAAGCATTATCTCTACTAGTGCTAATACAAGCTTCCTCTACATTAATCTGAACCGTATTTAGATCCTTATAATATTTTGATGCCGTTTCTTGTGAACAGATTTTGGCAGTGGAGATTCTTCAACACAAGTTCAACATTGAGAAGATGGTGAAAATTGCTGAAATTTTAATGACTTACAGTGATGAAGGAGAAGCTGAAGATCTTCAGGTAATCTTCTACCCTTTGTGTTGACATCAGTTCTTGAAAACAAAAAGTATAAATGACAGTTTTGGTTTCCATCCAGACTCCAGTGGAGGTCCTACAGGAACAGTGCAACACCACCTCAGCCACCAATGCCCATGTGGTCCTGCAGCTTGAACATGCCCACTCACTTCTTGCCCAGTTCTCTGAGGGCCTTGCAGAAGTTTCACCGTGGCTAGAAGAAACTCAGACTCTCATTGGACAGCTCTCCCTGAGCACAATTAGCTATGAAGCATTCCGGGAACAACATGACCTTTTACAGGTAAAAGGAAGGGTTTGTTAAAATCAATTAGTTGTGGTGGCTACTTTGAATAGACTCAATCCAAATGCTGTAAAAAACAAAGATTACTTTCTGAGAGTTTATTCAAAATCCATCCAGTGGTTCCTGAGAAAATTTGCCAACAGACACAGGCTAAAACATTATTACCTGTCTTATGTCAACAAGCACAAAGAATGCTTGTTGAAAAGTTATTAAGCATTTTCTTCCTTTACTTTGTCCAGAGTCTCAGAGAGTCTACAGCAGAACACCGACCTTTGATTGGGCGCTTATGCGTTATAGCAAAACGCTTGTCGGAGCTAAACCCAGTTCAGGGAGACCAGTTCTGTCAGAAGGCAGCAGAGGCTGAGGAGAAGCACAAAGCCATCAGAGAGTGTGTCAGAGAGACTGCTGCTCTACTCGAGGAGTCTTTACCACGGTTCACTCAGGTACGAATGGTTCGATCCCAGATCCTGCTGCTTCACTTTGTTATTGTGTCCTTGTTGAAGACGATTCACCCACCTTGCCTGTAGGTTGTTCTGTCAGCTGTGGCTACAATGAGCTTTCTGCCTTCAGCATGTGAATGTGTGTATGTGTGGGTGAATGACTGATTGTAGTGTAAAATGCTTTGGAGACCTTGAAGTACAAAACAGAGGCCATTTACCATTAAATGGCTTCCTGTCTGTTTTGGATCCTGTAGTTGAATGAGAGGATGACTCTCATCAGAGACAGTCTTGACCGCCTGTGCAGTCGCATACAGACGCCCACCTCTCTTCAAGGCCTCACCCCAAGGATCCAGGAGCAACTTCAAGACAACAAGCAAACCCTCTCTGAGCTGTCCAAGCTGGAGCTGGGTCTCAACAGCCTTAAAACTCAGGCAGATGAACTGCTGGTAAACACTAAGGCAGCAGGGGATGGATCCATTGGCACAGGTACCGTTCTTCTGACGCATTTCCCCAGCACCCTACAGCCTACTGTACAAAGAGCGCTCTGAGTAATACCCCTGGTATATCTGTGTTCTCAGTGATACAGGGGCAAGTATCCAGTCTGTCTTTGCTGTGGGATGAGACACATAAACAAGCCCAGGAGAGGGAGAGCTGGCTACTCAAGGTCTTGGATCTTGCTACGAAGTATTGGAGGGATGTCAGCGAAATGATGACTTCACTGAATGATGCTCAGCAGACACTGTTGGATCTCAATGCTACTCGGACAGACTCTGAAACAATCCGCCAAAGTCTTGAATCCATGCAGGTTTGTCTGAAAGCTCCTAAAAGACCACCCATAGGGAATGTATCTCTATAACAGAATATAGTGCATAATCAGTATGGTCCTTTTCCTTTCTAGTCTCTCAGGGAGGATGTAGACAATTTGCAGGGAGATCTGGACATCCTTGGAGTCCTTGGAATGGACCTGATGGTAGCGTGTGGGGATACAGACAAACCAGATGTCACAAAGAGCATGGATGAAGTAAGAAATGTATTCATTTTACCAAAAAACTCTTCTCTAATCCTGATGATGCATTAACCAAATAAATCTACTCTCTCAAAGCTTTATTTTACATGGAACAACTTAAGCAAACTATGGACTGAATGTCACAAGAAGCTAGCCGAGTCCTTGCAGATGGCGCTGCATTACCAAGACACCATGCAGGTCAGTACTGAAACTTGTAAAGTACATTATAATAGGGTTGGGTATTGAAAGGGTTTCATTCAATACGGTGCCAAATCAATACTTTTAAAATGGTAACGGTTCCTAAATGGTATTTAAATCAGTACTTTAAAACAAAAAACACACACAGAAGTTTGTATGATTCCATTACTTTTTATTTATTTGGAAAGTTTCACTTTCGCAATCTTGCCCTATGTGTTTGTATTGCCTGCTGCATGTGTCTGTAGGCTATGGCTTGTTAACAGTGAACATTAGAGGGCGTAATTAAGCAGGTACTGAAATGATGCACCGAAATTTCATGTTGTATTCTGGTCTGGTTACTACCAGTGATGTTTCTTTTTGTCCCCAGGGTCTGTTTGAGTGGTTAAATTCAGCTGAGTTGAGAAATACAGAGGAGTTTATGGTAGGAACTGACCTGGAATCAGTCAAAGAGCAGCTGTGTGATCTCAAGGTGAGTTGACACATCAAAGTGACTGAAACTGACTGAAAATATCAGCTAGTGAAATATGAGCAGAAATTAATAAATAATTACATGTTATTCAATATTGTATCTGTATTCTTTCCTCAGGAATTTAAAAGGGAACTCTACCAGAGGAAGATTGAGATGGAAAGTCTGGACCATCAGTTTGTGTGTCGGCTGTCTCCGGGCTCAGAGCGACCAGGCTCGGTCTCACCGCTCTGTGACTTCAGACAGCGTTGGGACAGCCTGGAGACAGAGACTGTGAACAGACAGGTGACTTATACAAGCAAAAGGATTTTATGTTATTTATGTTTATTCTACTTTCATCCACTGGATGCTGAAGCTGTTAAAACTAACTTATACACTTTATATTTCCAGAAATAGTCAATAAAAACCACTCATCATCTTGTGTATTTGTCTTTGCAGCATCAGTTGGAGTGTGCTCTGCTGGGTCTGGGTCAGTTCCAGAACACACTGGATGAGCTTCACACGTGGCTCTCCAGAACAGCTGAACAGCTGCATGCCAACCAGCCAATCAGCATCGACTTGCAGGCCTGTGAAATAGAGCTGGCTAAGCACAAGGTTGGTGATGAGCTTTCTCCAACTTATCTCATGATGAATCTCATGATGACCTTTGATGCCTCTCTCTTCTCACAGGTGCTGAGGAATGATGTCATGTCTCATGTTCGCACAGTTGAATCTCTTAACCAGGCAGGAAGGAAGCTGTTGGAGACTGGATCTGGGGACAGCCCACATGGTCTACAGTCCCAGTTAGAGGAGCTGAATGAAAGCTGGGAGTTTGTTCGCTGTGAGACCGAACGCAGGCAGCTGGAATTAGAGAACAGGCTGAGTCAGGTGAAGAAAACAACATTTTGATATTTCTCAAATTAAACCATAAGTTAGACACTTTAATAGCCTATTTTATACTGTATAAAGTACAAGGGAAGCAACCTGTATGTCTGCAGTTTTAAACTACAATTTGTTGATGCCTCCTGGTGGTAACTTTCTTCATTACACCACTTTTTCTACCCTTTGCAAAAAGGCTTTGTGAGTACATGTTTGTCTACAGTAAAATAACTCTTAAACTACTTTATTGAAACTCTCTAAATGTAATTATTGGATGAAAATGTACAATAAAAAACTTTTGACATCAATCCAGTTCAAGAAAGTTCCCACAGCTGATCAATCTTCAACACAAAAGGTTGAAGCTCAAGTCAGTTTTACAAAAATTGTGATAATATTTGGTGTGGTAGAAGCATCAGAGTCAAAAGGCCTTTATTTACATTCTATTTGGAAACATTGAATTTGCCAATGGCACTCAAATGGTGTAATTCACAAAACACATTAAAGTGCAAAATACAAAAGGAAATCCACTAAGACAACAACAGGCAGGTATAGACATACAGTGTGCACATATGAATACATTTAAGGTGATGTGAAAATGTGTGTGAGAAACTGTCCTAAGTGTTAAATAAGTTTATTTATTGCACTGATTTCTGCGGGAAAAAAACCTGTCCTTTAGTCCATAGCATCTGCAGGATGGCAGGAGTTCAAAGCATATCGTCATCCCCATCCCACACATTGTGTGACATCTTTATCTAAAACTTCAATAGTCAAAGTCAGTCCTGTCTGTTAGCAAAGTTTAACATTTTCAGAAACATCTCTGACTAACCTTTGGAGACAATATGATTAAAAATGGTCTCTGCAACTAGGCATCACAGACATTCATACCAGTTAAAATATTCCGTCAGTTTTAGTGATATTGATCAAGAATTTGATGTTAGTAGCTGAGTCATTTACAACATTAGATCAGTGTGCATAAGATTGTGCACGATGTGATCAAGATGTCATCCAAACAACTTTAAGTCCAACATTATATTGGTCACTGAATGTTAGACAGTTACAGGTAATTAAATCATTAAAAACGTCAAATTATGATTTTAAACCCTTAGAGCAGTGATGTTAAATGATTGATAGCCTTTTTCATTTACAATTACTGATCATGTTCTATGTTTTATATCAGGTGCAAGATGTTACCATGGAGATTCAGGATCTTATTCAGTGGCTGGATAACACTGAACTGAGACTGTCCTCAGGCAAAACGTGGGGCATGCCGGATTCTGCAAGTGAAAGGCTCAGCGCACATTTGGTAGTGCTTATTTACCTTTAAAATGTACATAAAAGAGAAAAGCAAACACGAAAAATAACTATTCACAGTTATTTACTCATTTTCTTAATTCTCCTAACCCACAATAGGAGTTGTGCAATGAGATGGAGTCAAAGTTTCACGCCTTCACACATGTAAAGAATGCCATTCACAGGATGCTGGAGCGAAGCGACCTCGTGAGAGGATCGTGCACTGAACACAGCTTATCCATTCTAGAACAAAAGTGGACTTCTGTTTACAACAAAGTCCAGGAGCGTAAGGTAATATGGGCTAAATATCATGCCAGATGCTTTTTGTCATGAACTTCAGTGCATGATTACATCTCAGTATGATGCTTTAATGCAGGCTAAGCTGACAGAAGGGCTGAGTTTGTCCAAGGAGTTCCACAGCAGCATCCAGGAAATCCTAACAAAGATGAATGAGTGTGAAGAGTCTATCGGGCTTCTTTCTCCTCCCAGCTTTGTTCTGGACACAGTGTCCACACAGCTGCAAGAACACAGAGTAAGCTCTTAGTTGTGCTTATTTATAGTAAAGCGTATTTTTATTACATTAAAATGTCATTTTCCTGACAGGCTCTGTTGAATGAGGTTCATGGCTACAGTGAGAAGAAGAGTTTTGTGGAGAACACAGGCCGCAGGCTGACAGAGCTGAGCAGGAAGGAAGACTGTGATGTCATTCATAACCTAATCATGGCCGTTCAGGATCGATACAAAAAGCTCCAGCAGCGAACGGCGGAGAGAGGCAGGATGCTGGAAGAGGTTAAAAAGACTGTTAAACAGGTAAAGTGTCTCCTCTTCAACTTAACTCAACTCTGCTGCTATAGGAGGAAGATTACTATAAAATATTTCTTTATTTCCCACATTTCAGTTTAATGAATCTTGGCGCCTCCTTGTGGACTGGATGACTGACGTCGAGCAGACGTTAGACACTCATAAAGAGATTGCTGTGTCCCATGACGAGATAAAGCAACAGCTGACTGAACAGAGGGTGAAATACACATTAAGACCAATACAGTTTGACTGCATTTTTGTGAATACTGATATTTTTTTTTATGTTTTTATCACATAATCACTGTTTTTTTCCTGCAATTAGGAGTTTCAGAAACTCCTGAGGTTGAAGAGACCCATGTACGAGGCCACAATGAAGAGCGGCCGCAGCCTCCATGAAAGAGCCCAGAGCAGCCGTGACCAGCAGCATCTGGAGAACCTGATGGCTGAACTCAAAGACACATGGGACACCATCAGTGGCAAGTCCATTGAGAGGTACAAAGGGGTTAAAACAAGACACATTTCTAACTTCTAATTCACCAGGCAGGTTTAACTCAATGTATCCTGTGCTGTTTTGTGCCTATGCTTGTTTTTCAGACAACATAAGCTGGAGGAAGCTCTGCTGTTCTCAGGGAGGTTCACCGACGCCCTGCAGGCACTGAATGACTGGCTGTACAGAGCAGAGCCCCAACTAGCTGAGGACGTTCCTGTTGGTGGAGACAAAGACACAGTCAACAATCTCATAGACAAACATAAGGTACAGCTGCAACACACATAGGTGTATTATGATTTTCAGAAGCTTTGTTATAAGTTTGAAAGAATCTGTCATTTTTAAATAATCTGAGAATGGCATATGGCCAACCTGCAGCCAGTATTGTGCAAGTTTACACATCTACTCCAAGGAAAAAAGTTTTTTTTTTTTGCATTTGTGAAAATAAGGGTTTAAACCGTAACGTAAGCTAACATTAATGTAAAAATTATAAAAATGATATTAAGACCAAACTGCCATGAATCAGATCAGAGTGGGGAGAATAAGTCATGTTAAAGCTGTTTGCTGCTCTCTAATCCTTTGTGCAGAGACTGTTACAGTGTCCTACTGCAGCCAAATGCCCAGGAAATCTGCTCTCACTCACACTATTCTCTGGTTTTTGTCAGAAAGCAAAAATAAGCTTTTGCAAATCATCACCCAAGAAATTTCACATGATGGTTTGATAGAAGCATATTATTACATAACAACTCTAGGCATTTTAGTATCAATAAAATAGAGTTATACATATTGATAATGATAAATAACGTCCAAATAGAAAGAGTTCATCTAATTAAATTTCTTGGAGTGATGATAAAATCTGCTGGAAGCCTCATATTTAAAGAGTTCAATCAAAAATATCAAGATGTTTCCCAGTCCTGAGTAGAAAATCAGAAATCACTTCACCTGCTCTATTGTTCACTCATTCTGACATATTAGAGATTTGAGGCAATTTTCACAAAAAGTTCATTCTATCCATATGCATTCTAGAGAAAAAAGCAGAGTCATAAATCAGGCTGGGTTTCTGGAACATACAAACATGGAATTTCTTAATTCACAGTCATTGCAATTCATGGAGCTTGTTAAAAATCTGACATGTACAAGGTAGAAACCAGAAATTGTTAGGGAAGGAGGAATTATTATATAAGTTGAGAGGAAAATTGAACTTTAAATAATTTAGGGCTTGAACAACAATGAAAAGATTCTGTATTTCTATTTGTAGGGTTGTAAGAATGGAATGCAATCATGACTGAGCTACAACATTGTCCAAACATAAGAAACACTATAAATGAATGGTATTTCAAAGATATTTATGGGAAGTTCACCTCTAACATTTCAAGACATGATTATTTATCAATGGATGCTGCTGGTGAATACAAGCAGCTGTGTATGTTAGTCTATTGAGGTCAATGTAAATGAGAGATATGTGTTTTTGTGGACATGCTTGTACAGTTGAAACCAGAAGTTTACACCAAATATAAAAACACAGACACGTTTTCTCACTGTCTGAAGTTAAATCCAACCAAACTCTTGTTTTACATCAGTTAGAATTACCAAAATGATTTCTAGTTTTACATACTACAATAATGAGAGATAGAATATGTCAGAGATTCATTTAATAATGTCTTCAAAATCAGAAGTTTACATACAGAATGATAAAAAGTGTAAACAATGAGGGAAAGCTCAGATGATGATGTCATAAGTCATACGGTTCAAAACCAATTCCACCTATGACTGAGGACATGTATGTAAACTACTGATTTTGAAGACATTAACAAATAAATCTCTAACATATTCTCATTATTATAGCATTTAGCAAACATAAATTATTTTGGTAATTCTAACCTGATCCAAAACAAGAGAAGTTTGGTCAGATTTAACTTTTAGACAGTGAGAAAAAAACATTTGTGTCATTTTATTCAGTGAATGTAAATCTCTGGTTTCAACTGTGTATTTATTTACAGTCCTGTTTGTAGGGAATCTCATCTGCAGGTTTTTGGGATGTTTTCGTTTCCTTAGGCCTTCCAGAAGGAGTTGGGGAAGCGAGCTGGATGTATAAGGACCCTGAAGCGCTCCGTGAGGGATCTGACCAGGAGCAGCACAGCTGACGCTCACTGGCTGCAGGAGCAGATGGATGAACTGGAGAGCCGCTGGGAGGCCGTGTGCAAACTGTCAGTCAGCAAGCAGGACAGGCTGGAGGCTGCACTTCAACAGGTACTGCTCCAAACACAGAAACACACCTTCGGTTCAAAAATGATGTTCTGAGCAATAAAGTATATTTAAAGTCAAATTGTTTCATTAAACTTATTTTAAACGTATTGTATAACTTCTGCTGAAAATGACATTCTAGTTCCAATGGAAACAGACACACAGTAGTTCACAGACTGCAAATTTCACCAGACAAAACTCTGCCACTCTTATCAATTGTTTTCTTTTTTTTCTTAGGCTGAGAAGTTTGATGGTCTTGTTCACTCGTTCATGGAAAGGCTCACTGAGGCAGAGAGGATCTTGAAATACGGGATCATACCTGAGGAGGAGAATGGTTTGCGTTCCTTCCACAAGCAACACAAGGTCAGTATTACTGAATGTTTGAAAGTTCTGACAAGGGAATTCCTTGTTCCCATCGTATCTCCTTGTGGGAAGGTCAGAGAGGCTGCTACAGGAAATGTAGGAGCTGATAAGGACTCAGTGTTTGGCTCAAGGACAAATAAACCCAGTGACACCTAAACCCATGTGTGAGGGGGATAAATGTGATTTTTGATACTGTGACAAAAAACTTATTGTTTATTATAAGGTTTGATATTTGCAGCCTAAAATAATGGATGGAACTCTGGATAAATCTTCTCTCTGCCCTTCTTTAGGAGTCACTGGCTGCTCTGCAGTCTCAAGCATCAGAATTAGAGAACATCCAAAATCTTGGGGAGGAGATTCTGATTTCATGTCACCCAGACTCCATAATAACCCTCAAATCTTGGATCAGTGTCACTAAGACCCGCTACGAGGAGGTGAGAACCTTCATGATATCATAACAAAATTCAAAGCTCTACTTCAGTTTTTGACCAAAATCATTTGAGAAATGTACAATATCCTCCTGAACCAGGTCCAGACCTGGGCCCAGCAGCAGGGCCAGAAGATCCAGGCTAGCTTGGCAGCACTGGAGGCAGAAAAAGAAGACGTCCAGAGACTACTGGACTGGATCTCATCAGCCGAGGAGGCTCTCAACCTCAGAGATCAAGAGCCTCTGCCTGAGACCACAGAACAGAACCAAGAGCTTATTGAGCAACACATGGTACCGATTATGTCTCCACTACAGGCTACACGGCACAACGGCCCTGTCTAGACCAATACAGTTCTTTCATTAAACTAACATTGTTTTCTCAGTTTATCCCAATATCTCCATCTATTATTCTAACAAATAGCACTGAAATGCCCATATCTGACCACTAGGTGATAACAATGTCTACATTAAGCACAAAATACAGAGAATCTTCTCCAAAAACATCATATTTTTTTTATTTCTCTCAGACATTAACCCGGTAACATATAATAAAAGTTTAATGCTTACAGAATAAAGTGAGACAGACACAGAAAAGCTGGTAAAAATGGCGCCATTGTTCTTCTAAAAGCAGAAAATTTTCAAAACAGCTTTTGGCGCCCTCGTGTGGACAAGAGATAGGGACCTTTCCAGAATGAAAGACAACAGCATACTTTGGACACAAGCTAAAACAATTACGCTGTTTTGATCAGTTTTTCTGCATCTGTCTGACTCCTGATCATGTTTCAAAAATGTTGATTCTGTGTGAAATTAATAATATCTAAGAGGAATTTGTAAATGGTATCAAAAAGAAAAATGACAGGAGTGAGATACTTTAGCCAAACAAATAATGGCCTTCCTCTGTTAATGTGGGTTATCTCGCTACCAAGTGCACTGGGTTAGCATTTTTGTCAAAACAGTGTGAAGAGTTTTTCATAAGCAAAGAAAATATTTGTTCAAAAAATATCTAGCAGTAGTGTCAACAGGGCCTCTGGTTTTCTGACCAAGTTTGTGATGTTTGTGTTTGAGAGATGCCAGCGCAGCAGATCATCTGTTTTTAAAAAATATCCAAAGAATTGTTGATAGGGAGAGTGTATGACCAAAGCATTTCATCATATATTTTTTACTAGTTCATTAGTTATCGCACATGTTTGTGGTGCCATGTAATCACTTATTGACTGCTCTCTGCAGGTGTTTATGGAAGAAATGAACAAAAAGTTCCCAGAAGTTGAACATGCCACAAAATCCTGCAAACACAAGAGCACACCCAAACACCAAATGTCTCCAAGCAAGCGACCATTCACAAGTAAGAGAGCAATATAGTTTAATTCAGTCAGACAGCTTGATGACCATCTGATATTAATTGGTGTGAGCTGATACTTTGACTCTCATA
Source organism: Callopanchax toddi (assembly GCA_006937965.1). Taxonomy (NCBI): domain Eukaryota; kingdom Metazoa; phylum Chordata; class Actinopteri; order Cyprinodontiformes; family Nothobranchiidae; genus Callopanchax; species Callopanchax toddi. The sequence goes on from SSNR01000076.1 coordinate 479,640, forward strand.
AATCTGACTCAGAGAGGAGGAGCACCATGAAGCTGCCGCCGGTTATACCCGTCCCCTTGGAGCACCTGGACCCTCAGATCCCTCAGCTCGCTCAGCTTGTCAGTCAGTGGCAGAAACTCTGGCACCTGGCTGTGATGAGACAAAACCACCTGGAACAACACCAGCAAATGCTCAGAGAGGTTACTGCACCTTTTTGAATGATCTTTATGCATTAGATTTGCGGTATGAAGGTGAGGGTTCTAATATGCTTTTTGTTTCTGCAGATGGAGGAATTTGCTAACTTTGACTTCAATATTTGGCGAAAGCGTTACATGCAGTGGATTAGTCACATGAAGTCTCGGATTTTAGATGTGTTCCGCAGCATTGACCGGGACCAGGATGGACGGATCAGCCAGAAAGAGTTCATTGATTATGTTCTTGCATCCAGTAAGACTCTCATCTTTCATACTGAATCTTAAGTTTCTAACCTTGTTAATAATTAATCTTTTTATTGCATCATAAACTCCTTTTTCTCCTAATCCTCTGTTGTAAGAATTTCCAACCAATTCTCTGGAGATGAACGCGGTGGCCAACATTTTTGACTTGAACAATGACGGCTTCATCGATTACTATGAGTTTATTAGTGCGCTCCATCCTAGCAGAGACCCCTACAGGAAAACGCTGGACGCAGATCAAATCAATGAGGAGGTAAAGGGGCTGTCACTGACATTTTAAAAGGTTTGATTACTGTGATACACACTATTTTGTCTTCATAGGTAAGTCGACAGGTATCACTTTGTAACTGCCCCAAGAGATTCCAAGTGGAGCAAATAAGTGCCAACAGATACAGGGTGAGTCATTTTCTTAACAAACAAAAAATACTGGTCTACTGTTGAAATTTGAATGATTTTACTGTGATGAATGCACATGAGAAGTGTTCCCACCACTCACACTGTCACTCATGTGGCTGTGAACCCAAACACTGTGTGATGTCTTCATTGTCGGTTTGCTGCAGTTCGGAGATTCCCAGCAGCTGAGGATGGTGCGAATCCTGAGGAGCACCTTGATGGTCAGGGTTGGAGGAGGCTGGACTGCCCTTGATGAGTTCCTGGTCAAGAATGACCCCTGCAGAGGTTTGTGTGGTCGGATCAACACACACATCTTTCATTGTTAGAACCAGTAGGTAGTCCTAAGCATGTGACATTTATGCTTGAGAGATGATGCATGCGGACTCCAAAATTTTATATCAATTCACCAAACATTTTTTAAGTCTTGACACCACTGTCAGTTTTGTATAAAACTGTTATTGGAATGGCATTAAGTGGTTATTTAGAAGCATAATTCCTATCAACAGCAAGATGTAGCTGTTTTGTTGAATCTGTAGGTCAAGTCAGTCAGGAATTTGTTTTAAAAATGCACAGCTTTTCTAAGATGGCAGCGCTTCCCTATGAATATGGGCCAATATCTGCTCTAATCTCCACAGTTTCACAATGATTCATGTTGATGTAATGTTCCTTTATATCATTATTACAGTTGTTTTGATGGAAAATTTTTTAAGAAGTGTGACTCTTGGATGCAGTGGAAGTGCTACATTTTGCAGCTACTGGTGGTGAATTCTATGTAAATGAGCCCATTGTAAAGGTTTATGAAACAATGTCACATGGACTGCTATAGTGTATTGGAGATTGGAGCTGTTTTCGGGCAGGAACAATTTACTTTGGTCTTGGCTGCATTCAGACTAGCAGTTAGCTCTTCATAAACTCTATTTCTCTAAACAGAGGCTGCTCTATACGCTATTTACAAATAGTAAAACATTAACAATTTATAACTTTTATGCAAAAACACTAGTTGACAAAATGTTAAATTTTCATCATGTCTAATGCAAAACAGGTTTTTGAGGTACTTTTACCCCATGCTTTCTCACATTTATAGAATTGTTTTATATGTATATAAATTAATTCTTGTCTATTGCTGCTAGAAAGGGATCTTCCCCCCTGTCTACTTATGGTATATGTTCTTTATTATTTGATAAAACTTATATGAAACACTAAATCATCCAACTTCTCTTTGTTTATCTGATACATTACACTTTAACTGATACATTATCTGGACTCTATATTAGTTACATCTTTGAGGTTATGACCATCTGAACATAAATCATGTCATATAGGTTGGATGTTCATGTTTGCCAGCTCTATATAGGGTGTGGCTGTTAAATGGCTGGCTTTACTGTATTTGATTAAATTCCCCTGCTGTGTCATCAACAGTTAAAGGTCGGACCAACCTGAAAATCAAAGAGAAGTATTTAACACCAACTGGAAGCACCACTAAGGGTTTGGCTGTCAGCAGGTCCAACTCGAGCCTCAGCCTGTACAGCAGTGCCTCTGCACCCACCAGTCCCATGACACGCAAGGTAAGCTATGAGCTGCACAATTATTGTACAAGTGTTGTAGTCTTCTTTGGGATTTCCATTAATACAAGTGTATTAGAAATCAAAACAGTTACACAAGATTTAGTACTTTATTTCAGCTTTTGTCTTCCCGTGAAGTGTTCATGGTGTTGAAAATTTGACTCACTTGCACAATGTTTCTGGACATAGGCCTTACTCCGCAGGAGCTTCTCAGGTGACCGGTGCATCCGTCCCAGGAGCTCCATAGCTGCTCTGGGATCTGATCTGCAGTTTGTCCCAACAGGGGAGGACAGCTCACCCTCAGGTCAGGAATCGGTTTACTCCTTTATCCTGCAGAGTTATGCTGTCCTTTGGATGTTGTGGTAACCCTTCTCCTCTGGTTTTCAGATGAAGCTGAGAGGCTGCCCACGTGATTACCTTTGTATCTGAGCACTTTTTGTACACTGCAGAGCTCAACCCAAGTACAGTCTCGGAGCACCGAAACACAACTGATAACCAGAAACAGAAGACCAAGAAAGCTCCTTAAGGATGACAACAAAGGGTCTGTAGTTTCAAGGAATCTGTATGAAGATGGTGTCTTTGTGTGGACAGCGAGGGGTTGAGTATTTTTCCCCACTTGCATCACAAATTTTATCTGACTAGAAAAAAAGGACGATCTGCATGGATACTTGATGCATGGTAGCCTGAGCAAATCAGAGTTGTTTTTGTTCAGCTTTTTGTTGTTGTATGGCTGTAAAAATAAGCTAAGGCAGACAGTAGAGCCTCACAGTGATTTGTCCAAATTTATATTAAAAAAAAAGGTGACATACAGCTAGAACTGGCATAGATGGCATGTGGAGGTGTTTTGCTGTCTGACTGTCCTGAGTGTCCAAATAAAGAACCCACACATACCAAAACCATGACTACATGACTGCTACAGTGTGCCGTCCTCACGCTTTTATGATCATTGTCATTTCATTTGTTGTCAATGGGATTGTTGGCAGGCCCACGTTGTTTTTGTCTTTTTACTTTTTTTGACATGTTTTTTCTTAGTTTTGTATTTTTATTTTTTACTTTGAGGACGTATTAAACACTGGAGATTCTGTAAAAAGAAATGCACTAAAATACGACAGGACATTGTTGATTAGTAGAGATTACTTTCTCAGGACTGGTTTTACCTTTGGATGGATGTATTTCTGTGGAACATTACTGTGAACATGTAGACGTGCTGTTTTTCTTTATGACACTGAACCTTTAGAAAGTTTTTTTTTTGTTTTATCTCATTATTATTTTCATAATTATGCACTTTTTTGTGGCTGACTACTGTATATATGTTGTTTTGTTTAGAAGGAAATTTGGCAGTGGACACAAATTCAGTGAAGTTTAAAACAAACTGTAATTTTAGCCTGTTTTTATTTTTTAAAAGTGTTTTATAAGATTGAATAGAAGACGATTATGAACTTTTTCCATTTTTGTGTACTTCATTTTTAACAGAATAGCTAGTTTTAATGTCTCACTTGTTCAATCTAAAATGAATTTCAAAAACATTAACTTCATTCTTCTTATAGATCATTACTCCACTTTCAGATCTGTTCAGGAAATGTAATTAATGTTCTTCAAAATAAGATGATCCTGGGAAATGATATATGTGCATAGTTTGAGTCATTGTAAAATTACCAGCTTTACATCTGTCCTCTGCACAGGCTGTTCAATGTGGAGTATGTTTTATACCCTGATAAATGTACTCTAAATACTTAAGAATGTATTATCAGCAGTATACCGGCAATATCTGTTAGTTACTTTATAGTAGATCTACCTAAGGTCCAAGACAGTTGCTTATCTAATTTGGTCTATGCACTCATCAAAAGGATGTTTTTAAAATTAAAATGTTTTTACACTGTTAGGTACATTTTCTTCAGCTCATATTTGCAGAAAGATGATATTACACGGTTTTGTATAAAAACAAGAGCCAGTCTTTACTCTTATTGCTATGCATCCTAATCTGAATTTCTGTACTGTAAATGTCTCCAGCCCACATTCTGATGTCAAACTTAGCAGAGTGGTAGAAGAATGACTTGTATACACAAATGTTTTTTGTAATAAATTCACATGTATGTGTGATAACTCGTACTAGCATTGTGGGGTTTTTTTGCATTAAATTGGCTTTTTGGTTTAATGACAAACTAAATGACTCCTTAAGTAAAACTAATGTTTGTACATGTTTTACATACTTAAAAGGGACACTTCAGGAAACTTCACAGGTTACGAACAATTATTTTACCTGTTGCTGAAATCTCTTTCAGTGGCCTCAGTTTGGAGAAACAGAGATTATGCAGCAAAGTTGGAACTCAAATCTAAAAATGACTTTAGACCCAATTTAACTGTCTTAAAGTTGTGAGTTAGCCAAACGTAAAACTCTTAAGTTTTTGATTTGCAAGTACCAATATAACACATCATAAGTTCTGACTGGACTGATGTGCTAATGGCTAGTCAAAGCCAAGTACAAATTCAGTGTTGGCCGTACTTGAACTAGCTGGTAGTTTATGTTTTGCTCTTGTCTTTCATCAATGTCAAACATTTCATAGCAGTTTATGAAAATTCTAGGTTATAAAAGTTTACACAACCATCAGTTTTGTTTTAAACAATAATATGAGTTATTGATAATATCAAACCTTTTCCTTGCAGGGACAGAACCCCTTCTCTTCCTTTAGCCAATGTGTGTAAAAAAAAAAATACTGATAGCTGTCGGTAGCTGACAAATCTGTGGGTTTAGTTCAGACATTTTGCCCAGGCTACTGTTTATCAAATCACAGGATGCGTTCATGTCAACATAACATAAGACCTACCATCTGGTCTCGAGGTTGCAGATTCGAGAGCTGATTGGCTCTCGCAACTGACTGTGTCTGACTTACAGTGCATGAAGGCCTCAGCCAGATTTCATACTGCCTGACAACAAGCTAGCTGAAATATGATTGGATAAAACCCTACCTTAGTATTTAACACTGGGAGTGGCAGTGGATACAATATGACATGACGAGAACAAATCAGGGAAAATAATTTTATTGACAAATATTTACCAAAAATAAAAGAACATTGACTTTTCTGGGTAAGTTTAGGCCAGCAGAGAAGGCCTTTCTGGCCCTGACCGCCCACCACTGTATAAATATCTATTAGATAGACTCTGGCTGCACAGGATGGGCTATGGCTAACTGCTGCTGGTAGATGCACTTTCAGTTAATTCTACATGGATAAGCATGTAATACAATAATTATGGTTATCTTGTCCATGTCCTGAACGAATGAAAATTTGCACCAACAGAATGTTTAATTACCAGTAGTTTCATTTTTTTTTATTTCTATATTTGGTCTCACTGACCTCTTTGGGGGATATACATCCTTACTATCACCTTCTAGTCACAGAATCTTTCTGCTGTTGGTGTGTGAACAGATGCACAGTGAGTTTATTGTCCTTCTGTCGGTTTTTGTGGGGAATAATGCTGCAAAAATGTATCAAGTTAAACTGGTCTTTCAGAATGAAAACAAGAGATGGCCATGGCTCAAGACTGAAGGCTGGTTGCCCACTGATCAGAAGGTGAGCAGTTTGAGCCCAAGCCTTTGCCACATAGTGAAGTCTCCTAGAGAAAAATACTGAACCCCTAAAGTTTTTCCCTGGGAGCCACAGAAATAGCAGCCCACTGCTAAGGATGGGTCAAATAAGTAAAACTCAGACAATAAAAGAATGTACTTACTGTAACAACAGGATGAGGCCGAAGGTCAGGTGTTTTTGTCGTACTGTCTTTCATATCTCAGTCAGTGAATTCCCAGTAGAAGAAACTTTATATGTGAGTTTTCTGTTCAAGCTGCCCTCCTGTTGATTTCAAACAAGTGAATCTTTCATGCCCACTTGTACAGAGAACGCAGAGCCCAAAAGAGGCATTTCTGTTCAAAAGCAGCATTTTTCAGAAAGAAAGCAAAAACAACAAAGATTCACTTTGACTGTGCACCTATTCAGTGCCCAGTACAAAGACAACAGTTCATTTTCTGTTTAGAAAAGTAGAATCTTATTAAAAGACACATTTTAAATGATGGTCCAAAACAACTGTTCAAGTGAGCTAATGCTAAATTGTTACCGGTTATCAACCTATTAATTATTTATATATACTGTATATATATATAATAGGCTGCTTCAAGTTTACCATGATCATGGGTTTGATTCCAAAACATGGTTCTAATGTTAATCATTTTGCATTCACATGCTATTGGAATTAGTCCAGTAAATATGTCTAAACAATAAGAATTACAAGGCATCTGTGCAATATTTTAGAAAAGTATATTATTTAGTCAGTTAGCTTTAGCTGTTGTAAGCCTGTGAATTTCTGCAGAATGACACTGATAGGACTAAAACCATGCACTTTCCCACACTTCTGAAGGAGTCGTGAAGATACGACCTCTCTGTTTGTCCTGGGCTGAAAACATCTGGGTGGTCCTGATCTGTGCATATCTGGTCTCTGCCCCATTTAACTAAAAACAAACTGTTCTTTTGATGCATGTCGTTCCACTGCCTAAACCAGACTCTATTCTAGGTTCAGCTACGCATCGACCATGGCTCCATGCATCCTTCACCCTAAAAGCAGATGTCCGGCTGGCTTTACTCTAAGGGTACAACACAACATGTGGTGGTTTGGTGCATGGTGAAAATATGCAAATAACTCACAGTTTGGTTTATACTCAATCTTTACTCCAGTCTCAGCCTGCCCAGCTGCTTAATGTATTGGTTGCTAAAAGAACCAAAACTTGTTTAGCTGTAATAAGGAATCTTAATAAAGGTGCCAAAAAGCACAATTCATTAGAAAACACCAAACTAAACATTGCAATGGATGTTATGACAATAAAGTTTGTTTTATGGCCTCAAATAATTACAAGAAAGTCTGGCAGAATATGAAGAAATGAAGGGGGGATCAGAACTTTTGCTGTGTTCTGTATATTGGAAGGGAGCTCTCAAGAATTTGACTGCTCAGAAAAAACAATCTTCATGGTACATTTTTTTAAACTGTTATTACTTGTGCAGAGGTGAAAAGGCACTAATTATCTGCTGTACAGTGGCATTAGGGATCCACAGGGGCCACTCATTTGAGCTGGAATTAATGCTGAACAAAAGCCAGACTGACCTTCAGCTGACGCCCAGTCAGTTCACCATCCAGAGCTCATTTCTGCTCGACTGCCAATAAACCCAAAGTGCATCACATTGCATCAATGTGTGAATCTACCAAACATGATTTTGGCTCAAATTCATACAACTTTAAATTTCAGTAAATAAGCTATTCAATATAAATGATAAATTCTCCATATGTCATTGTTCTCTCCTCCCTTGTGCTTAGCATTCCAGTCATTCACCTTCTTAGTACCTAAGTGCACCCCATACAGGCTCAGCCTTCAGCTATCACATGACAAAGATTCAGACTAGTTCAGTTCAACTGTCTGTTCATGCTCTACAGAGGACAGTCTCTGCAGGCCGTTGCTCTGATTCACATCTCAGCACTGCTGCACACAGACAGGTAAGTTGTGTCTCATTTCATTTTGATTTAAAATGATAATCTCATTAGTCAAAGCAGTTATGAAAAAAAATCAACAGGAAAAGTCTTACAGTGAGAAACTTTTTATTCTTGCAGTCTTGAAAGTTTAGAACTTAAAAAAAAAGCAACAATTATTCTTTTCCAATTACCAAATAATGTTCGAATAGATTTATTACCTTTTTCTTGTTGGAGCTTTTGATTTGATTCCAGTAACTACTACTAGTTAATAGAGCTCCTACAAATTAAAATAGGCTGAATATGTATAATTAAATGATTATTTCTCAAATAATTTTCATTGATTTGAAATTGTGTTAATTTCATCATCAGATTTGAGTTGCAAGTTTTTAACAAGTGCAGAATAAGAACTGGTGGGGGAATCCTAAAGTCAGTAAAAATACCAGAAAATGTTATGAAAACTTTGCTTCCACATCCTGAACGTTGTTCCAGAAGATGCAAAAGTTTTGATCTACAACCCTGAAGCAGTGTATTGTTTTGGCTAATTGTTGAAAAAGGAATTTCAGCATTATTTTATGAGAGTATCACAATGTGGATTACTTGCTTAAAATATTAGAATGTTATTTGGATGTTTATAAGCCAGAATTACCCATATTATTTGCGTTTTAGTACTGCTACTACTGTACATGAAAGCTTTTAGTCAAATTCTTCAGACAGAGAATGAGAGGTCCATTAAGAAAATCAAACAAAAAACACACTGGAGTGATTCTGTTTTAGATGAATTACACAGGAAAAATAAACCAAAGAATCATTCAAACTGAACTTGACCGACTAGTCTTCTCTTGTCTATCTATGATTGTGAAACTCAAACTGACACCCAACACGTTCTAAGGAACTGAAGACATGCAGACCGTTGAGAAAAATTCTGTTGAATCCAGGACAGAAGAAACAGAGAGCAAAGCACAGAGTCCCTGAGCGAGATGGGGGATAGAAAAGCAGAGAGGTGGAGCTTTCTTCACCAAGGCCTCCCCCACTCTCCCCTTCCCTCTAGACCACATGGCTGCCTGGTTTTGAAACCACCCCCTTCAACAGAAAGATGATGCAAATGTCCTGGTGGTGGAGCACATGTGCGCCTGTGCAGTCCCTCCCCCTGACAACTGCAGGAGACACGGAAGCAGAAAGAGGGCATGTGTGTGTGTGAGTGTGAAGTGGGATTTGTAGAGAGAATGGGTACACACACACACACACACAAACGCGCTTGTGACAAATGAGACAGGGATGGCGTTGAAGTGAAGGTTTTTGAGCGATAAGAGAAGTGTTTATTTTGTTCTGAATGAGGTAAGAGAACTGACTCTGCTACATCTGCTACAGGGAGCTAAAGGTTATTAAAGCATCTGGTTGTTCTAGAACCCAAATCCTCATGTTTTTGAGTCCATCTGCTCTATATGATTGTCTGTGTGCTTGGTGTTTTAGGTGAAGGGATTACGTTGTACCGTACGTTTCAGAATGTAAATGCTAGACCAAAAAGCAGGAAGTTAAAGCAATCTTTTTATTTCCTCATAGTTTCAGAAGAACACTCATTCATAGGTTCCCAAGATTAGTATGACTTTTCTACCATAAACAAACCTTGTGCTTACCTCTACTGCCTTTTCTCTTCCACATAATACTTTTATCTTTAGCTCTTTTAAACCATATTCATCACATAACATCTTAACATTCACCACCCTTTAATTTGTATGTTTATTCTACAACTCATGGTGTTTTTATGGGAGCAGTGTGTTAGTGTGTGAAAGGTCAGCCACCCACTGTGAGTTACTGTGCTCATGAGTATACACTGTTGCACTACTAAAAAATTTAGTAAATAGGCTGTTTTATGGTCATTTTGAAATCTGTTCCTGTGTAAAGGTTATAAATAATTACTGTCTTATCCTTTAAGGATCGTTCCTCCTTAGAGGCATTTATTCAGAGAAAAAGAGTTTATTTCTTTCAGGACTGATAAGCTGACAGCTAGTTCAAGTTCAGTTATTTAAATGTCATTCTATGGTTATTTACAACAAAATGTAGCATCTAGGAGTTATCCTGTCCTGCAAGAATAACTTCTTATTTCTTCTAAAACATCAGCATATTGCAAAATTGCATGTAAAATGGAATATTTGCATGAACTACTATGAAATATAAAATAATTAAATTGTTTAAGATGGCAGTAATCAGTTTGGATGTGAGTCCATTTGGAAAATCTATTTTTTAACTTATCAACACAGAACAAAAAGATCATACTCTAAAATGTATTGTTAAAAAGCTCTTTAAAACAACTCAATTTAAAAAAAAATTCTTAGTTTTTTCCATTACATCAACTCACCTTGCTTTAGGAGAGTCATGTGATCTTTCATATGTTACTAATCAGACTTTACTATGTTGTTACTGTGTTTCAGATTTTGCACATCATTTCCTGCTGTACGTCATTCCTACCTCCATCATGTCGCTGCTGACTCATGTTCTTGCATGTCTTTTTGGTATGGGCTCCTGGGTGGCCATCAATGGGATGTGGGTGGAGCTCCCTCTGGTTGTACCTGAGATCCCAGAGGGTTGGTACCTGCCCTCCTATCTCACAATCCTCATCCAAATGGCCAACATAGGCCCTCTGTTTATTACCCTTATGCACCGCTTCTGCCCAGGGGCACTGGATGAGCGACCAGTCATCTACTTCATCGTGGGGTTGGGAATTGTAGCTACATTCCTGCAGTCTTTTTTCTGGAAGCACACAGTGACAATAGCAGGCTCTTCGCACAGTGTACCACTGCTGATTCTAAGTTTTCTGCTGTCTGTGGTGGACTGCACATCATCTGTCACATTCCTGCCTTTCATGATGCGCCTACGTCCACAATATCTCACTACGTACTTTGTAGGAGAAGGTCTCAGTGGTCTGGTGCCTGCACTGGTGGCTTTGATTCAAGGTGTTGGTGTAGTCCATTGTGAAAATGCTACATTAGCAGGAAACATAACAGCTGATAATTCTAGCATGGTGGACAGTGGAGATTTAAAAGCTAAATTCTCTGTCCAGGTTTTCTTTGTGTTCCTCAGTGCCATGATGGTTGTGTGCCTGGTGGCCTTCATCCTACTCAACCATCATCCAGCGGTAGCTCGGGAGAGAAAGAGTGACCAGTATTTCAATACAGACCATGAGAATAGGGAACAAGGTTTTTCTTTGCATGCTCAGACACCAGAGCAAAAGCCAATGCTCAATCCTCTGAATTCTGTCCAGAAAGAACCCAGGAGTTTATTTGGAAAAGGGACTTACAGCAACTGGGAGGTAGTGTTCATCTTTGTTGTGCTGGCTTGGGCCAATGCTTTGACCAACGCAGTGCTGCCCTCAGTGCAGTCCTACTCCTGCCTGCCTTATGGAAACAAAGCCTACCATCTAGCTGCCACCATGGCTTCTGTTGCTAACCCCGTTGCCTGCTTCATCGCCATGTTTATGTCAAAAAGGTAAGAAATATATGTCAACAAGTGTCAGTAAAAAAAAAAAAAGTCAGTTTGTTTACTTAGAAAAAAAAGCATGCCAGGGAAATATTTCAAAAAACATTTTTATATGACTTAATCTCAGGTGTTAGTTATTGTGCTTTTGTTTCCAGGTCTCTCATCCTTATGGGGGTTTTGACCATTTCTGGTACTGGTTTTGGAGCCTACATCATGGCTATGGCTGTTTTGAGTCCCTGCCCATTGCTGGTCCACAGTACCTCTGGAACTGCTGTCATAGTAAGATTTCTTTTTCATTTTTTCAGTCTGCAGATAGTTCTGGAAAACATTTATTTTGCAAAACAAATGTAGTCTTTTTAAAATTTAATGTGCAACCCACATGCCATATTCAGGCAATAGAGGAACTCTTCTAAGTTATAGGTGGCATTCCGAACAATGACGTCAACTCAATCCTGTCTGATGGGGTGTGTTTCTATCTAAGCATTTGTAAATTTAAATAAAATCATGAAGGATATTTCAAAATAAAGGGTCCTAACGCAATACAGTCATGAAATGCATGTGTGTAGCTGCATAAAAAGACAAATCAAATATTTAATACACTTTCCTCATGTGTGCCATTAACCCCCCCCCCCCCATCTAATAGGTCTGGAATGTCTCACGAAAGACAAAAGTAATACAGTACAAGCATAGAGGGTTGTGCACAAGAGTGCAGTACAGTACAGGAAGTGCAGTTAAGGAGGTAGTCTAGGTTGAAAGGGAGAATTTGTGGCCACATACAAAAGTACCACTGGTTATCCTTTAGGACAGAGAAACAAATCAGGTCACATGTGACCTGGACAGTTTGTACTCTAACATCTTTCTGAATGTCAGGTTTGAATATCAGACACACTGTTGACCTCTTGTCTTCTGCAGGTGCTGGCCTGGATCTTGTTTGTGCTGCTGCTGTCTTATGTGAAGGTCATCATAGGGGTGATTCTGCGAGATGAGGGACACAGTGCCCTCGTGTGGTGTGGTGCTGTAGTACAGCTGGGCTCCATGCTTGGTGCTGCATCCATGTTTCCTCTGGTCAATGTTTACAGACTCTTCCAGTCGGGCAATGCTTGCAACACCAAGTGTCCATCATAGACAATATACTTGTTGAAGCTAAACACTACTGTACAATTTGTAGGTTAAAATGCACTTATTTTATTAGCACTGAACTCAATGGAGTTATGAGTTTTACATGTTTCTACTTGCTTTAGGAGGCAGGAGAGGTCACAGGTGACCCCTCACTCCTCAGGTTTTGTCTCCTGACTTTTTTAAATTATTGATAAATGGAGTGGAAGTTACAAAAGAGCAGTTTTTATCTGCATGGTCATTGTTTAAGACAACAAAATACCAAAACTGAAGTTGTTATATGAAGAGTATAAAATCAGAAGTCATATATATATATTTTTTAATGAAGTTTATTTCATTCAAAATAAAACTGTTAAAAAATAATAAAATATACATAACAAAAAATCTAATTCAAATGAAAAAGAGCAGAATGAAGACAACATCTTATAATTTCTGCCCCATTTAACAAAAGTAAATCATCTATACATTCTTATAACTCAATGTTTTGATAATAGTAATAAAAATAAAAATTAAAATGGCATTAACATATGAATTTCAAACCAATTAAATAGTTCAAAAAAGGGATAGGAAGAAGCATAGCTTATTTTCCTATCTCTAAGTTGTTTTACACACTTGCATTATATAAATTCAGATGAACAACAACCTCTGACTACAACGACACCACAAAACAACAAAACAAAAACATTACATCAGAGTGGAAAAACAATATGGTATAAAAATCACCACAGCACATGAACAGATCACTCTTCCTCTTTTCTGTATTGATGGAAACTCTGTTCTTTGTATAATTTTTTGAAATGCAGTATATTTTTACTTTGTTTGATTTTTTTTCTTCAATTCTGTTCCATAAAATGACTCCAGAGATTGAAATACACATACTTTTAAGTGTTGTTCGAGCACAGTGATGTCTCATATTTAATTCCCTTCTCAGATCATATCCCCCTTGTCTTTCTGTGAACAAACTTTGAATATTATCAGGCAGGGTTTTTAATTGACTCTATACATGAATAGTGTAGTCCTAAATTCTATTAAATCTTTAAACTTCAAGGTTTGTAATTTTATGAACAAGCTATTGGTATGATCAAGGTATCTGGCATGGCTCACTAATCTTATGGCTCGTACATAATGAATATACTGTTGTTTTATAGGTGTTTCCTCACACCTCAACACAGTAAGTCAGATATGGCAGTAGAAGTGAACAATACAGAGTATACAATGAATTTTGAGTCAAGAAGTGTCTTGCCTCTCCCTGATGACAGCCTGATGCTTTGTGCTACATTTCCTTTAACATATTACTTGAACATTTAGTATGATGTAAAAGTTAAATGCTTTATGTTTTTGTTGACAGATTGTAGTCTTTGGCTTTAAAAGGTGCCTTATTTCTGTACAATAAAAAAGGTATTTGTGCAAGATAATGTTGGAATTAGCTTTTTAACTGGATTGACTGCACTACACTGTTTGACAATACCAAAAATATACATCTCAGAATTCTGTGCTGTAAATCATCTTATGTGATTTTTGTCACATTTATGCCAACATGGTGGGGACTTTGAGAAGAAAAAGAACTGCAAACAAAGCTAAAGCTAATGCTTAAAACAATAAAATTAACTCAAGTTGTCTTGTCTATCCATTCAATTAAATAAACAATATAAGCTTGGTCTGATTTTTCAAAGGGCATTGGCCCATTGCTCTGAGGTTTAGAGGGACCCCTCCTAAAAAAAGTATTATTATTTTTTGAATGAATGTTTTGAAAATGCCTAACTTATTTATTTTTAAAGAAAAGCCCATGCTCATCATTGATGAAAGTAATTGTTATTGGTCTTTGTTTACTGCTTGAGGAGGTCATTGGTGAGCCTGTGGTAAAGGCTCCAGTTGAAAAACTAAACAGCAACATTCAGAAAAGAGAATAAAACGTTACAAACGGTTGCAAACATAATGAATGAATGAATGAATAATTTACTTGAACATATATGAAACATAATTTTAATTTCAATTCAATTTTTAATAAAATAACAAAATAAAATGTATACCTGTTTAAAAGGAGCAGGAAGAAGTCTGAGCTTTAAAAAAATCTTCTGCCCTTTCTCCATTTTTTTCAGAAATCAAAGAGCATACTTATTTACATTAGTTTAACATGGTATTTACTTTTTTGCTATATATTTATATAAACACATTCTTGCATCATAATTTAACAAAAATGAAGTGAATGCTGATTTTTTTTAACACTGATGTCTATCCCTCTAACTTTTACACACAAAATGTATTTATTTTTTTGCTTATTGCTTTTTTAATTTATTTGGAAGAAGGGTAGTAGTATAAGTTATTAATAATGTAAAATACTATATTAGGTAATAATAAAGTAAGTTAATAATATTTAACTTTCCAATCAAACTTTCAGTTTTAACATTTTTTGGTATTTTTTCTCAATTACAGTAAGTTGTTTCAAGGCTTTAATAGAATATTGAGTCTGAAATGTTTTCTATAAACTGTCAGTTAAAGAGATGTTTCATTGATACAAAATTGCTTTTGTTTTTTTACTGAGATATTTCATCATTTTACAAATTAATGTAGTTTTTTTGTTCTTAAATGTTTTACATGATATACGTATTACATTTAGAAGCATGGCTGTAGCCTTGACAGTTCTTTTTCAATTTGTTTTCCACACAAAAAACAATTGCCTTAAATTTCACTTACAGTCGTTTGCTGTCATATTTTATATTTTTTGTTTTAAAAATAATGTATTTAATGAATTGTAATTAAGAGTCCATGCTCCTTTACAGATAACTGATTATTAAAAAAAAAAACTGGTCAGTATGTGCTGTCATTTCTTTCTAATTATGGTGGGAAAATGCACTCAACCAAGTCACTTTAAACAAGATAGAGCATCAGCAGTAAAATATTCCAGGGGACTTTGGTACTTTTTTGGGACACTATCCATTCCACATGTTTAGATGTGTTTCTCATTCCACAGGTGGACAGTTTTTACACCTTGTTGTGTGATACTTTAAAATTTATTGCCAAAAAGAACTGTTACAACAAAGAGATAGAGATGAAGATGACTCAGGGGAAGAAAGGCCGCCTACCACCAGGTTCAATCCCTGACCCAAGCCATGCATTCAAAGTATCCTAGATACTGAACCTGAGTAAATAAGAGTTCAAATATAAATAAATAATCAACCAAACACACATTTCCTTACTTTTTCCACTAAGATTATCTATCATCCCATTCACTGCAACAGTAGCATTTTGTAAATGATGTTAATTTTACTAATTTTGCAGAAAAACTTTAGAAACATTGAACTCTGCTCCCAGTACTACTTTAAATACAGCAATGTACTGTAAGCTAGTGTGTTCATTTATTAAAGGCATATACTGTCAACTAAACCCTCACTGTGCATTAACAGGAAATTCTGGGAACTGTCCTAACAAGACAGTTTTCACTTGTTAAACCAACTGGTTCGTAGTGGAACTGTTTGAAAAGCCAGTGCATTGAAACGGCAGAGAGTGAATAGTGTGTCTATAGCTGATTAATGTGTTTCAGGTTTAGCAAAAAGTGTGAGGTTGATGATTAATTTTAGTGAGTAAGCATCAGCAGTGATATAAACATATCTTCTAATACATGATACAAAACAAAAGTTAATGTTTCCACCTGTACATTCTTAACTTCAACACTAGATGTCACTGTCTGAATTAAAGTTCACCAACAGGAACTGAAGGTACATCGTCAGTGTGGGCAAGTGTAACCATTCATCTGCAATTCTGACAGAACAAGATTGTTTTATTAAGCTAAGTTTTTAAAATCAGGCAAAAATCAAAACAAAAATTAACTTCTGGATGTTCTTTTACATGCACTGAAACAAAAATCCTAGAAATAAATGTGAACTGATGCTGCCTTCATTTGGGGTTTATACCAAAAAAAGGAGAGTTTGAATGAATCTGAAGGAGTGATGCGTCTATTTGAGGGGGTTTCACTGATTATTAGAGTCATGTGTGTATCACATCCTCTGCTCCATAAATTAGTGTTTCACCTGTTTGGGTGTGTGTGTACAGTTGTGTGTGTGTGTGTGTGTTTATTCTTTTTCAAGTCCATGAAGACTAACAGGAATGAGGATCTCATGGCCAGTCAGAGTCTGATTCAGATCCCAGAGAACATCTGGGGTCATCATCTACTGATGTCTCATACCTGACCTTTTCTCTTTATTGCCTCCTGTAGTTTTAGTGACTTATGGTGTGCTGAGTTTAAAAGTAGCATACCTGCTTGGAAGAAGAGCAGCTACATTTAAAAACAGAGAAACCTTCCAGAACAAGTCCAGTTTTAGATAAAAGTCAACAAATCCATTAAAGTTTGAAAAATATGATTAAGAAAACACGAAGAGAGGGAATTGGATCGTGTGGTTTTCCTTATCTTTTTTGGCATAGCATGACATCTCCTTTTCTCCGAGCTCCTCATCCTCCTCTGCTTGCGCATACGGGAGACGTTGTGACCGTAATTTCAATTTGAAACACATGAGGGGAAATCCTAGCCCGTGCTGCTCTTTAATGGGCCGTCATGGGATTGGAGTATGCAGAGAATGATTGAATTTTGTGAGAAGGCCAGGAACGATCAAGTCTCGCCTGCTGTTATGCAATCGACCATTCCCCGCTCCCAACGCAACGTCTGGTAAAACCTGGTACAGTTCAGGGAGGAAGAGCTGGAGGAAGGGAGGGGGTCTGGAGGCTGGAAATCTCAACGTCTGGACTAAAAGAGAGCAAGCCTTTTCTTCTGAGTCAACCCTTATAAAATGAAGAGAAAGTCAGCTATCGCACACTAAAAAAAATCCATATGAGATCTTATGTGTCATATCAAAAGCAAAGCTGTTCACCTACATTGATTTTAACGGCAATAAATGAGTCTTTTTACACCGCAATGCATGAAATCTAATATTTCCTCAAAGACGGAAACATATGGATCGTTTGCCATCGGTTTATGTCACGTCTGTTTCTGTTTTCATCTTCTAGTTGTTCTCAGGTTGCTTAGCTCATTTGGACCTTGTAAAAATAAGAACTCAACTTTATTGCAAACTTTAACACCCCTTGTGTTGGATTCCACCTGTCCTGTGTATCCTGTCAGTTAAGCAAAAGAGATTACTTTTCCCGTTAAGTCCATTATAATCAAATGGACTGGGCCTCTTTATTTTTTTCTTCTTCACAACAAGACATAAAGTAATCAAAAGTTAAAAGCAAACACTCATGGAGGCACTTAGCAAAAAAGAAAAGCTTTTATGATAAAACATTTATATACAGCACAGAGGAGGAGACAGGTAATCTTTGAGGATGATAGGGTTGTCTTGTGGTCAGTTTTGTATAATATTGCTTGAGGGAGCCTTGAGGATGAATTCTGCTAATAACATCCCCGCCCACTTATCATCCACCAGATGATCCAGGCAGAACAACTAATACCTGAATGTATTTCCTCAGTGGCGTGAAGTATGCCTTAAAAAGCTGCTGGAAGCTAAAGTGGAGACGGGTTTATTACTTTGACAAGCTGATGACAGCAGAGTCTGGTTGAGGTGTGCGCACACACACACACACACACACACACACACACACACACACACACACACACACACACACACACACACACACACACACACACACACACACACACACACACAGCTACTAGAATGAAGACTCTTGAGGATGCCATCAGCGATTCGTGTACCACTCTACACACATTTTCGCAAGATTTAACAGGAAGCAGGAGCTACAGCCAAACAAGATAAAAAATGCAGCAACATAAAGGTTTAATCAGTGTTTATGAACCACAGTAACATAATTGAGATTGAAGTTAAACATCAACAATCCACTTTGGTCTTGGACCCTCTCAGACTAGCCGTTAACTCATCAATCCAATCAGAATGAATCATATGAACCAACAAAACCAAAGGAGCTGATGAAAAAAACTATTTTAAGGTTCAACATTGTCAAGATAGCTGCATGTGTAAGTCTTGTTAGAAAATCATTAACATTTGTTTACTTTCTCACCTGTTACCAGAGATATTCAAGTATCATGAAGCTCAGCTACAAGGAGGTGGGTGCAATATGTTAAAAAAGCATAAAACAATGTGTCTTCACTTTCTAGAGATGCAACAAAATATTGATCATTATTCAGCACCGCTTAACTGCTGAACTAATCTGCAAGTCAAAAATTTGACTTTTTTTTTCTGATGAATGCAACTCACAATTGCTAAGCTCCAATCCAGGCTAGCAATAACAAATGTTCCCATTGGAAATTTGTACTTCCAGAATCAAAATTTCAATTTAATTAGAAAAATAAAATAAATATATTTGAGATTAATTTTAATTGGTCAAAATCAGTTTCTGCAGCTCAGAGCTGTACAGGAAACATGGATCAATAAAAACTAGATCTAGATTCTAGAGCATGTCAACTTTTTCCTCATTTATTTGTACTTTTTTGGTTTTTCTGATTTAGAATCTAAACATTGTAACTCTTTGTTTCCTACTTTGGTTGTTTAAATTTGGGCATACAGCTGTGGCAATAAAATATTGAAGTCATTCAAAGGTATCTATTATTTTGATGAGCAAAGTAATCTGTTTAACACTAAATGTTTTAGTTTATAAAACATCTTTTTGAGATTTTAACAAAAAAAGAAAAATGACAATTATTTTTGACCACAGTATGTTTGTGAAGACTTTTACTTGATGATTGTGATGTAACATCTGTGGCTATGACTTTTCAACTTGCTTGGAAAAAGTACATAAAAATGACCAGGGTTTCTAACATTCAATGATTTTCTCAACAAGCCAGCTTTTTAATTCAGCTCATCTACACACTGCTCCACGGTCTGGCAACCGAAGGGTCGCCGGTTCGATCCCACCTCCGTCTGGGTTACCTTGTCGTTGTTTTCTTGGGCAAGACACTTCACCCACCTTGCCCACTGGTGGAGGTCGGAGGGTCCTGGCGGGTGTCGATGCATGGCAACTCCGCCTCAGTCAGCGTGCCCCAGGGCAGCTGTGGCTACAATATAGTTTATCACCACCAGTGTGTGAAAGTGTGTAAGTGAATGGGTGAATGACTGATGTGTTGTGAAGCACTCTGGGGAGTGAAGCACTCTAAGAAAGCACTACGCAAATACAGGCCATTTGCCATTTTATTTAATTTATTTATTTTATTTTATTTCATTTCCTGGTTGGCTCAGGCAAATTCTAATTCAGGAATTTTAGTTTTTGCAAAATAGATTTTTCAATAAGTTATTTACAACTAGCAAGATATTAATTTTGTATAACTTTCTACAAAACCCACTTCAAAAGGTATGAAGAATGCCTTTAAAACTGTAAATATACTGAGGAGACCATCAACAGCTAGGATAGGAATACTGAGCAGCTGGTCATAGGCCATCTCTGTTAATTGTAATGTCCACTCCACAGTCAAAATGACTGCTGTATTATATTCATATACATTGCACAATATTACAGGTTGTATAATTTGGGCTAGCTATATTCTTTTATCCAATCCTAGGTTTACGGTGCTTGTTGTTCAATGGCACAATAGGATCAGGGTGTCCAAACTTTTTCAGACGCATGCAAAGTTGTGAAGTTGAAAGTACTATTGGGTCAAAAAACATAGATTTTTAAACTACAGAAATGTGTAATTTATTTTATTGTGAATATTTAAAATTTTTTGCATGCAATATTATGATGAAAAGGACAAAATGATTGTATTTTTGTAGAATATCTTGTCCCTTTGACTAGTTGTTTGTCCTGTTTGTCTCCATGTGGCCCTGCAATGGACTGGCGACCCATCCAGGGTGTGCCCTGCTTCTCACCCCTTGACCACTGGAGATAGGCACCAGCTCCCCGTGACCCTCTGTAGAGGATAAAGCGGTTATAGAAGATGGATGGATCTTGTCTTTTTGCCTTCATAAAGAAAAGCATCAAATTCCTTAGATTTGATGTGTCAATTGTTTTCTAATTTAGTGGTTTTAAAAATAAAATTTAGTCTATTATCATTAAAACAATTAGGATATGGGTCACCCTTTCTTTAATAATGCACTGGATTTCACAATTCATTATTGTATTAAAAAAAACCTCAGCTAACAGCAAAGTTTTTCATTTCGGGAAGTCGGTTCTCAGGGGTTGCATGTGGGGTCATCTTTAGGTCACTCTGGGCATCCATTAGTGGCCTTATTTAGAGACTCATCCCTTTAAGAGGAGTGATTGGCCAGCAAAGACAAAGAATCATTACCTTTGCTCGCCCCCTCCCTGCCAGCAGTCAATAATGAGGGATCATTAAAATGAATAGATGGACATTCCCCTTTTCTCCGGATCCTTATTGCAAAATCAGTGTCAGGGGAAATGAAGATTGAGCTTGGAGAAGGCGTCTAAAAGCCTCACAGTGATTGTCGTGAACTCATCTCCAGTGCCAGGCTCCTTTATCTACTGTAAGAGTCTGCACCTGCCTGAACTCTGGACTAGCAAGAGCTTTTACTGCAGCCCATTAGGAGAGCATTCCTAATGCATGCTACCTTCAACATAAACATTTTGCATATGTACCAAAACATTTACAGCAAACAATAGAAGGAATAATTGCTTTGGATGTCTTCAGGTTGTTTTTTCTCGCTTAATAATGAAACACAATTTGCAGAGTGACTTTTGAATGCTCCAACTTTGATGTGGAGAATAAAGAACTGATGCCGGGATTTGATAAACAGTCACTTAAAGATAATTCTCACTTTTCACATTGCTTATGCTCAACCGTCTGTCCCCCTGTTGAATTTTATAAATCCTCACACAACATTTCACGCATCACGAAAGAAAGAGCGCGTCAGACTGAATGAGTGCAGATGGAGAATAAAAGAGCACAAGATTTTCCAGACTCCATCTGGTTGCAGTTCTGACTGATTCTCCTAAAGTGTCTTTTAAAAAGGTGATTTGTCTGTGTGTCTGCAGCAATGTGATCGTGTCATCTGCTGAAGCTGTCACACGACAAAACAGTCCTATAAAAGGGGCTTGTGTACACCTGTGGAGCTGGACAGTCCCACACCAGACAGATTAAAGAAACACATGTAAACACGTGCTTAAAGGCACACACTCACACACATGGTCCTCATCTACTCTCCAAAGGTAACTGATAAGAGGCTGTGTTTATAGTCATCTAACATATGTTTCTGAAGAATAAAGAAAACTCAAAAACTGGCTCACGGGACGAGAAGAGATCAAATGCAGCACTGGCTTATGGGGCAGAACTATCACAGGTCCCTCTGTATGGTCAAGCAATTATCTCTTAAAGCATCTCTTAAAGCCACCCCCGTGGTTCTCTCAACATGCCCTTCATAACAGAGGTATATTGAGGATTTACTGGCTGCAGATGGCCAGTGAGAGGCTGAAGTGCAGTGCCTGTCCGCTGTCCTTATAAAAGCCCAAATCAAATGCTCTGTGGGAATACAATCGGAGAGGAAGAGGGGCAGTAAAGACACTATAAATCCCTACAATGAAACTTCTAAGTCCTGCTCTTTGCCAGGTGGCGTGTACATGTGGACCTTGGGGAGTAAAGACACGCGCTGGAACGGTTGTGATCAGCGACTGATATTATTTTGCTTGTGTGTGCTCGCCTCTACCAAACTGTGTGCTGCGTATAAGTCACCCTGATCAGATACAGACTTGGTAGGTCAGTTGGAGTTCTGTTAGGTTCAATGTCCATAACAGATTTTGGTCTGTATATTTATCTTTGACATTTTTAAGAGGAAAATTTTAACATAATTGAGCACAAAAACTTTATTTTACTTATGATTTATGACTGTTTGATCCCAGTCCAGCTGGGTTACATTGTCCTTGGGCAAGACACTACACCCACCTTGTCTGCTGGTGGTGGTTAAAAACAAGTTTTGCATGTAAATAATAAATTGACTCGATTAACAACATTACTTTAGGCTCTTTACTGTTTACTGAATGAAAGCTGATTAAAAAAACACTTGATTTTTTAAAATACAATTTTTTTTTATTTTGTGATGGATAAATTATGATTTTCCTGACATGGCTAATTGTCTTGGCTGTAACTTTTTAAAATACTGATGTGATTCAAATAATTTGAATTGCTATGAGTGTATTCATTCTGCTTTAAAATAGTAATAAAAAAACCCATTGATTTTAAATTAACATAAAAATAGGTAGAGTAAATAATCTGTTTAGCATTTTAATAATCAAACCAACAAATGAATTAAAAGTGTTTTTTTTTTAGGGAAATAAGAACAATTATATATTACTTTTTATTTAATTTTTAAGTGTTGTTGTTGTTTTAGTTATGTTCCATGCATTTTTCAAAACAATACATGGATTAAAATATGACATGGACTTAAGAAAATAGAGATAAAAATATAATAAATAATTAAATGAAATTTTTAAAATGGTAAATTGTTAACAAAACACCACACTGAGTGAGATCATATTTGTTCTTGTGCAATGATGGAGGGTGTTGTTAGTGAAGTGTACTGGATGAAGGATATTACATGTAACAGCTGTGTTGTGTTGTGCATGTCACTGCTAAGCAAATGGATCACTGTAAAAACAGAATTTCTCCTTGGAGACAATAAAGTTAAATAACAGCAAAATCCACAGGTTTTCAGTTTTTTGTGCTTCGTCGTAACCGTCACCTTCAGCTCTTATACCTTGATGTGCCGCTGTGAGAGGAAGCCTAAGGTAAGGAAGCTATTTTGCCAGGAAAAAGGGGCATGGCTGCATTTGTAAATAGTGGGTCTATTTTGGGCATTCTACGATTGTGTAGGGGTGTACCGCCCAGGCCTGCCTTCTGTCACTATGGGAGCTTCATAACTTTGTTGAATGGAAAAAGTCTGTAAGACTGGCAGGTGGAACACAAGAGCGTGGCACCGCTCCCATGGCGAGGAGCTGTTTCACTCACAACTACCCACTCCTAATAGAAAACACTCAGGCTGTGTTTGCATCAGGTACAGCAGAAATTTGATGTATTTTGATCTGCTGCAGCAGAGTTTGGCTAGCTAAGGGAATATCTTAACTCCTAAGGCCTGCTACTCAACTGATTAATCAACTTTGATTCAAAGTATTTGATTTCAGAGAAATAAGTAATAAAAACTGAAAAATAATATTTTTTGGACAAGTTTAATTGTAAAAAACCTTAGAAGTTAGAGATATGAAGATCAATATGTTCATGAGCTGATAAAGTTCAGGGTTTAGATGCATTGGTCATGTGGTTTTTTTGTATTAATTTAATCTAATTCATCTCAGTTTTTGATGAAAAATCTGCAAAGAGGTTTGTTTCTGCAGGCGTCTACTGTAGGTAAAAGCAAAAAACTTTAAAACGTGTTTGTGCTGAAGCATTATTAAAGATGGACAACACATAATTTTCTGTTATTTGAAAGTGAAATTATTTGTTTTTTTTAAATATTCAGGACATTGTTTACATTAAAGGGGTTAGGCTTTAAACTTGTATTGCAACCAGCCACTAGAGGCACATGTTTTGTTTTAGCGTCAACTTCCACATTACATTTCTTTATCAAATTATTTGTCCATACTATGATGACTGTATCCCCTGTCTGACAATTGTTTTAGTGTACAACCCTTATTCTGGCGCCATTCCTGTTCTTTAGTAACAGTACTACTGCAGTAAAAGTTGGGACTTCAAGTCTCACATTCGCAGTGAGGAAATTCTAGTTTCAAAAAATGTACCAAATGTATGTTTTTTTTACATTAAAATTTTAAACTTTGCTTACTTATTCAGGTGACTTTATTGGAAGCAATCAGTTATTTAACTTATTGTTCCAACAGTCAGTGGGTGAAAGGTTGCAAACTATCTGAGCTCACAATCCCTTCTAAAGTCAAGTCAGATTCACTAATTAATCTATAGTTTTAGACTGTGGTGGAAAATCGGCGTATCCAGTGTACTCTGGTACAAAGTCCACATAAAAAAAGATTCAAACCAGGTTACCTTCTTGTTACGAGATAATAGGATTAACACCAACATTAATTGTGGTCACCAATGTGCCATTTATTTATTTATTCATTCATTTTAGAGAACACGTTAATTAAATTCACTTTAGACAATATTTTTACATAAATATGTCATATTAAAGACATTTCACCTTGTGCCTATACAGAAAACAAACATTACACAAGTTGCAACATTTTTATAAGCCATAAAGGAGAGTAAGGCACAAATCAGAAACATTATTCATACATTTTACTCATGCTATTACGGAATATGTTCAAAAACATTTTGGGAAACTATTCTGGGAAACTACTATCAGCTAAATGATTTTTAACATTAGTATGGAGTGCATGCCCCAAAAGACAAAATAACATAGAAAAGGCTTCAGCTTCATATGATTAGAGTACATGTAGGTTTGTGACACAGCAATCACTCTACAATATTTGGTCTGAAGGCAAGAAATTCTGCTTCGTTTCTGCTGTAAAGTGCACAACGTTTAATGTGTGGGGAGACAGTGCTATGCTAAAAGCTAACACAGAGGAAGAAGAAAGCTTTGGACAATAATTTCACCAAAGATAAAATCCTTTGGTTTGCTAAGATCAATTATTGCCACCTGTAGGAAAGTAACAGTCCTGCCAACTCCTTAAATCACCCATATGACACATAGGTTGAAATTTAGAATAGGCCTTTGTCTATTTGTGGTGAACCTGCAGGCCTAGATGTTAGGGATGATATTCTCATTTAAATTCAGCAGGTATGCATACAGTGGTTGATCTGTCTCATTGGTGGAGAAAAAGGAACATCTTGACACCTGCTGTTATAAGCCCCTATGATACAGGAGCTTCTGTCATAAGATTTGCACTTTATGTTCTCTGATTGTCTTTGCATCAGCATGACAAGATCTGAGTTGAGGACTGGAAGACGGAGGAATGAGGGGAATTTAAAATAGGCACTAAGGTGAAAAGCAAAATGCGGGATAAAAGACATCAGGGGAAGACGGACAAACGGGCAAAGTGGAACGCTTAAGTAGAAAATATGTATGATATGAGCTTAAGGCATACATATTTTATCAGACATGTTTATACAAAAGAATACCATACAGAACATTTAGCATAAATGAACAACAACGGTAATAACATTAATAATAAAGAAGCAAGAAAACTTAATTACCATGTATTCACAAAACTCCTAACATATTTTCCAACCTTTTATTTTGTGTTCCTGTAAACAAACCATTGAAATGATACAAAAGAGTCATATAAAAACTTCTGCTTTGGGTTTCGATGAATCACTTGCACGTGTCTCGTCTGTATCACCGCTGTAAGGCACCAGTTTAGTAGTTGCTGACCACCTGCACAAACAAAGGAACCAAGGTGATGGAGCTCGACACTCGCTGTCCCATTAGTGTGTCCATGCATAAACATAGCAATCATACTTGAAATGAAGATTGTCATTTGTAGAAGAGTAATTCAGTCAATGAGCTGCTTGGTCCTCTGAAAACATCTGCTGTGAATTAAGGCAAGTGCAGTCACATACTTTGCCACTGATATCACTTCCCTTTTTAAAAAAAAGTAATCTTTTTATTGAAATAGAGCCTGCCAGTGACTGTCAGTGAGAGTTTGCAGCAAGTTTTAAGTAAAGAAGAGTTGATGGTGATGATGGGAGGTCCTGGACTTCTTCATATTGTGGATCTCAGACTTTTTTCTTCTTCTGTAGTTTGATCTTGCTGCTGGATTGTGTGTGTGTGCGTGTGTGTGAGTGTGTTGCTGCAGCATCTGGATGTCTATGCATGAGTGTGCACAGAAATGGTGGAGAGGTCGTTCTTGATGATTTCGTCCACTGTGGAGACAAAAGAAAAATGCAGATCATTAACAACAAGAGAAAGTTAAGAATTAATTAGATTAATGAGGTTGTATCAGTTTGAATAACCAGAGGAACTACATTTACAAGTGGACACATTATGTAATAGACTCAGGACTACAGAGGTCCAGGGCTCATTTAAATGATTTTACTACCAACTCTGCCTAAGATCAGCTCACCATTTTGAGTGGTCTCAACCTGTGGTTTTTAATCCTGGTCCTTGATGGCATGGGCGTCGCACCCGTGGGGGATGTGGGTGTTTTAACACCCACACTTTTCTTAGTGAGATCGTTCAACACCCACACTTTTCCAGCCGTTTTGCCCCAAACCTCCTCCTGTCTGATTTCTCCTCACAGCATCGCTGTTTGTCCCCTCTCCCTCCTCCCCTCACTCTCCTGTTGCTCCTTGAAACCTGACACCAGCCGGCTGCCGATCACCTTCGCTCCTCTCCCTTCTCTCTCTCCTGCTCTGAACACCGGCCGGCCGGCTGTCAATCAATCGATCAGCATACCGCTATAAATCCCGCCTCTCTTGTCATTGTCTTTCGGCTTGAGATGAAAATACACCAGGTATTTACCCAGAAATAGCTTATTTGATTCTTAATTTCCCTGAAAATGTCAGCAGAGGTTACCTAAAAAAAACAAAAAAAACCTGTCTCTCAGACAGATCCTCACATTTGAGCTTTTATTTTCCTGTTTCTCACTCAGTAGAACAAATATGCAGAAAAGTGTAAGTGAAATTACTGTAAAAGCTAAAATCCTATTTAAATTAAAAAATATTTATATTTAGAATTAGTTTTTAAAACTGAGCCAAAATGATTGAAATGGCATCAGTTTCAGTAAGAAATGTCTGAGGGTTCTTGCAGGTTCACAGGTAAGCAATAAAAGAAATACAAGTTTAAGTTATTACAATTTATAGTTACAGTTTAAGTAGTACAGTCAGTTAAAGCAAGTTGAAATCTTTTTTACAGCTAAATACTTCATTTAACTAGTGATGATTTTTGTAGGTCATAAGTTGAGCTGTATGGTTTAAACTGGATACAATAACACTATATTTAGGTTTCATTTTTGAAAAATGTGTAATGGCCTTAGGTCATTCAGAAATGTGTTATTAGTAATTCATAATTCAGATTTTATCATAGGTTGCATGTTAGTAAATTGCTGATTAGTGATTAATTTGTCTTTTAATGTCTTGTAATATTGTTTATTAATGTCCTGATATTCACATGCACCACCACCATTCACCACTGTGTTTAATGTTATATTCACATGCAATTCTCATGAAACTAAATGTAACAATCATGTGATGATATTGTTCAAATGAAAACAAAAGACAAGCATCCATTAACCCTTTAATGCACAGCAGCCACATAGTGGACATTAACTTTAACTCAGTTTTCTGTTTATCATGTTGATAAACTTCAATCCACTTCAGGGCAGTGTTAGTCTTTTGTAATATATTAACAATATGGATCATCTTGTATTTGCAATATTGACTGCCTGATGACATCATCAATTCAACATGGCTGACCATAATGGCCATGTGCTGAGTTCACTAAAATTTCTACTGAAGAATGAAAAATCAGGTTTAAAAATATGATGATGTACAGGAGAGTGTGTTGAACCATTCTGTTTTTAGAAATTAAATTTCATGTGTGACCTGACATGTGACACAGATAAATCTGGTCTTCCTATAGGTCACCTCTCAAAGCGGCACCTCATGACATTCCTGATGGGTGCACTTCTTGACCAGTGATGCTCAATCCCATAACACACCTGTAACCCATAGTCACCACCTAATGGCTTAATATACAGTATTACTTTTTGCACAACATGAACATCATTCATTGGTATCCATATATTTTTGTAATGTAGTTAGGTCATTATTTATGTTTATATGTTTTCCAAATGTTTGTTTTTTTTGTAAATAAAAGTAGTTAGATTAATATTTTAACTTTAAAATAAAAAATCTAGTTGCAAAGAGGTTTTCACTAGTGTGTATGAGAGGTTTTCACTAGTGTGTATGAGAGGTTTTGTTTTCACATGTGGGTATGAGAGGTTTTCACTAGTGTGTATGAGAGGTTTTGTTTTCACATGTGGGTATGAGAGGTTTTCACTAGTGTGTATGAGAGGTTTTGTTTTCACATGTGGGTATGAGAGGTTTTGTTTTCACATGTGGGTATGAGAGGTTTTGTTTTCACTAGTGTGTATGAGAGGTTTTGTTTTCACATGTGGGTATGAGAGGTTTTGTTTTCACATGTGTGTATGAGAGGTTTTCACTAGTGTGTATGAGAGGTTTTCACTAGTGTGTATGAGAGGTTTTGTTTTCACATGTGGGTATGAGAGGTTTTCACTAGTGTGTATGAGAGGTTTTGTTTTCACATGTGGGTATGAGAGGTTTTCACTAGTGTGTATGAGAGGTTTTCACTAGTGTGTATGAGAGGTTTTCACTAGTGTGTATAAGAGGTTTTCACTAGTGTGTATGAGAGGTTTTCACTAGTGTGAGATGTTTGGTTTTCACTAGTGTGTATAAGAGGTTTTCACTAGTGTGTATGAGAGGTTTAGTTTTCACATGTGGGTATGAGAGGTTTTCACTAGTGTGTATGAGAGGTTTTCACTAGTGTGTATGAGAGGTTTTCACTAGTGTGTATGAGAGGTTTTGTTTTCACATGTGGGTATGAGAGGTTTTCACTAGTGTGTATGAGAGGTTTTGTTTTCACATGTGGGTATGAGAGGTTTTCACTAGTGTGTATGAGAGGTTTTCACTAGTGTGTATGAGAGGTTTTCACTAGTGTGTATGAGAGGTTTTCACTAGTGTGTATGAGAGGTTTTCACTAGTGTGTATAAGAGGTTTTGTTTTCACATGTGGGTATGAGAGGTTTTCACTAGTGTGTATGAGAGGTTTTCACTAGTGTGTATGAGAGGTTTAGTTTTCACATGTGTGTATGAGAGGTTTTCACTAGTGTGTATAAGAGGTTTTCACTAGTGTGTATGAGAGGTTTTCACTAGTGTGTATGAGAGGTTTTCACTAGTGTGTATGAGAGGTTTTCACTAGTGTGTATGAGAGGTTTTGTTTTCACATGTGTGTATAAGAGGTTTTCACTAGTGTGTATGAGAGGTTTTGACTAGTCTGTATGAGAGGTTTTCACTAGTGTGTATGAGAGGTTTTCACTAGTGTGTATGAGAGGTTTTGTTTTCACATGTGGGTATGAGAGGTTTTCACTAGTGTGTATGAGAGGTTTTGTTTTCACATGTGGGTATGAGTGGTTTTGTTTTCACATGTGGGTATGAGAGGTTTTCACTAGTGTGTATGAGAGGTTTTGTTTTGTCTTGTGGGTATGAGAGGTTTTCACTAGTGTGTATGAGAGGTTTTTACTAGTGTTTATGAGATGTTTTTACTAGTGTGTATGAGAGGTTTTGACTAGTGTGTATGAGAGGTTTTGTTTTCACATGTGTGTATGAGAGGTTTTCACTAGTGTGTATGAGAGGTTTTGTTTTCACATGTGGGTATGAGAGGTTTTCACTAGTGTGTATAAGAGGTTTTCACTAGTGTGTATGAGAGGTTTAGTTTTCACATGTGGGTATAAGAGGTTTTCACTAGTGTGTATGAGAGGTTTTCACTAGTGTGGATGAGAGGTTTAGTTTTCACATGTGTGTATGAGAGGTTTTCACTAGTGTGTATAAGAGGTTTTCACTAGGTGTATGAGAGGTTTTCACTAGTGTGTATGAGAGGTTTTGTTTTCACATGTGGGTATGAGAGGTTTTCACTAGTGTGTATGAGAGGTTTTGTTTTCACATGTGTGTATGAGAGGTTTTCACTAGTGTGTATGAGAGGTTTTCACTAGTGTGTATGAGAGGTTTTCACTAGTGTGTATAAGAGGTTTTCACTAGTGTGTATGAGAGGTTTTGTTTTCACATGTGGGTATGAGAGGTTTTCACTAGTGTGTATGAGAGGTTTTCACTAGTGTGTATGAGAGGTTTTCACTAGTGTGTATGAGAGGTTTTCACTAGTGTGTATGAGAGGTTTTCACTAGTGTGTATGAGAGGTTTTGTTTTCACATGTGTGTATAAGAGGTTTTCACTAGTGTGTATGAGAGGTTTTGTTTTCATATGTGTGTATAAGAGGTTTTCACATGTGTGTATGAGAGGTAACTTGGAATAATGTCCCTGGTGGCTCCTCATATTTTGATACTTTCACTCCTTTGTTGCGCACTTGAAATACTTTCTATATAAAACCATATTTTAAAAATGTCAAAATGTTTTTCAGTTTTGGCTCATGTAAAGTAATAAAATCAATATTTAAAGAAATATAGACATTTTTTCATAATGCGTGCATGACAGGGTTAAAGCGGCACTCTGGAGCATTTTTCTCTGTATCAAAGTTTTCTAAATGTTTTAAATGATATTTCAGGTCTAAACTAAGATCTATGGGTTGAGTTCCACAACATCTGTCATTCTGATGAAGACCCTCCTTCCTCCTAGAGACCCCTTTCCATTATTTCTTGCCGCCGACATTTTTCAGCCAATGAAATTCAAATTTCTGCATTGTCTGAACATGCACGCGCATCGACCAAACCTGTACCAGTAGGGGGCGCTGTCGTACAGGACGCTCCGTGTGTTTCTCTGCCGTCTCAGCCGTTCACTGAGGACTCACAGCTCATTTCTACTAAAAACCTACCCATTCTCCAGATAAAGATGGATTTATTTTTATTTTTAAACCTTTCACCTCACAGAATGGCAAGGCTTGACAGGATTATGCGTTTATTTTGGTCAGAAAGTTCATCCAGGGCCGAGTCAAGTTCAGCTTCAGAGTCCAGCAGCAGCTCTCTGCTAAACAGAGCTAATATCAGAAGCAGCAGGGACAGAGAGGGCTCATCAGACCCTCGTAGTATTGTTGGAATAAGATTGTGAACTGTGAGTGATTAAACCCTACACATTGAGCTGTACAGTTCATGTCTGAAGTATATGCGCCGCGTGCACGCGCGCACACGCGACCGGACGCGCGTGTCGAGATGTTTTGAGGAGGAGCCTTTGGACGCTAGATTCAAAAACTGCTCTCTTGATGAAATCCTCCGGAGTGCCGCTTTAAGTGTTTCAATTAACAGTCGATGACATCTACGGACCGCATCCCCCACACTTTTGAAAAGCTTGCTACACCCCTGCTTGATGGCCACTATCCTGCATGTCTTAGATGTTTCTCTATTCCATCATACTTCATTAATAACAGACTTCTGCTGAGTTTAAGCAAAAACTGTACAGGTATTTCACTCATGAACAGGGAATCATCCAAAACTTGCAGGATAGTGTCCCTCGAGGACCAGGTGACAATAGACCACTTCCCATGTGTTTTTCGTCCTGCAGACACAGTGATTACCGCTCTGAATTCTTGGCATAGTAATGGTTGAGTTGACAATACTAGGTATCAGTAGCTGCAATCCAAACATATCAATGTCATTAGTAATGCATATCGGCTCTTTGCACACATCTCTGTTTTTATTAGTCATAGTCTTGTCTTTCCTGCACCGGTTCCTGTGCCCGCGCTTTTCCCACAGTCAGGCAGGCAGGGTTCAGTCCCCCGTTTATCTGCTCTGTGTTCTTTGGCAAAACAGAGGGAAGTGACTGAGAAGATGGCGAGGACCTGGAGACCTGCAGCTCGACACAAACAAGAAGCTTTGCAGTTGCAGGGAGCTCGGAGTGATAAGGCGGGCTGATGCAGACGCCAAGAGAGAAAGAGTGTCTGGTGAAACCAGTGTCAGGAAGTCCACCCACTCCGAGGTTCAAAGGGGCCCTGCTGTTTGTTATCACTAGATGATGTTAGGTGACTGGTGAAGCATCAGCACATCGATAAAATAAGAAAAACAATATCAAGACTTTGTCAATTTTAAAGTCACACAATTAGCTGAAGAACTGATGAAACAAAACTATTTGAAGTATTTCTTTAATTTCTGAAAACATATTCTTGAAACAATCTATGAGGAATGAACAGAATAATACATGTATGTAAATTTTTGTGTAAACAAATTGGATGGATAACAAAAAGGGAGCATAGGCCACAGACTTTCAGCGCCAGCTCTGCTCTTTGTATGCAAACACCCTCCGAGTTGCACAAACATGCACACAGCACACACACATGCACACAGCACACACACATGCACAGCGCACACACACAGGTTGGTTGGGACTCACCTCCCTCAACAGGAGGAACTCCCTTTGGAAAAATTCAACCTGTGCCAACACTGCTGGCTGTTTTCAGCCCGGCTCTACTCCGGGCTAAACAGGCATTTACACGCCGAGGTTATTTTTAGCTCGTAAAGGAAGTACGTGCACATGCAACAATGAAACGATCCAACGTTTGTGCCGCCGCTCGGCTCTGTGTTTGCTGACTTGTGAAAACAGCTCCAGGTAGTTCTGGAGACGATGCGGGAAAACCCAACTGCTCGGCAACAAAAAGCCACAAATGTTCCCTTTGTCTTTTCTCACAGGCTTCTTCTCTTTTCAGTCACTGTTTTTTAAGAAAAAATCATAACGCCTCCTCCACCCACATATTAACAGTGGTGTTATTTTTATCAACTAATATTTTCCATTGGCGTGCTCGATGATGTTCCACTGTGAGAAAAAAAAGAGCCAAAAGGTGACACACTGGCCCAAGAGTTTTTACCTTTACGCTCGGTTGCCGATGTGAAAATTTAAGAAACAGGATGTGGCCAACTGTTGCACCCAACACAACAACACCAAGATGCTATTTATAGCCACCTAATGATGTAGTTCATGAAATCTAGTTGCAACAATTTCTGGGAAACAAAGATTTTTTTTTCACAAATGTGAATGAGTGACAGATAAATCTCCTCTCACATATAAAATAAAAGAAGAGCACGGCAAAGTGAGTCAGTATTTTCCCAGTTTCTATATCACCACAAAATCTTATTACTCAGAAAGAAACAGAAAAGGTACAGCTCTCAACCCTCAAATGACGTCGGCCTCACCTTTTGTTTGAGAGACTGGATAACCACAAATACTCAGTAAAGAGAAAGATTCAAAGCAGGGGAACATTTTGTTGATTTTTTAAAAAGTTATCCATCAAATCATCAGATGAGTAGGTGGAACTTTTCCACAGGGACGTTTCACTTTATTATGATTCCTATAATGTATGAAAAAAAACATGCTATATTATGTTACACAACAATGAAGCAACGCAGCTTTGCATCTCTCCTCAGCGCCGCTGGAAAACTTGTTTTTTCATTTGCTCAGGTTAATAATGGAAACCTGGGAGGATACCCGCTCATGAATAAACAAAAACAGCGGAAAACTGAGCTCCAAA
Source organism: Callopanchax toddi (assembly GCA_006937965.1). Classification (NCBI taxonomy): domain Eukaryota; kingdom Metazoa; phylum Chordata; class Actinopteri; order Cyprinodontiformes; family Nothobranchiidae; genus Callopanchax; species Callopanchax toddi. The sequence goes on from SSNR01000076.1 coordinate 513,264, forward strand.
TATTCCCCTGCTGAAAAAAAAGAAAAAAGAAAACATGCATGCCCTGCAAGCGTGAGTTAAACAGATCCTTTATTAACTGCACCACCAGTGCAATCAGTAAACCGCGGCCCAGACCTGTCACGACTCATACGTAAGGCTGGGTGGCTTGGAGATCTATTTTAAGTAATGTAGGTGTGAGAGTGACAACGACAATATGACTGAGCTCTGTGATGGTTCAGTGGACAATCCGGCTCTTTTCTTGGCAGCGAGCGTTGGGTTGCTAAAAATCCCTGTCAGCCATGGGTGTAACAGCTAGCTGAATAAACGTTGGCCTCGATACAGTAGCTTGTCTGTATCAGCTGTGATGGAAGATGATTTTCTTCTAACTGCACAAAAGAAAAATCAAGTTCAGTGTACATCCTGCTGATTTAAGAACTACAGTAGGGAGCACCTCCTGGATTTTATGTCAAAGGTTACTAGAGCTGAAATAGCACTTCTGCAAAAAAGGCATGCCTCATCAGGTACTGCTGACAGGAAACAATCCAGTGTTGGGTGTTTAAAGTCTTCCACTTATAGTTTATGTGGAAGATTCCCACCACAACCTGACATTTGAGCTTGTTTTGATGTTCAAGAGAGAAATATCACAGCAGTAAAGTCTGCAGAATTTCTCAGAATCACGACTGTGGGCATCAAATAATTACACTAATTCAAAATGATGTTACAGTGCTATTAGTAGAGTCAAAATTATATATATATATACTGTTAGGATATTTAAAATGATTTTATCACTGTACTTGTTTATTGTTGGTTTATTATTTTAATCAGATATTTGAAATTTACTGAGGGTTTTGTCTCTCCCCCACAATGCAAATGCATCACCAATCCCCCATCAAACTGTACACTTTTCTACCTGGCACACTGTGTGCATGCATGTTTATTTACTACGAGATAGGAAAAAATATGGCAACAGTGGGAGTTTCAGGTGACTGAGAGAATGAGAGTGTTACTGAAGAGGAAGAGCTAGTTCCAAGCAGAAACAACACTGGGTCAATAATCTGACAGTGGTTTGGAATTTAGAGACGATGTCAAACAAAATGTAGTAATTTGCTAAATATTTTGTGAAATCATTACTAAACCATTCCTGCAAAAAGTAGTAGTACCCTGAACTTGGCACTAATATTTATTTTACCAATTTTTGTGGCCCTATGTTTAAAGTTCCCAGCAGATAAAGAACAATGCAAATATGTTTGAGATGCTTTGATACCTGTGACTGTTCTTGCTGGTCAGAGGTTTTTATGGTCACTCACTATCTAGACTTTTGTTTCTATTATTTGAGGTCATCACATGATTTACTTTACAATTTTTATATGTTAAAATTGTAACTTGTATGCAAATATATATATATATATATATATACATATATATATATGCTATCACTTAACACAGTGTATCTGTAAACATAATACGTAATGAGGTTCCAATATTGTTGTTGTTAAAATTGCTACTATGTGCATTTTATTTTATACCTTTTTACTATTTTTTATATAATTTAGTACTTTTGGCCGTTGTGACTTCATTTACTTACTCAGACTTCAGCATGAACCTGACCTGCTCAGGGGATTTAGTTAGCCTTGTTAGAGGTGAGCGCTGAGCGCTGGGATTCGATAACAGCTGGGCTTCCTCAGAGAACAGAGGATGCCCTGTGGTCTGAGAGGAGCTGTGTCGTAACACAATCCTCAGGCAGTCAGATCAGGTCTGACCGGCAGCGACCCGACTGATAGTGACTTCACCTCAACCAGGCCTCCCTCAGCTGACTACCCAAAACATGACCTCTGAACTTAGGGTTGTAATGGCAGCTTCCTGGCTGCGACTTCTGTTCCCACTGTGAGTCTCTTGATACTGAAGCAGTGAAGGGCACCACCTCCCTGGTTCTCCTCTTACTTACTCTCACAACATGTATTAACTGCAGCTGCCTTAAGGTCAAGGACCACAATGTAGCAAAGGGAAATGTTTCCTCTGCTTACTTGTGCCTCCTGTAGTACAACACCAGCTTTGTGTGAAATAAGAGATAACTTCCTTCTATTGTGGCAATCAGACTCTCAGCAGCATGTGAGGAAGTTCATCTGAGTCATTGAAGTCGTTTCATGTAAACACTGATGCACACGAATCTGTGCAGGGACTGGAAGGCCTGGCTGGGAGGCAGATTCATGGTTAAACCTAATCTGAACTCGTGCTTTCATGTGAAATTGATTCGGTGGGGAAGTCGAACCAAAGCTCCAACTTGCTGGAGAGAGACAATTGAATTTCCTGCTACATATTACTTTTGTTTCCCCACTTGATCAAATCTTCTCTCGGCCTCTGCTGCAACGCTCAATAGACAATTTGCTGCCTCCCACACGTGGCTCAAGTGGCTTAGACTGTCACTTATCTTCTGCTCACAACCAGCGGTGTCAAAAATAGGGAGGGGTCAAAGGTCAGAACACACACATTCACAACAAAAAGCGTAAAACAAAGAGGGTGAAAAAAGATGAACAAAATGGACGGAGGCACAATCATCATTCCCACAGACGAACCCAGATGGAAACAGACAAAGCGTTCCGCTCATTTTTCATCGTGATAAAGTGCTTCATAAATTCATCTGAGCCGTGCAGGTTGACGGGTTTTAATCCATTGCAGGGATCCCTTTGGGCCTAATGATGTGATGATATGTACAGACAGAATATTTCATCTGCACAGCCAGGCTGATGTGTGAAGCCCCAGGCTTTCCCAAGTGGAAACACTCATTCTCCTCAACTGTCAGCGCAGCTTAGGAAGAAGAAGAAGAAAAAACATGGCTGCAGAGTGAGAGTTTGTTTAAAGATAAGTTGGGATTTTACAACTAGATGTAGCAGCCATGTGTTGCTGTGCCAATCATCTCCTCACACTGCAGAGGAGAGCGGTGACTCCATGAAAAAATAACAATGCGAACAAAAAGAACTGGAAGATCCTCTGGATAAATTTCTAAAGGGTGCCATTGCCAGAAACTGCAACTTCAACATCAAAATCTAAGACAAAATGTGTACGAATGAAGCATAAACTGGAACAAAAGTGTAAAGAGAACATAGATAAGATCAAATGAAATGTTTAAGCTGCTGCCAGCAACTCATTAACAGTAGGTCACCATGGTGTCCATAGATTGTTTTTTCTACTCCCTAACAGATAATTTTACGAGCAGCTGACAGGAGCACAAACAGGTGCTGTGTGAAAACTTAAAGTTGTATTTAATAAAAAAACTTTGAGTGGCAGAAGATTCCGGAGGTCAAGTGTGAATGTTTATGTTTCTACAGTGTTTTTAAGTTGAAGCTATGACAAGTAAATAAAAACACTTCTATTTTTGAAGAGCATGTTTTAAAATAAAATATAACTGAAGTCCAAAAGCAGTGAGACATAGTGGGAGAATGAGGACAAAAATGCAGACATGTTGATGTATGATTTGCATTTGTCCTAAAAGAAGTTGTAGGAGTCAGAAGAGTTTGCTTGAAAAAAATCGAGAAAAATGCAAGAGTGCTCAGAAGTCTTTGTGTGCATGACATCTTCAACGTTTACATAAAACTTCTGTGAAGAAAAATGTCTGTAAAGCTTAAACCATGATTGTGTAAAAACCATAAAACTTCTCAAAATCCTATTTCAGTCATTTAAAGTCCAACCCTCTGTGACCCGTATGATGTTTTTAATGTGAAGTCTGACCTGTAGAGCTCAAAAGACAGTGGGTTTTAAGAATTTTGTGAATTCTTTTTATTCTTTTCTCGCTTAAATTTAAAGCTTGTCCAGCTGCTAAAACAGAGAAGCTAATGAAATCACTTTTATGTGTTTATTTGTAAGCTAAAGATTTCTGATGGCTTCATGTCTCTCTGTAGCTGAAGATTTGGTCTTTTTGCCAAACCGAATGGCATGAGCCAGGAAAGTTTTGTCTGCCTTAAAGACGCTTCAATATAGCAAAATTTACTAGAAGGCCTGAGGACAATAAAACAGCAGTACCCCAAATTAGAAATCAAAAGACATCAACTTTTACTGAGAGCCCCACCACTGATGAGCTTATTTTGGCTGCAGTGGAGCAGAACCTTTGTCTTTGATCTTGCATGGTGAGCTTTGCCTCTCCCTATCTTACCGCACTCTGTCTATCTTTGTGGGCCTGCCACTTCCCTCTCCTCCTCCTCCACCTCTTCCTTTCATTTCCTCTTGGGCCCAAGAGGCCACGGGTGTGTGCGCTTGAGCTCGGTCTCCAGGGAGGATGAGGGGGAGGTGTTTACATGGAGCTGATCTCCTGTGTCCTTAACACCAACTCCTCTGAGTTTATTCTGCAGTCGTTACAGGCTGCATAACGAGCAATATTTCAATAATAATCCAGCTAACGTGTAAAGAAAAAAATGCTTGACTTGGTGCACATAACATAAAGAAGCTACGGCCCAGCATCCTTTGAAGATACCCACCACCTTTTTATGTCAGAGTTTAAAACTAAGGTCCCTTTAAGTTGGTGATTGAGTTACAGCTGTTTGGTCAAATATCACTATCAATATTGTAGGATCTCATATATCTGTGTGATCAGTATGATGACTCAGCTAATATTACGTTAGTTATGCCATTATTTGCTAATGTCGACTAGCTGTGGCAGCCATCTTAAATTGGGTTGACAACAAAAATGCATCACTTAGACAAACATCCAATGATTACTTTCTGAGTTCCTTCAAACTCTAACTAAAAGGTATTATTTTGCTTGTAAATAAAAGTACACATGTACACAAAAACGTTAAAGAAAGGATGCCAGAGAAACTACCTGCACTTACAAATTTGCTTTGAGTGAAAAAGGTGCTTTAAAGTTCCTATTATAACCCTTTACACAGTTCAGCCTCTTTGCACCATGTTGTACTCATACAGCTGCAGAGGAGGGAATTCCACGTAACAGCTCAGCAATCAAAGTGTTTGTCAAAACTAAGGAACTCACAGCTCCCGTGTTCAGATGACGACTCTAGAATCAAAAGCTCAGTTTCTCACAAGTGACGCATAGAACAAACACTACATAAAAATGAATCAAACGGAGCAAAACACAAACATCTTAGAGATTGAGGAATGAAAGGAAGCAGATAAAAACTCTCTGCATGCCTCATTTCCAGTAAAATAACTCAACTATCTGATAAGCTTGCAGTGATTGATTCTACAATAGGCTTGTTCCTGTGGAGGCTGATGCAAGCACCTCGAGGTCTGGCTGCTTTCAACATCAGCACAAGATGTAAAAAAAGTAAATATGAGCATACTGAAGCAATCAGGTTTCAGTAGTCTGCAGCCAATTGGGTGAGAATTTGTCCGTGCACCTGCACTGAATACAATTTACAACTGCACTTGTAGTGTGCATCTTTAAATCACCTGCTGTCTGTTTCAGAATTATTTTCTTTTATTTATATGGAGAGAAGCAATGGTCTCTGTGTGCAAAACAGGGTTAACTCAGTGCACGCTTTATTGTTCGCTATCCATCACAGATAGATGGCTCAGAGAGGCTCCTTCCTGTTGTTTAGTGTTCTGCTGGTGTAACAGCGCATCATGGCCTTCGGGTAACCCTTGTGCTTTGCCATCCATGAAAAAAGCACAAACTCTTCTTGCTGTCTTCTGCCAGGATGTCAGAACATCAATTGCTTTAAAAGTAACTGGTCCAGCGTATAGGTCCCTTTTGTCTCCAATTAAACAGGAAAAACAAACAGGATATTTGAACCAGAATGTACTGGTTGTTGTTTTTTGGAGAATGGTGGAAGCAACATTCCCACTTACCCAGCATTTTTGGTTATCTGGAAATAGTTTTTTGCTTCAGTGCTTTTTGCTTCCAAATCTACAAAATCTCTTTCAGAGTACACAAATCTAGTCTTTTTTAAGCATCCCTGCAGTACTTTAGAGATCCGACTATGTACTGAAGCTGGAAGCCAGTTGATTCACACTCTGCTTGTTGACCCTGAGAGTTGCCCTGTAGCTTTAAATCCTCAGTGCCTGCAGGGATTCAGAGGCACAGAAGAGAAGGTCACCTCAGGGAACACCATGGACTGATTCACACAAAACAGAAAGGAAGGTGGAGAGGCAAACTTGGGTAAAGTTCCTCTCATCATTTCTGCACTGGATTTCCACAGCCAGACAAAGTTAAATCTATCTGGATGCTGTATAGTTCCAGATGGCCTGAGTCAAAGGTAAAGATGGAAGCTGCTCTTCCAGAAGCAGGAACAAATACATTTCGCCACCTATAAATCACAGGCTCACATTCTCACCTGTTTTTGTTTCATTTCTGTCAGGTTTTACAAAGGTTACAGCTCTATTCTCTACAGCACAGGAGGTGAACCTGCTACAAGTTTCATAGAAGCAAAGATCTGCTGCTGAACAGATCTAAATGTTTCTGACCTTTTTGGAGTGAGCTCTAACTTATTATAGCTTTAAATCACTGACTTCACTGTCTACAACTTAAAACGTGTTGATAAATTATTCACCATTCTCTTTTGATCACTTATAAGCAATCAATAAGCTGCCTAAATGGGTTACTTACACTTCCCAAACGCGGTTCTGATTAATAGCTTGAAACCTATAAAATATAAGCAAATGAACCTCAAAGAGTTAGGAAAACCATTAGTCTCTATTACACAAGTAATGAAATGACAAACCAAAACATGTCTGTGGTGTCTTTTCTTTTTTATTTACCACTAATGATCAAAGTATTACATTTAGCTGCTAGCAGAACTGTTATATCAGATGACAAATTATTAGGTACAGGAAAATTACATATTTAAGAAGCTTTAAGGTCATGACTGATGGGTGAGTTTGACAAAACATGCTCAGTGTTATGTGAATGTTCTAACAAGGAATGTCTTAATCCAGAACTTTAGTTCCAATACTGATCGGAGCCATTTAGCAGTGATACAATACTGCTTCTCAATCCAAAGCCTTTACTATATTCATTTTTTACAGTGCAGACTTGCAGACCTTAAGTACTTTAAAGTTAAATAAAATTAATTCATATGAGTTTCTATAGAGGACTATAGTGCAGGGTTTGTCTTGCTATTCCTGCAAACAGATGTCTTAAGGTCAGTAAATGTTATTGTGATCTTTATTGATCTACAAACAGTAAAAATGTAAAGTTACCAGGATGCAATTACATCAACTGGTGACATGAAAAGAGCTAACAATGTTTATAAATTGTGTTTCAAACTACATTTATAAATTCAATTGAAAATTGCAATAATAAAAGCAGCTCTATGCAGTGCTCTGACCCACTTAAACTGCAGGAACATGAGAGACACTCTCATGCTATTTCTGCTAATTTGACTTCTTGTCTACATTGAAATTGAATATTTGGCAATAAATTACACAGATTAAAAGTGAAATCTAACATTTTCATTGATCTCTACTTCTACTATGGAGGAAAGTGTTTTTTTTTCTCCTGTGCAGCAAAGAGTTGGTCTCATATTACAGCACAGCTGATGTAAAACCATGGGCAAAGATATAGCATGGAGAGAGGTGACATGCCCCCACCAATACCCAGCAATCACTGAATTGTTCCCACCAATAATTTGATCAAAGGGTGCAGAAATAGTGCTGCATCCCCACCAATAATATATGCAGCCCAGCTGACCAGGTGCTGTGCTGATGTGTGTGGAGTCCGCCATCGGGCATTTTTCCGGTGAGCTTTGGGCTGGACCAGGACCAGGACGGATCACTTTAATCTATACCCCACTCCACCTCTGTGCACGAGTCCCATCCTGGTCCCCACCAATGTCGAAAGCAAATCTACGCCATTGAAAGTATGCCAACAAAGATCAGGAGCTGATTGTCTCCATAGCAATCTGACACCAACCAATAAAAAATCCTGAAATTCATACCCCCATCTAAAATGGGGACATCTCTAGTTATGACTCCTCTTGTTAACATTAAAGATTTTTAAGTGTCAAAAGATAGAAAGTGCAAAATATATGTATATAACTTCCAATATCTAGTGTACAACAATGGTATACTATGTTTAAGCTTTTGTTTTTCTACTTTAAATAAAGGATCATTGTGGATTTTAAAGTTGGTCAGTTTGAATACTTCAGAAAAGCTGATAACTAGTACTTGAATATTAGCATTGTTACTTAAAAGCACATTGTTTCATCATTGTTTTGAGTTATGGAACTGAAATTGTGAAGCAGCTGCATTTTATTTGATTTTACCACACCTCACTTTTCCCCCTATTTATTAGCATGTTGTTTTGAGTGAAACTGAGCTCAGCTGAGTACAATCATAGAGTCGAGGGACCGGTTGAAGTTTATAGCTGCTATGGGTCACATGTCAACAGTAGGACACTTACCAGTAGGACACTTACAGTTCAGTGGTTATGTGTGTTCCCTCCCCTAACGTAAACCTGTTCACCCACTGCTCCGTTAAGTCTCTGCACTGCGAGCGGCCGCCGGTGGGAGAGGAAGAAAATGTGATCTTTAACTTTGGCTGTGTTTTTCTTTCTTTGACTTTTAGTGTTTTTGGTTTTAACAGCTTTAGGAGAAGAAGAAGCACGTAGAGTCTGTGGCTTTCTGTGTGTGTGTGTGTGAAGAACAGGGGCAGTGTGAGAAGCTGCCAGGGAAAATCACCAAGAGTGCATGCTACTTTCTTCCAGCTCAGATTTTCCCCTCTTTTCCTGTGTCCGTCTGTGTCTGTGTCTCCTTCCATTTCTATGGCTGACCTGCTTCTCCTCATGCTCGCTGAATATTCCTGGATGCAAGTAAAGAATGAGATTCCATTGACCCCCGAAATCTACAAACTATGAAACACATGTCATGAATTGATTGATTTATCATAAACATTGAACAAAACCATAATTCTCTCACCATCAAATGCATTTAAAGCACATTTATTGAGTGGGATGTTCCATGATTTAACTTTTTATGTGTGCTTTTTTGGTGTTTAGATTTTATTTTGATTTCTGGAAAAAATTGTGAAGACAACTGGGAACATTTGCATTTGGTCTTTAGTCTTGTGACTGATTTTACTCTCACTTCTCCAGAGTTGCTTTTTGATTTCACCCCCTCTTACACTTTCCATCTCAACACCCCCTTCTGCTCTCAATCTCTCTCTTTCCTCTGCATCCTCTACTTCCTGAGGTATTTGTGCATGGAGGAGACAGTGAACCATGCCAACGGTTGCAAAACCCAACGGCTTTCCCCATCCCACCAGGCTGGATCAGACATTCTGTTGACATCCATCGCTACAAGATAGTATTTCACTGAGCTAACACATTTCAGATGGGGAGCTGTGATTAAGTGGCCTGGAGCGGAGACCCGCTCCTGTTTACTGATGCCACAGGTATTTATATCCTGTAAACAAAACTACTACGAGCATGCAGCTCGGTGTGGGCATCGCATTCAAATAGAGGATCCCTTTTTGAACCACTCAATTATCTACAACAGCTTTTGAGTCCACGTTCTGGATATATTTAGTCATAAAGCTGATATTGACCTCTGCCATCTGTTTAAAACATGAACTTTTGGCAAAACTTTTGCTGTGTGATATTTCCATGTGATCATTTGCTATATTACTAGATGAGAGTATATTAGACACTATACAAATGTATATATGGTTTCTGCAACATCAGAAGTAGTAAGGCAAACAGGAAGTTTATCATCAGAGCACAAACGCATGTGTAAGAATAATCAGATAATTTCAGACAGAAGGTAAACAGTTAAACTTGAAGTCAATGCCTAATGAAGCCTCCATCGAAGCACAGATAACCTCAGAGCCCTGTGAGAGAAAGAAACTCACTCAGTGATCATTTAGTCAGAACGATCGACCACAGTGACATTTGTCATATTGTGATTCAGTAATGAGAGTGTCTGGCATGAGGCGGTAGCTCCATGATCGCAGATATACTCTGAGAGAACCCTGCCAAGCCACAGGCCCTGTTAGAGTCCTGACCCGCTGTGATCCGTGTGGCTTGGTGGCTTTTCAACGCGTGTCTCCTGAACCTCAGAATGTGAGCCACATAAACCAAGCTTCTAAACGGCTGTGTCAGGAGAAACTGTAAGACAAACATCATGAGTGATGAACTCAAGTAACAGTTTTAATGAACAGACTCAAACGGGCCTGGAGAGGAGAGCATCTACATTGACACGTGGCTTTACTGTGCTACATTTTAATTTTATACCTCACTAAAGTCTATTTGCTCTTGATGTTAAAAAAATCACCCCTCTTAAAACGTCTGAATTGAGTTACTTTCTACACAAGCAATAAATAGGCAAAAAACTCCTTTTCTCTGCCATACAAAACCCATTTCACACAGAATCATCTAAACACGCTTCCGTGTGGATCCCAGACACACGAGAAACCCAATTTATTTAGATAATCTCACTCTTGGTTTTCAGCAGACACATTCTTTCACAGTGACTGTGGATATTATGACGCAGCGACTGAAACCAGACCAGATCATCTGGCTCAGCTGCCGGGATCTTTGGTGCACACACACACACACATACACACACGTACGTAAAAGCCAACCTGTTGCCATAATAAATGGCTCAAAATCTAATAGATTCATCTTGCTTAAGTTATCAAAGTTAAGACATTTTTCAGTGGCTTTAAAGAAACACAGTGACCCCAATGCCACCATCATATGCAACCAACTAATTCCAGTTATGTGATAAACTGGAAGCAATTTGGGGGGCAATAGTGCAATAATTGAGTGGGTTTCGTAATATGAAACAATGAGCAGTGATCAGAACCAGAAATGTAAAAGACTCTCATGTTCGGCCAGTGGGATGGAGATAAAAGAGATGGAAAATGAAACAAAATGTGCTAGGGTAATTCTGAGGGCTTCCACTGAGCAGCAAAGGTGTTTCTCCTCCAATGTGAAGACATAACGTCATCTCTTGGTTCCATTAATTGCACCCCTATTCCATATTCCATACATTACATTATAAGTGAATATTGCATTAAACCACAGTGGATATTTCCCAACTCTGGCTCAGATTCAACCACAGTGTTGCACCTGTTTTTGGTGCATCATTTGCATTTACTATCAGCCCAATCTCAGCTTTTGATTAATTTATTAATCCCACAAGATATATTTTGGGGGTTCTGTTTATTAATCTCTAAATGTGTCAATCCTAAAGTTTTAATTATTTGGAATTTAAAATAACAATGGGATGTTACTGCATGTTTGACAAAATTAATTGCAAATGCAAGGTTCTCTGACACTAATTACTGACACAAATACCACCAGCTCTGAGGAAAATTTTCATTAAAAAATTTAAAATATGAGTGTCAAAGTTAACATTAACATTGGTGTATAGGTCTTTGAAAAGTTATTACAGAACTTTACATAAAAATAAAGGGGTTTTATTTTAAATGCATGCAAAAACTTCATTCAAATGTGATCAAAAGCACCCATTTACAGAGATACTTTTTGGTTGGTGGTCCAGAATAATGCACAAGTATTTCTTTGTAAAGGCTAGGTAAATTAGACAGTGCAAAATGCTGCATTGCACTTGCAAAAGATGTGCAATCTTCTTGTAAATTTGGGTCTGAAAACAAGTATGAGTCACAAAAAGTTTTTGTTTATAAAATATATCCTATTGAGCTAATAATATTGTTTATACATGGTATGTTATATTATAAATTTAAGCAACAAAGAAAGCACAGAAAATTTTACATTTTTATTTTATCAGCTAAATTTATGCTGATCTACACATTCACTACAGAGCAAACCTCTTTAAGACTTTAGCTAAGTCTGTAGTATTAAATAATGGGCAATAAGGGTCAAAGTTGCTCAATTCACACAGTAGAAGTAATGGTTTTTAATCTTAATGAGAGGAAATGGAATCAAATCTATTGCTGATCCCTAAAGTACAGTTGTTGATCCATAACTTTGGTGCTCAATGACTCTCAAAGGCCAATGCAAGAGTGCACCTAGCTATTAATTTTTCCCATGGCTATAAAACTTCTTCAAGAAGCTCAAACTTTTACTTATACCTCAACCATGAGACGTACTGCCAGGAAAGAAGATTCCTAATATGAGAAGGCAGCAATAACAACAACAGTAAAATATCCACATCCTGTCTGTGGTCATAAATAATAAAAAAGCCATCACGGTTTTTCTTGTACCTGTCAATATCTCTACATGTGGAAGGAGACTATGTTCTAGGCATTGCACTCAGCCACAAGACTACCTCGCTTTCTCTGCACTATTAGCTGGACCTTGACCTGCTCCCTAAAGGCTAGAGGTTAGGAGGTTGAGTGTTGTGAAAGCACACACTGTCACTTACAAGACAGCCTTGTCTGGCTGGTTCTCCCATCTTTATAGACACAAACACACACACATACACACAGAGGGCTGCCGAGCTTTAGTAAGTCCCATCAGCACACTTAAAGCTCCTCTCTAATGAACACCCTTCACCCCAAAATCCTCATCCTCACAGCCCTTCTTCAATCTAGCCTCGCGGCACACTCCAATGTTAGCGACTCAGCATGTTTTTCAGCGTGGTGCGGGCGCGCTCTCAATCATCATTAGGGGTTTTTTGTGGAGTCCTGGGGTCTGGGCAACATGCCAGGATGTGTAAAAGTTTCCATGAGGAATACCTCGAATTGCCTTCAGAACCATCGCAAGTGAACGGAGATCTTCAAGAAAGTTAGAAAGCTTTTTTTGTTTGTTTGTTTTTGCTGAGTGGAAGGAAGGAGAAACAGCACACTGACAATTCTGCTTCCAGTTTGAAAAAAAAAAAAGCCCTCGCAGGGTTTCAAGTGCACCAAGCCTGAATTGAACAGGAAACAATCACGAAGAAATCTACGCTGTAACACAACGCAATCAGAGCACAGATGTCAAATGTCAGAAATCAGGAGAGGCTGTAGTGTGCTCTGTGTTTTTCTTATTTGGGGGAATAAGGGCCCTCTGTTTCCCAGAGAGGCAGCTGGTAGAAATCTAGCTCACTGATTAGCACAAGTTCCTTTACTGTCTGCAGAGTTTAGCTGCATTTCATGATTTCACCCATCACAACAGCAGCTAATGAGACAGGACACACAGCATCAGCCTCAAATGGCCAAGACAGCTTCTACTCTGAACACAAACACACACATTACAGTAAAATCACTATTAACAGAAACAAAGAAAAAATAAGCTTTTACAATGTGTGATGTGGGCTCCATTTCCCAAAATTTTATGTGTGTGTTTTTATGTGTCTGTGAGTATAGATGGCTGTGTGTGTCACTTATGATGTCATCCGACCTGCTCCTTGAGAAAATGTTTCAGCTTTTCTATATTTAGACCTAATTAGTGAAATTCACGAGGAAAACATGAATGCTGCACACTGATGTCATCTGTTTACCATTTATCTAAGTCATGTGCCTTGTAAAGCACAGATATTGCACTGTGAGTAATTAGGCAACGTCTGAAAACTTTGGTTTTAAATAAACTGAACCAAGAGATGTTTATGACACTGAGTCAACTAGTCCACTGCTGATCCATGCTGGTCTGTGGCTTTACCTAAAGCTATAAGAGATTGGCAGCTAAAAATCAACATATCACTTTCATCAGTCAAGCTTCCAACATCACACTGAATACTTGTTTGAAACACCATATTGCAGATATTAAATGATCACTTCTTACCATTCTTCTATTACAGCGAGGGGACGAGTTTAATAGTTTACGATGGAGAAAGTGTATGGTAGTCTGGGGGGTTTACACCTCCCTGCATCCTAACCCAGCTCCTTGCGGTACAGTAGCTCACCATAGATATGTTGAGGGGTTTCTCAGGGGCTGAGTAAAATCTGGGCCTGGCCTGCGAGACACATTTCCTCTGGCTGATGAGAGCCGGAGGCCTCGATGTTCGAGCGTGGGAGGCAAACCACTCTTGGGGAAGATCAAGTGTGCTCCCGCAGACTCCAAATCACTAACCCCCGATTGCTGAGGAGGGGAGCTATTCTACACGGCTGGCGTTAAATCACCGCTACTGTGGTGAGGTCATCCTCCTGTCTTGCTTTTCTAATGGAGCACCGACTCGCTAATATAGGGCGGTAATGCGTGTGAACGGGGGAGCAGGGGCGCCTCGTGAGCTGCCTTCTGATCTTATTTATTTTAGCTTAAAGCTCATTTAAGGGGTTTGGTGTAGAGCCAGGCATGGGAGCAGCAGATGCCTTAGCAGTATGCTGTTACCACCACACACTTACCGGGACTCCAGCAGCTCACCACAGATGCTTGCACAGACGTTAGGTGATGCAAAGCGGCAGCACGATGAGGTTTTCAAGGAGCTGCCTGGCTGTCCTCTTTCAATCAATACACATTCTTGAGCGTCCCTAATGCAACTGTAATCACTGGATGAATACATTTGGCCTCCAGGCTGGTGGAAGATTGAGAACGCTAAAGTGACAGTGCATGAAGTAGTGAGGAAGAAATGTCATGTGATTTTGTAAGCGTTATTTTATTTTTACGTTTTGGTAAAGTGCATAATACATCTTGCTAACATTGTTACAAAATTTAAAAAATTGGAATACCTAAAGATTAGTGTCTGTTTTCATTATAACAAGGACAAATAATTCAAATTAAACTGCACTGCTTAACAGTACCACTCCAGACAATCTAGCAAAGATAAAACCTGAAGAAAATAAGGTGAGGGAAAACTTTATGGTGAGTTTATGGAGCTGATAACAGACCTGTCTGTGTATTGTCTGTTGATGAGGCAAGGACTAATGGGACTCATCAAGACTGACAGAAATGCTGACTACTGAATTTCATCTCAATTACAGTACCACAGCAATACTCCCGTGGTCCCCTCATGCCTATCGCTCCTTCAGTCCCAGAGCTGCTGAATGAAGAGCGAATAAACAGCACAGGCATACATATACGTGCACATGCACACAAATTCATGCTGCATCAGCTTGCTTAACAAAATGTGCACAGGAAGAATAGTATTCCTGGTTTTAATGTGGAGGTGTCGTCCCCTCACCTCTGCTAGGATACAGATGGATTTTTACCATTTTCAACCTGGCAGGATGCCAGTGATGCGTTCCATGAATATATATCATAACAACAAGTGGAGTCTCTGTTAACACAGATAACAGGTTGCTGACCTAAGAGACCTGATGTGAAATGGACACAAGATGAAATAAACTCCATCATATGATCCCTTGGGTGTGACTGGTTTCATTGCCAGAGGGAGACCAGTGACCCCACAGTGTCTCCTGATGACGACAGCTACATGGTGCCGGCTCCGTGGGGAAAAGACGGGAAAACAAAGCCTCTGCCTCTTGACTCTCAGCATCCCTCCCAGAAACATAAGGGGAAAATGGTTCAGTCCAGGAAACCCCTACCCATTGTTTTGCTTCCTTCATTAGTCGTCGTGTCAACAGTTTGGCTCGCTATGCGTGTGCCACTGTTTTTGTTCTGCTGCACCCCGGCTGACCTTGGTGCTCTGATGTTTTGACAGATTGTTTCAAAATCCCATCAAGGCAGCCCAGCATTTAAAGTAAAGCAGCCGCTTGGACCAACATCAGCTGGGCCTGAATGTTAAATCAAAAGCAAATAAATCTGCAGGGTCTAAAATTAAACAAATGTGACGCAAATCAGCTGCCAGAGATTCATCAGGAAATACTGAGAGGTGCAGCAGGGTGTGGCTATGTCAGGGCTTGCAGATAAGCAGAAGGTGTTAAATAAATGCATGTCTGCTGTTGATTAGGCTCATTATGATAAGATTTATTTTAGAAACACTAAATAGATCTTTTTACTTAAATAATTGACACATTCACTTATTTTTGTATGGTAACTCACCATCATCGAGGTACATCTGGTCCAATTCTTGAGGCTCTTGCTTGACGGTGATGGCCATTGATGGGGAACTGGCGTCTTCAGGTAGCAGACTGGGTGGGCTCCCTCCTGCCTGGGCTGAGCTGCCTGCTGTTTGTACCTGACTGGGGCTGTAGGCTTGAACAAATGGACTCTCTGAAGGCCCACCAGGAGTGGAAGGGTGAGACACCGGGGAGGAAGAAGAGCTGCTGTTGGCATAGATGGATTGGTGATAACCTTGGGGTTCAGGACTGCTGAGGTTGTTGGGGCTGCCCTGGGAATGGATCATCCCTAGGGACGAGTTGTGGTCTGGTGATGTTGGGTGAGCAAGGCTGGGGCAGCAAGGGGTCTCCTGAATTGGGGGCACAACACTGCTTGGTGGTGCAGCATGGGTGGGACTGTTGGAGAGGCACTTGCTGTATGCAACAGGGGACAGATCATGCAAGGTAGGACTTGAGCTTGTTGGTGACGGTGGTATGGCTGCATGTCGAGGAGGACAGGGAGTGTAGCCACCAACCAGACAGGTGTCAGGCTCTGCAATGGGCATGATAGACGTGAGCCTGGGCTGGCCATAGAAGGGCTTTGAATGCATGGACAGCCCTGCAGTTCCCAGAGAATCATACTCATCATTAGGTTCAGTCTTTATCAACGGCGCTGGGGAGGAGGAGGCAGAAAGAAAGATAGATATACATTAATAAATGTGCAAGGAAGCTACGTGGCGCAATGCGTGCATGAGTAAGGCGATGAGCAGAAACACTTGTGGCTGCAATACCCTTCATAATCCAAACAAACAATAACCAGTGGATATGGCTCAGTATCAACTTGGCTGAATTCTCTAACGGAGAAATCCTCACACCTCCCCCTCACACCCACCCATCTTTACCACACCATGAAAAAAGCAAAAGAACTAGGGGAAAGAAAAATGGATGAGTCATCAGTGTGGAAAGCCACAGCTGGCTCTAATAATGAGTAAGACCTATTTTCGTTGGACTCTCCTCCAGCTCTGATATCCAATAAAAGTACTTTAAAGCACTGGACTGCTGCTGCCACTGCTCAAGGAGCTCAGGACCCCCAGGTTTCCTCCACACTCTAGAAGTAATTGATTCTCTCAGGACCAAAAGATAGGAGGAGAGTGAAAAAAGGAGATGATTTGATTTTGATTAGACTGCCTGAGCTGCTTAAGAGACTGCAGAGCTGAGCCTGTGGTTTCAGTAGCTTGAGACCTCAGCTAATGCAGGAAAGTGCCGTGACCCCACTCGATCATCCTGCCTTTCCTTTTTGAATTTCTGATCCAGCACAGTTTGTCTGATCTGCTTCCTGGGCAGCTCTGACTGACAGTTATCACATGCCTCCTCTTAGTTAGCATTAACTGTTTTCTGTTAGTTTAATTTTAAAATCTAAATAGACTGGAGTCTATAGAGTGGGAGAATGATCCACATCAGCAACCCTTCTGTTGAGTTATTATATAAGTACATATGCACACACTGTGCCAGCACTAAACTAATGGGCCAGTGTTAAGATACCCTGAAGCATAAGAAAGTCTTCAGGGTCACAATGGACGTACTGTTTCTGTTCGAACAAATTGTTATTAATGGGTGTGGTGTGGTTGATGCCAACCATTGAATGTTTTTGGCTGAACTTGCTTCAAGTGACATTTAATAAAGGCATACAGTTGTCAGAATGAATAAGATGTCTGTCTAAACAGCCTGATTTTGTACACAAAACTTTTGAGTGATAGAAGTAGCTACAAGTACAAATGAAGCCTTAGTATATTATACAAAAGACTGACTGTTTTTTACCATGTTATTATTTTTTTCTAGTTGGGTCTGAGAAGACATTAATCTCGCCTGCAGCCTCTGGGGTGCTGGGCTGCGGTGCAGTGATAACGCAGCAGGGAGCACATTTACGTCAGCTCTGTCTGCTTTAAAAGCCCAGGGAACAGGCTTGGTGTGTGGGAGAGAATCGCAAGGTAAGTCCCACGATGCCTAGGCCTCCTCTCCAAAGCCTGGGGAATAACAAGTTTGTCATGTGATCATATGACATCCACAGTCATGTTCCTCTGTGACTGGTTTCCTCTCCTCTGCCTTCTCTTTAGTTCATAAGGACAGACTTACAAGTGATTCTTCAAACCATTTTTGTTGACACATTTTGTGTGATACTCCAGTCATTTCTAAGTGTGTTTCTATGTAAAAATATAAATAGTTCCCTACTGCAGAAGTTTGCTTTGTATGTGGTGCCACATTTGGACAAGCCATTTTTTGAGCTTGTCAACGCAGTTTAGATGGATCCAAGTCCAAAGTGAATTGGTGCCATCTCAAAACAGCTCCAGTCTCCTAAATGTCACCACAGTTATTTTATAAACCTTTAAACCACCAGTTTCACATTACACAGTAAACTTCACAGAAATATTAAGAAATTCCTGTCTGACTTCAGCCCTGGATGCACCAGAAGCGCTTACATTTTAACTGAGGCTGGTGATGCTTTATTTATTGATGCAAAAAATCAAATTGCTTTAATGGTAAATGCATATTTTACAATAAGGTAAGATTTGTTCTTCATAACCAAAGACCCAATCTGTCACCTGCCTATTTTCAACTGAAGTGAGAAACAGATTTTTCCCGGTGAGTCCCAGCATCAGCTGGCTCCTGTGTCCACATGAACCCGTGAGTTATGGCCTGGAGACAGCTGATGCTCTGCACACTTTCTCTCTCTGGCAGTTTTCCCTAGCTGATCAAGATATTTTACAGAGCACTTGTTTGTTTAGAAATAACTAGGAAAGATATACACAAATATACATGGGGTTATGTGTGTTTGATTGGGAAATGCAAGCAAAAAGGATCGTCTAAAATTGTAAATGATCTTTCCAAAAAATTTTCAAGTTTAATATTTAGTAATTCAGAGAAAAAAAAAGAACTTATTTTGTTTAAATGGCACAAATCTGTAGTAACACCCATCGTGGAGCAGGTGGTGGGTCATTAACTCAAAGGTAGCTGGTGCACCACGTCCCACTGAGTAGACAATCTGGTCACACTCATGTAGGTGGCCTTGAGACAACCCTAAGCTGCAGACATGACTAAAACCACTACGTCACTGTCCAGATTTTAGGAAAAATCATGACTGTGCATATACTTACAAAGAACAATGTGTGGTTAATTCTCTTTTCCTGTATGTGTCACAGAATGTGTTTCTGGTTCTCTTCTATCCAGCTCCAACCACAAACCATAGCAACAACGGGGAGTGGGCACTTGTTAAGAATAGAACTCGATATTTCAGAGGAATCTCCAAAAGGCCTGTAAAACCGAAGGAGTTCCGAGAAGCTTTTCACCCTAGCTTCTGCAACTGCCAACATTTTTGTCAGTTTGTTGTTTCATGTGGTTTGCGAAAACTGTTTCTTATTTGAGGAGCGGCATGTCATGTCTCGGCTTACGCAAAATGATTGGAAGGGAGCTTGGAAAAGCAAGGTTTACTCTGAGAGTCAGACAGCTGTATGAATATCGCAACATCTTCGACAAAGATGGGTTGAAGCACAAATTCTGCTGATGATACATGCCTTGTTCTTCAGTATGTGAATGACTGTTCGTGTTGTACAGCACTTTGGGGAGTGCAGAACACTAGAAAGCGCTCTATAAATACAAATCATTTACCATTTCTTCCTGGGGGGCAACATTTTAATTGCCTTTAAATGTTTTCTTTCTTTAACACAACCGTTTCTTTTTAAAGAAGAACCCTACCCACCACTAAAAAGTGAAAGGCAGGTAAAATTGATCTTGCATAAATTACCTGGTTAAGTTTTAGAGTCAAATCAAATTATGACGGCCACCACTGCCCACTGAGAACATAAAAAAACTATAACTCAGTTTTATAAATATTGAGCTAAAGTTCAGTTTATTAGTAGCTGAGATTCATTCATAACACATATGTGGAGATTTCAAATATTTTACCAAAATGTCATAATTTCTCAACATAAGATAATTGTAGTTTTAACTGGTATGAAAGGTGGTGCACACTTTCATGAATGTTAGGCCTCAATAAATGAACATTTATGTGAGGATTTCATTTTTTGGGATTGTACACCCCCTGCTTACTGATGTTTTAATGCAGTGGTTCACAAACTTTTTCTTCTGGGCCCCCCTTGATTTTACATGTTTTTTTTCATGTGCCACCCCCCCCACACACACACACTCAAAACAGACTAATCTAATTTTTGAACTCTATTACAGTTTATTTCATATCTCAAATCTTCTTGAACATTTGAACAAATAAAAGTAACTGCAATAAACTACAGGTTGCAATAAAATAAACTACCTTTTTTCCAATCAAAAAACAAACCACATTTACATCTTTTTTTCTTCTTCTTTTTTTAACATTTACATCTCAATATGAACTTCAAACTATGCCTCTGTGCAAAATGGGGTTTAAACCATGAACAACTCTCTGAGAAAATGAAAATAAAAAAATGTAATAGTTTATTTTTATAAAAATGAATCTCTAATTTTCTCAATCATATTCATCATATTTTCTGCTCTTTAGCTTGGAGGGAAGTTGATTTGGTAGTATATTTGATGATACTCCATCTTCTGCTTTGTGTTTTTGTGTTAGCCCCAATAAAAACCTGTCCATTATGCTAGCAGCATCCTAGCATTCAACTTTTTTTGGTTTATTCACACCCCCACCCCCTGCAATTGCACCATGCTGCCCCTAGGGGGTTATCCCCCCAGTCTGGGAACCACTGTTTTAATGAATTGCTTCATTGACTGATGCTTGATAATCAAGTTACTATTGTTTATTTGGATTTGTTTGGCAGCCTTTTAACAGTTCCACAGTTTTTATCACTGAAGATGATATTTGAAAGCTGGTATGAGTAAAATAAAATGTATTTTTCATAAACTGCTTCTGATAATAATATTTTACAATTCCCACAGCAGGCAAGGTGAAGCTGAGAGTCAATTAAATCTGCCTTTAAGTCATAAACAATGCAGACTATCAATATAACCTTGGACTAAAAGCAGTTTTCACTAAAATGCTAAGTTGTCTGAATGCAAACACCAGGGTTCAGCCACAAGTGGCTAGCTGATATCATTTTCATTAGTGTGAAAGAATAACAAGGTGGTCACATGACCTAAATGGAAAATAAAGGTGGTTTTCAGCATCTGTGTCCCAGAGAGTGTTTGCTTCATCCTTCCGCTGTTTCAAACAAGTCGGGCTATTTTAAGGGTTGGGTTTGTCTTTTTATAGAAGAGCAGACACCAATGTGTGAAAGAAATGTTCTGTGCAACTAACGTCACTGACCACAACTGTGCTTGAAGTGGGCTGCAAGGCCGGAAGACTCTGTTCATACCTCTCTTCATAAAGGGGAGCAAGAAAGTGTTGAAAAATATGTGCATGTGTGCCTGTGTGTGTGTGTGTGTGTCTTCCTTCCTAGCCCACCCCAAGTACCTGGCCACAGTATTGGTTGTTTCACTCACTGTTGACACACAGAAAGCCTCAAAAACAAACAGCTTCACAAGGATTTCCTTGTTCTGTTTTGCTGTATTGAAACCATAAAACTCTTTCGGTTAACGTTACTACAAAGGGTTTGCGTGTGATGATTAGAACCTTTGTAAAGCATTCTTTGAAATCAGCATGCACATTTAAACAGTCAACTATAAAACAATGTTCACTTATACATTTGTTTATACCTTTACTACTGGAGCTGCACTCCAGATAAATTAATCTGTTTTAATGTAATAAAATCTAAAGTTTCAGCTGTCAAATAATTTAACATCATGTGTATTCCTGCACAGTTGTGATGCTGTGACTCTTTTATCTGAATACTGATTATTTCCACAAATATACGGTGTTGTGTTGTGTCATTTGCGACTTTAAAAGGGTGGTAAATCTCCAAATAGAACTTGTGATTCATGGCCTCTTTGGCTATAACAGTTGTGAGTTAATTATGCATCTTTGAGAAGGCATTGGCCCTGCCTGTGTGGTCTACACTGTGCTTGTGGTTTACTTGGCAGCAAAAGACAGAACACAACGAGTCATCTTTTAATTAGCGCTGTGTTTATGCTCAGTGAAATGACTTAGAGATGTTCAGCGGAGGCCAAGAAGCCCCGCATCATTTTCTCTGTCTCTGTTGATGTTTAGTGTGGATGAAGTGGATGAGTCATATTTGGTGACAATTTCTCATTTTAAATGGCTTTTTCTGCCCACAATGTGCATGTTTATCACCTGATCATGCATTTCCAAATAGGTGCATGTTCTATTTATTCTAAAAGCCCCTCATCCAAAACGCTGATCCCTTATCTCCTCTGGACTTATGTACATTTGCTGATAATGTAAATGCCACATCTCATTAGGAGCTGTAGACTTAAAACACGCTGCATGCTATCCCAAAGGCCCATGACCCATTAGGCACTGATCAATGAAAACAAGATACCATTGTTTGGATCTAATGGATTCCACTGGTTATCATGATGGGAATGCAGGTCTGACAGATGCACAGTTGCAGGTTAGAACCCTTAAATCAGTGTGAAGATGGAGAAGTGTGTGAGCACTGGAGTGTCAATAAATATGATGCATCTTGAAAAATACCACATATAATATAACTATATATATGTATATAGCATCGGTCACAATGCTTCCATACTAATGACTGACCTCATAGAAATGTACCTGCTTTTCTACCTAAGATGTTCTGAGCTATCACCAAGCTCTATGCAAACTCTACCACCATTCTCCATCCAGGACCCTAGTATGCCTCTATGACAATAACAAACCACTATGACCTTCTTCCATTCATTCTGTTCTTATCCAAAGTCAGATCCAGGAAGGAAACCCATACATCCCTCTCGCCAGCTCCTCCTAGGGGATCCCGAGGCATTCCCAGGCCAGACAGGATGTATGATTCCTCCAGAGTTCTGGGTCTGTTACAGGGTCTCTTTCTACTGGGACAGACCTCTGCTGACTCCTGTAAACATGGAGGTCAAGTGGCTTTACTTCAAGTTTTAAGGCTGAACTCAGACATCCTATTGCAGCTGCTTGTATCTGGGATCTCATTCTTTTGTTAATGATCCAGTTTTTATGACCACAGGTGAGGGTTGGAATATAGACAGTAAAATTAGAGTTATGCCTTTAAATTCAGCTCATTCTTTACCACTAAAGACTTTAGATGAAGACCCAATCAAGGCAGACCTGGTAAACCTAAATGCCAAGGTAGTTGGAAAGCTCCACAGTGACAGGTCACCATGAGTGAAACCTCGTCATCAAAGTTTTGTGGATGCTGAAAACTCTTGTAGATCTATCATGTCTAATGGATAGCCCAATACTTTTTTAATACGCGCCAGAAGACCTTGCCAAAACCATGCAAAAACCATTTGTAATCTGGCAGAATTTGTACATCATAGAGGGGAGTTCACCCAGTGTGAAACAGGTGTGAAGAACAGTGCTGAACTTACAAATTCATTCTTCAACTTCCAAAATGAAGGTGATCACTAATGATGATGAGCACACAGTGCAGTACTTCTGGATTTTCAGGTTGTAACATGAATGTCAATGTGAAGCACTGGCTGACTGGCTGTTTGGATGTACTGTCATTGTCTGTTCTTTTGGGTGTTTGAAAACCATGGAGGTATTGTGTGAGGCAGGGTGTGATAGACAGATCCCTCGAAGACTGACTGGTCTTCTGTGACAGTTGAACTATAGAGGATCTGTCACTCAGCAGGAACACCTCACTGCTGAGGAACGCAGCTTTACTACAATGTAAACAACCTTACTTCTGCTATCAATCATGAGCTACATTCTACTGTTACCAGGAAAGATATCAAAAGGCCATGTGGCAAACTATAAGGTAAGGGTAGACTACATTGTATTAATGTAAAGACATTAAAAAAATACCCCAAAAGGTGAGTGCAGTAAAAAACATGCATGTGTTCTTTGGTAATATGGAAGTTGTACTCATGGTTACCATTCGGGGGCAGGTAGGTGAAGCGCTGGTACTGGCTTCTCTTCCTCTTGCCATTGCAGACGTAGAAGTTCACCTGCACGGGGTTTGATATTCTCTGGTTCCTGTAGGGTGGGATCTCCACAACAATAGAACCCTGAAATTCAACAATACAAAGACATTAACCATTAGATACAGTTTGAAAGTTGTTTAATTTCTTTTTTGTTAACACTTTTAAATAGTTTTTCTCACATTTAGCCTTGGGCTGTTGTTTATTTTGCATGGTTTCTTGACTAGATATTAAAATAAAGTTTTAAATTGGCAACACGGCATGAGTTTACAGTAAAATACACTCAGGGCCTGGGAGGTTTAGAAGGTTAATCAACAGCTATGTTTATTTTGCAGCTGGCCTGAATTCAGCGTACTGTTTCCAAGTGGCTGGACTGGGAGCTGGTCTAAATGAGTAGGTCTGGACTGTGTAGATTGAGCAGTAGTACCCATGAGGCTGGTCCAATGCCCATGTTTGTCTCTGAGGAAAAACCTGGGGCTTTAGTGTTTTCCCTGCACTACACAGGAGAACAGACAGGCCAGCTTATTTGTTTGCACAGCCGTTCCTTGTGTGAGAGGGTTATGCATCCCCCCTTACCCCGCCCTGCTAGGCCACAGCATGTCTGGACGGATATGAACTCTTGACTGCTTTAGTTCTGACAGGGAAACGTAGAGAAATTTGTCAGGGGTGATTGTGTCTAATTCCTGGGATAGCTGTCACTCTTGCGTGGGTCCGTGCAGAACTTTGACAGGAAGCAGGTTTTTGTCGGTCATCACTGTGTGCATGGAGGAAGGTTGGGAGGGGGTGAAGGTGAGCTCAACCCCAGTCTGCCTTCCAAATGATGACAAGGAAAACATGCAGGTGGCTGATTGAGTGTGGTAAATGCGTGCACATACACACAGCCTGCGCTCTCAATCCCAAACAACTAAAGTTAGCACACTCTGGATGGCAATAAAAACACAGTCAGGCAGGCAGACTGGAGCACTTTAAAGTAGTCTGGTTGCAACTGACATCAGAAGAAGCCCAGTGCTCTCTTGCTGTTTGTTGCTGTCTACAGCTGAGAACACTGTGGTACTTGTGCATCAGCCTTGCCTTCCTGCACCACCATCATCACCTTGCACGCCCACCTATTTTCCTGCATCTCTAACTCAAGTCAAAGTCATTTACTCTTAAAAACAATTAGCCACCAGAGTTCATATATGACCTCCTGATGATACCACATTATTTAGATGAGTGAAAAACAAAAAACACATTTACATATGTTATTTTTGTGCCTTTGCCAAAGTAAGTTGCCTAAGTTAGTTTACAAAGATGGGGAAATTGATGCCTCTGCTCAAAGGGGCAAGCAATTCAAAATAGTCATCCTGCCCAACCAAACATATTTTCAAATAGTCTCCACCTGACGCTGCAGACTTAAAGCAGACCTAATGAACCCTGATGAAATCTTAATTAACTCCAGAGCACAAGAAGCTTTCTGTGACACGAAGAACAACATTTGCTTCATTCCCTCTGTTGACAATTCCCTTTTGGTCGGTTTTATATTAACACAATCTGAACGTGTGACTGTGTGTCAGTAAAACGAGCGTTCTGGTTTATTTTCTCATTACAGTCTTCATGAAAAGCAGCAGGTATAAAGACAGGGGTGTGAGCCACATTCGGGCTGCACGATCCCAGCACAGATGAGGTGTTTAAGCCCAATTCACTGCAACACTTTACTGTGCAGAGAAAGTCTGGCTACGCTGGAAGGGCTGCGGTGTGTGAGTGTGTGCAGATCCAAGGTCTCATTGTGTAATCTGTAACTTTGTCTTCATGCAAATACTGTATATGTGTTTACCTTCTTGTGATTTTGTGAAAATTCCATTTAGGATTGCATCGGCTAATCAGCGTCATTTGCATTTGAAATTTGCAATGGCTCAGCAAGGGTTACATCATTATGTGGGACAGATGCGGAGGAGATGGAGGGAAAGAGAACGTCTCAGGGGAGGGGAGGACTGAAGAGACGGGAGCATTTCAAAGAAATCATGTCGCTGATGTGCACTTACAGATTTGACAGAATCCTTGTCAACTTTGGCTTCTGTCTCCCACAAGTGGTGTCCATCTGTTGACAATAAAAAACTCACATCATTTAGTAACATGTACAGTATGTAGTCCTTCTGAGCTTGACATCACAAAGCATCCTCTCCAAGTCTGCAAAAACTAAATGTATTCACACTTGTTAAATGCAAGAACACTTTCTTACATAGTGTCTGTCTTTTAAGAAGAGCAACATTTTTTAGCTCCTAAATCCTTATTTATGATGCTAATGCATGTGCCTTAAAGAACCCCTACTGCTATTTACTTTTTAATATGTTCCCATCACAAGTTTTGATTTGGTGCTTCTCCTACAACTTTGGAAAAACCCATCTTTCACAGCAGAAACACACAAATTTTAAACGAGTCACAGAAAGTTAGACTTCACATGACTGAACTTGCATTTTGAAATCTTTTACAGTCTTTGCACTATGACAGTTTAATTTTTATGATGGTTTTAGAGGTTTTACCATAAAACGTACTGAGTTTGAACTTTGAAGCTGCCTAAACTTTTCTCAATGTTAGCAAACTCTCCTTGCTCTCACAAACTTTCTATTTCCTAAACTGTTTGTACATCAAACCGTAGACGATTTGTCTTCTTTCACCGTCTCACCACTATAGGACCAAAAGGTTTCTCTCAAATCCCTTCAGAGTGCAGAGTATGCACCTCCATGCTTTGATAGGCTCTCACTTTTTTTTCAACTACTTTTTGACTTATCATATATCCTACTGTAACACAGCCAATTGACCAAGCCATCTGCTACCTATGGTTTAAGAGTATTTTTTCAATAAGACGTGTGAGAGGTTATTTTTAGGGCTATTTCCTAATCTGTGTTTCTGTCTTCTTGTCTCATAAAGAGGGCTGTCAGTGGGAGACAGAGGTGTGCAGTTACCATTTTGACATAAATGAACACCAAATTTTCTTTTAAACTTGGTTGTTTTTAACAGTTTATGCATCCAATCTTCTGCATTTTTATCATAATTATTAAAAAAAAAATCACTATCGAGCTTAACCAAAGACAATTGATGTGTGTTAAAAGTTTGTAGCAGTAGCTGCAAAATTTCTCCAAAACTTTTCTAGCTAGACTCTTTATTTTCCTTCTTGTGTCTGCTGAAAAAAATGTATATTTTCTTTCCTCTCCTCTTTTTTCTTATTTCCATTCTGCTGATGTAAAGTGGTTCCCCTTGCAGCCATGTGAGCTCCTCCAGCTGTTAGGAGCCTGCATAAGCTCAGCTCACATTTTTGTACTTTTTTTCCTTGGATTTTATGCCACACCTTTTGTGCACAGACGCTGTAGATTCTGCTTCAGCAATCAGCACCGACTGCAGGACCTTTTTTATTTCAGAAACCGATGAGTCATCGCATCTGTCAGAAACAGAGGTGACACTGTGCAGTCTTTGTGTCAGAGGCACACCATGTGAGGTAACAGTGGTTAGCGCTGCTACTACAGTATATGTTATTAAATGGAAGCAGCAGCTGATAATATGCAATAAATCTGCTCTAAATGCAGAGCTTTGCATTAGAGGCAGGAAGCTGTTAGATGAGATGACTCAAATCAGTTTTTAAACTACTGATATCAAAGGTTCAGCAGCTCTGGTGGATCTGAAAATGTGGTTTTTTGCTCTTTTTTTTAAATGAATTGTGTTTTTTCCATTATCTGATGAGTGAGAGAGTAAGAGATTCCAGTCACGCTTCTATTATTATTGGTGAGATGCTTTAGTGGGGGCGGGTAGTCAGATTTATTATACGGGAGTGAAACTTATCTTTCCAAAATGGCCATATTAAATACAGCCAAAGACAAAACCAGACAGTGGAGAGATCAGATAAGAATTTTCTTTTTGAACTCTGGGAAATCAATGTTGCATGAGGAGAAGTGTGCCTCGCTGTGATGGGATAAACCAACTGCATGGGGAATAGTGGCAGGGCTACGCCTGCAGAAACGACACAATATTGTGCAAAACCCTGCAGGTGATTGAGATGCACAAAAGAATGAGGTTCAAGCTGAAAAGAGAAGGGAAGGGCAATTAGAGTGAGCACAGACAGAGAGAAGGTCAGAACCAGGGAGAGAGGCAGAGGCGAATGGAGATGAGCATTCCTCATGTTACGTCTCGAGGAACCAATAGGGAATATCACCCGCCCACGCTCTGGGAGATACTCCAAGAGGGAAACCTTAAACTACAACGTCAACCCTGAGCTCCACTAGTAAACATGTTTTTCAAACTTTTCTTTTCCCTCATCATTTGTACCTGTAAATCACTTAGTTCCAGGAAACTTTTTAATGCTTGCCCAAGCTAATCTAAAACCGAGGTTGGATTGGGATGGGGGCCACTCGTGGCGTTCCGTCAGAAAGTGCCATACGACCGATAACCACAAGACTTTCCATTTGCTCCGTCTTCCCTGCAACATCTGCAAAATGCTTCTGTTCCCGACAACACCTCCTCCTTCAAACCAGCCTCTGCCCACGCGCAACGCACACAAACACACGCAGACACGTGCAAACACTCAACCACAATGTCTTTTACCTTTGTTCTGGCCTTCTATTTAAACTCAAAGTCGGGGGAGGCCCAAAACAATAGCTGTGTCTGGAGAAACCTGAATTTTAAAGAGAAATTAATGGACACATATGTGTTTGTTTTCAGGCACACCAGCGGCCGGTGTGTTGCCCTGCATGACTCACTTTTGTAAATGAGATCCACAAAGACTAACGCCAGACAACCACGATAGCACACTCATTCTTCAAGCAATTAGACATGTTGTGGGGGGGTGAGGCTTCTCCGAGTCATCGTCTTCAGTTCTCAACATCACTGATTGTACCTGGTGACAACCCAGCAACACTGTTGTTGTAAGACTCACTAAGATAAATCCTCTGATTTGCTAAACATTTACTGACTAACCATTTGTTTTAGATTGAGTCCATGTGTTCTACCTTGTCTAAATTCATTGAAAAGAAATCCAAATATTTCAACTGAATATCTCAGACACCAGGCATGACTTCGGCTTCAGAACTCTTGAAAGCTGCCCTGTGATTTACTTGGCCTCATAATGAACTTGCAATTTTGAATTCCTTCCTTTTTTTTAAATGACAGCCAGAGGTGAAAATTCATTTTTTTTTCTAAAAAGCACAGCACAACAGCTTCTACTGACCAAAAAGACTTCATGATTTTTCAGAGTGGAAAATATGATTCACATGCTTAATTGGGGAGGCTGTCTTGTGAAACAACCCAGATGTATTTTGCAGCCACGTCTCCTTCCCAGAGATGATTTCAAGGAGCATCCCCCCCTTTCCTGTTTACATATCTAAAGTTTATTTTCCATTTTATTACCTTTCTGCTGCTGCTACCACCTTGAATAAAAATGATTCAGTAATTTTACCACCATTCTCAAAGCAATCACTTTTAGACCCAAATAGGAGCAACGCCAAGAAACTGAAGGGATTCCCTCAAGACTGATTCCAGAGATTCAGATGCGTTTTCCTCTGAAGCACCTGGCTTCTGCCAGTCTGGAAGCTGGTGAAACTGGGAGAAATGGAGGCCTGCTTTAGACTGAAAGGAATTTGTATAAATTATGACCTGACAGAAGATTTTTACGATAAGTTTATTGCCAGGAAGTGAGTTCTTCTTGATGCATAGCAAGGGAAGTGTAAGCTGACTTGTCCTGTGAGGCAGTATTGACTTTTTAACAGCTTGTACCCCAAAATGAGCCACATTAATACGCATTACCATTCTTATCACAACAAAAGCTACATATTTCAGACCTGCCTCAGATAAATGAATTGTTCCTGACAGATTTAAAGGGATTATCTGGCTATAATGTGTTCAAGCCATTTTTTTTACAGAATAAATCACAAAACTTCAGGGGTAAAGTGGAAGAGCTTTACGAAACAAAATAAAGATTTGCTCAATTGTGGCACACTGCTCACTAAATGACTGAAGTTAAAATATCATGAAGTGGATTTGTGTGGAAAAGTGATAAACAATTAGCTAAACTAGAACATCAGAGGCACTTACGTATTTTATTTTGAAAAAAGATGTACTGGCTGCTTTGCTGACGGGATACGGTAACAGTTTAATCTACCAGCTGGCTCTGCTGGTTACATCACATTGGTTGTTGCTCTGATTGGTCCTAGCGCTATCCAATAGCATGTGAAGACAGTTTGAAGGACAACCGTTGATCCTGCCCCTATGTATGAGTCGTTTCAAAAGCTCGTGGCCAGACTATATATTCACCAATATAGGATGGCTTGCCAGGTTAATAAACAATAGTACCTCACCTGTTTTATGATGTTTTAAAGGCAATAACAAGCTAATGGCTAGTGGAGCTAAGATAAAGTAGACCTAAAAAAAAATCTGAGATTTGTGCAAATGTTGTTTTGTAATTTCTGTATTCTAATACTCATATTGGGAGTTTCCCCACACTGAACATAACTGCTAATATTGATGCATACAAAAACAATGGAATCCATGTAAATAACTGTAATATGAAATTAGCAACTTGAAAGTGTGTAAAAAAAGTGTTTGCATTTTGTGAGAATGAAGCTGTTTTTTAAACAGCACTTTGGTTTTGACCCTGCTGTGAGTTGATGTTAGCTTGTCAATCTGATCAAAACTAACTTAAATTTCTCCAAACCAAGGTGATTCAAAAAGCTATTTACAACAAAGTTAACTTTCCGCAGAAGCTACTTCAGGACCTATCTTTTTAAGAAAGCAGTTTTTAGATGGAACAAGTCCTAAAAGTGCATTGTAGTATTTGTGAAGTTCAATTTCCAATGCATCTATAAGTTATTTATGTGTTAAATTGAATTTGACACATTTCGATCAAGTGAATCAGGATTAGGACAGTCTAGACATAACATGAGAAGTATAATACCGCGACTAATTTCTATGATGTTTAAACTTGCCCTAAGTGTTCAGCCAAGCCTTTGTACAGCCTTTGAATGAACTTGAACCATTCAGGTTCCACTCTGTAAGGACAAGGTTATTTGAACTATTTCACTTTAGTCGGCTGCTTAAAAAAATCTGCAAACAAGATTAATAAGTACCCAAAAGTTATAGTACTGGGTTTTGATTGTTATGTTGGAGAGTGAAGAAGACTTTTCTCTGCAGCATACCCGGCCGTGGGGCGCTGTGGAGCTGCAGGCAACCTTCCAGTTCAACCAGATGTAAAAACTATCCTGCTCACCAGGGAATTCCCTCACCACCCCCTCTTGAGTCAGTGTAGGCTTTCCCCATCTCTCTCTTTCTCTCTCTTTGTTTGTCTGTCTGTCTCTCTATTTTCCCTGCCTCTAGCATTCATTCCATCCATGGAAAGGAGGGCAAGCCAGAACACACACTGCACTAGGTGTGCCAGGTATGTCTTCCTACTTCACTGCCAAAATAGAGGTTTGGGCAAAATGAAAAACTGGCACACGACACACACACATCATAGCAATACCATCAGGACTGATTCAAGCACAACAATGCAAAAGAAGACGGAAAGTTCCATGAACTCTGAGGCTATGGCTCCGCAAAGAGTACAATGATTTGCAGAAATTATAGAGAAAATGAGGCCTACAAAAAAAACCTTGTCAATATGGGTGAAGGATTGCTTACATTGCAGCAGAAACAAATACAATTGATTTATAGTCTGATCCTCTTGATCCCTCTTATCTATGTGGTCTGTTATGAGCTGAAAAGCTAAAAATAAAGTATTATTGATTAATCTGGTGATGAGTTAAGAGTTTATTCATGAAAGTAACATGAGAAAACAGAATTTCAGTTTTTTGCTGGGAGGGGCAGTTGATCCCACACATCAGCTCACATGAACACCAGCAGCTCTTCTAAGGAAGCCCCGTCTTTCCTCGCCGATTGTCTTCCTTCTATTTATTTCTAAGGTCTTGGGATCTGGTCTTTTCCATTTCATTCCTCCACGGGGAATCCTTTGTGGATGACTCACAGAAAACACTTCCTACTGAACAACACAAACAGGCCCGCGGGCTACAAGCTAAAGTGGGTACTCTCTCTCTCACACACACACACACACATGCAGTCAATACAAAGAGTTTGCATCATTTATCCTGTGGGTCACAAAGTGGAGCAGTGGGGATGGATGTGACATTTTAAAAGTTGAAGTAATTATTTTTTAAAGGCACACGAAGAGCTCTGAACATCTGAAAGTGGGAATGCCTTGGGGGTGGTAGGTGTGTGTGGTGGGGTGTGGGGTACCAGGCAAAATCACAAAGACAATGTAGCAGATTAAATGGATGTTTTAGCCATTTTGAAGTGTGTTTCTGTGTAAAAGTTAGAAAATATTCACTCCTACTCATTGAAGAGAGATAAATAAGGTGCTTTACAATCACAACAAGTTAGAAGCTGACAGAAATACACAAAGATTTGACAAAAGAATAACAATTAGGAAAATAAAATACAGAGTTAGTATATGCACACAGATGCCCACTGATCTAAGGATCAGTGGGTGAGAGTTCTAGAGTCTGGGGGCCACAGCAGCAAATGCACTGCCTCATTTAGTCTTTAGCCTGATACACTGCACAACCAGGAGGCTTTCATCACTGGACCTCAGGGACCTGCTGGGGTATAAGGATGTAAAAGTTTATTGATGTATGCTGGTGCTTGTCTATGTAGGGCACTAGAAACCAGAACTAGGATCCTGAAATGAACTCTGGAATTTACAGGCAACCAGTGAAGCTGGAAGAGTGACGTGGGTGTATTTGGAGGGTTTGGTAAGAAGTCTAGCTCAAGCATTCTGAACCACCTGGAACTGATCCAAGGATGTTTTGTTAAGACAGGTGAGGAGTGAGTTGTAGTAGTCTGAACGTGAAGACATGAAAGCATGGAAAACAATTTCCAGTTCAGGGTGTCAGACAATGGAGCTCAGCTTAGCAATGATCCTGAGGTGATAAAACAAGAGCGAACCAGAGAACTGACATGAGCATCCAGAGTAAGAGCTGGGTCAAAGGTTACACCAAGACTCTCAACAGAGGGTTTGGTACATGAAACAAGTTGGCCATGAGAACTCCTGATTTTAGGAACAAACTTGTCTGGAGGACAGATTTATTTTTCTACTCATTCAACTTTTAAAGGATAAGATAAAACCGCTTGAATCGTGCTAACTTTGGTAAATTTAAACATTTTGTTATTATTGTCTGGACATTTTGCTTTGGTTAATGCATATTTGTGTGAAATTAGTTTTTATACTTCCTTCTGGGACCAGGTCACTCTTGAAAATTTAAATTTGATATCTCAGTGAGATTTTATGCTGTAAAATAAAGGAATGATAAAACTGTCGAAAGTTCCCCGCAATCCAGTTTTTAATAGAGTCTAAACCTGTGTGAAACAGCTGTAGATTAGACGTCTCATGGGCTTAAAGGAGATGTACAACTGAATATCATTGGAATAAAGGTGGCAGATTTCTTGAAAGGGCTCAGAAAGTGAATCTGAATTTCAACAATAAAAAATAATATTTTTAGATTTAAAGTTTGCTCCTCACTTCAGCAAATGTCTTAAAATCTGTTTAAAACATTTACTCACTTTCCCCATGAAACCCACAGGTTCTGTTTTCTTCATTTAACCATAAATTGTTAATTGGACAATTTCACAAAATGTTTGTGGCATCCATTTCAAACTATCTGCTTATATAAAACAATTTCTAATGAAGGCAGTTAGATAAATGCATGCTTCTATGATTTATAGCTACTCCATTTGTTCTAATAGGCCTTTGAACTGTCTGTAATTTTCCTCCGACTCGGTTTAGATGATTTTAACTCCACAGAATTATTCACACAAGTTGGAACGAGACTCTCCAAATCCGTCTGTAGCTCTTTAGGCTTTGTGGAACTTTCTGGAAGGTGTTTATTGGAGTCAATTTTGGAAATTGAGCTGCCATTCTGACCTTTGATGGCAGAAGCAGTAATGGCTGTCATCACTGTGGCAAAAGCAGTGATTGGTTCTGTGCCTTCCAAAATGTCTGGCTGTACTTTTGTGTGTGCATGTGTGTGTGTGTGTCCTGTAGTGTGTGCAAGCACATGTCTGCGAGGAATAATTACTGTAGTGCAATTGATTTCATGCGTGCATTTAGTCATGAATTTTTCCAAAGGAAAAAAACCAAAGTTAAAGAAAATTCTGTAATATAATAACAACTTTATCTTTTTTATATAAATTATTATTCCAGTTTGATCTCTCTTTATTGAAAATAAGAAAAATCTTGTCAGGAAAGCTTTATGAAATAGACAGATTCTTTAGTTAAAATGCCAAAATAATACATATTTTCCAGTATACATATACATACTTTTCTGCACTCATCATTGCTCATACACAGTTGCCATTAGTAAGTGATGGTGTGTGTTCCTGCGTGCACATGTGTGATGAGTGTGTGGGCACGTCAGTAATGGGCTTTTTGACTTCGGAGCCCCTGGAAGTGGTAGGTCATTAACGTTTACATGAAAGCAGACTAAGTAGCGAGCAGATAACCTCTCTTTCGATCTCGCTGTTTCCTTCTGAGTCAGAAAAACAAACCGCTGAAGTTCCAAGGGCCGATTTGAGAATGCGGATCCCACTGGAGCAGAACTCCACACTGACTAATGTCTTTAGCGGGTATTGGGGATAAAGGTAAGAAAAACTCAAAGATGATGGAGGGAGAACAGAGAAAAGGCAGGAAACAGTGCTGAGGTATCATACCTCAGGTATATAGAGAGGGTGAAAGTAGGGGAACACTTGAAGGGCTCATGTGCCTTTAACAGCCTGGGGGTTGGGGAGTGTTTGGGCTTTCCTCTCCAGGGGATCCCCTTCTATGACTCAGTAAGTTTAACCATTTTAACTCAGCCTTTGTTGTTCCCTTCAGTTATAAATCTTTTAAGATAACCTATTATCTATTTATTTAATTTCAAATACCTGGCTTGTTCAGTTTAATATAACTTCTGAGATTAGAAGTTGATTTGACAGGTATGTGATTGTTGATCTGCTTTATATTGTGTGTTTTTACGTATGTATTGACATATACTGTAGATATATGTATCACAGAAACCACTGAGAGGATTATAATTACATTTTCAAAAAGTCGTGGACGTACATTTACGACTAATTTACTTTTGCAGCCACCCTATTTAATATGACCAACATTATTAGCAAACACAAATATTGCTATACCTCTGTTAATTATATGGATTTTGAGCTTAAACTTGACGTGGTAATATCTGAGAGTTAATGACAACATATACTCAGAATACTAACAGATCACACAAGGTTGAATCAGACTGTTTATAATGTATTTTTCAGAATTTGACCAAAACTGCTTTGACTAGGTCTAGGGCTTAAATGCTTTATTACTCTAATTTTCCTAAATTTTGATAATTAAAATGTTTGATTGGATATTTTTTTCATCAATGCTTTAAATTGAATGCACTTGGTACATTTTTATTGTAATATCTTTAGCAAAAGAGCAAATCATTCTATTACTAATTCTAGATTGTTAATAATACAGTCAAAGAAAAAAGAAGGGTAGGGACCTATCTGTTTATAAAGGCTTAATATACAGTTTTATATTGTTTGCGATGTTCAACTTGACCCTGTTACATCCAGCTGTATTTTGTTAGTAAGTCTTTTTTATTTTTTTTAAATCCCCTATTGATAGAAGTTTAAACTGAAGGTTTTTTGTGACAGTTCCAATGGCTACTTTTTCTTTAAAATTTTCAAATCACAAAAAAACCTTATAGAATATTCCTTATTTGTCATCTCATTTATTTATTTTAAAATTTTATATTATTGATTTTCATCCCCATCACCAGCACAGAATTTTTGTCACTGTTTGTTCCTCCCTACTTAACTCTCGCTTATATTTGGTGAATGCAGTCAAGAAAATGATCATAATCATCAATCAATCTGCAAACCAGTCATCTTCATACTGCATCCTTCCACCCACACAGGGAGAAACACACAGACAAATAAATGGAGTAGTCTCTCCTATTCTTGCCAGTCAAAGGTGACAAATTTCAGAAAGAAAGGACTGCTGAAATCTTGATGGGGTTAACTGTCAAAAGCAGGCCAGCAAGGGAAGAAGGGACAGCCAGGGAGAGAGGGAAAGTGAGAAAGAGAGATGTTGCACATGCTCTGGTCATGATTCATTCCTTCACTTGTGGCAAGCACCAAAGAACAGGCAGTGGAAACTACAGCAAATGTAAATAGGCTTTGGTTAAAAATATAGTGGCCTAATGCACACCACATGTGGCTTGCTGGCAACTCCTGCTCTATTTTGACGGGAAGAAAGTCTAAGAAAACACGACTGGGAAAGAGAAGGACAGAGACATTTGAAAGAGATATCAAAAGGGAAATTAAAATGTTGTGAATACAGTCTGATATGGTTTGACGCCTCGTTACCTTGAGCTTTCTCCACGAACACCACCTTGGACTCGGGGAGGAAGTTAAGACCACTAAGGAGCATCATTTTGCCTCCAGTTGCAGGGTAACTGTCCACGCTCTGCTTCTCCACCAAGGGAAGCTCCTGGGCTGAACGCTGGGCTACAGACACACACATGAACACACACCTATCAATACAATACAGAGTGTAAATCCAAAAGAACACGCTTCCTGATCATAATCTGCCCTGAAAAGACCATGCACAGGACACGACCAGTAAAACAGCAGTTTCTGATTAAGAAAACTGGCTTATCAAATTTACTATGATGATGTCATGACCCCTCACTAAGAGGTTTTCAGCCAACAGCTGCTTTAAAAATTAAGTTTAAAAATGTGCAAGACTGATAAACATAACGTTCAAGGTCAGATCTTTTGTCATTATTTCCATTAAGCAGCCTGCAGCCAACCACCTGTCTCTGGTTTGTTTGAAATGAGACAACCTATCACCTTTGACCTCTAGAAATGGTGACTGAAGATTCATAGCCAGACAGTTACAATGAATATTTATCATCACACAGTTAAGAACTTCATCTAATTGAGTTTTTTTAACAGTTCAGTGATGATAAACGTTGTCAACCCTGAACCAACTATACCAGCTCTGTTTTATTGTCTTGCTTTTAATGGTTTCCTTTGGTGCAAATAACATTACACCTATAAACACAAGTGAATGACAAAGAAACTGAGGTTTCTTTCAATGGACCCATTCAGACATGCCAACAAGTGGGTCTGACAAATGACCTCTGTGGAACCTGAGTTAATGGGGTGGTTCCACCACAGAAACTCCTCCGTTCAGTCTTAAAATTGCAATTGGAGAAAGACAACACGTGTTTGGCACGAGGTACAATACATCTATTGCTTTAGCAAATCTTTTTATTATATAAACCTTATTGGGTCCAGAGGTACAGAATGTAATCCAGCAGGTAATAAAACAGAGGCTCGCTTTATTGGTTTACAACAATAGATCCAATTTTTAGTCTCAGTGAAACGCCAAGACAAAAAAAATCACGTCTACTTGTGTTAATGTCTCAGTCTTACAGCATTCAATGGGGTTTGAAGCGGCCTGTAGGGACACCGTCCTGCCGTTGGGCTGGTTGATGTGAACACGAAACACCAGTCTCACTCTGGTGTTTTTCCTCCCAATGTCCGTTTCTCCTTTGCGTAGTTCGATGTCTGAATTCCGCAGCTTCAGGATTCCAGCACAGTCGATTCTAGGATTGAAGCAAACAGAAGGAGATAAGGAGATATTTTGATTTTTAAGTGTGTTATTCTCTTAAAAAAACTATAAATATAATATCTATCTATGTATCTTACCCATTGTAGTGTAGATAGCTACATCATAATGGGACTGTAGTGTAAAGGTTTATTAAATAAATGTCTGTTTACAAAGAAACACACTTTGTGTTTCACGTTGCATTTAGAGCACCACAGTTTGTTTGATGTATTTCTTTATATTTTTTGGTGACTAAAATCAACATATTTAGTCTCTTATTTAATCTAATATTCACTCAGACAGGAATGTCTCATAGAAGGGAAAAACTGTTTAAAGTTTTTTTGTCAGTTTTTTCTGTATCAAGACAAAAAGACCTTGGTAGTAATATAGAACACACACGGAATGTTCACAGCATCAAAACATTTCTAGATTTGATGCATTATTGTCAGCCAAAGATTTTAAAACTTTGTGCTATAGGATCAGCCAGTTCTAGGGAAATCCTCCCCATCAGTTATCAGTATCAGAGAAGGTCCCATCAGCACCAAAAGTTCTTTCTTTACTACAGAGCATCAATCCAGTCTTGCCATTTTAGACCGGTCGCTTATTCATTTTGTGTTTAAACAGCTGTTAATCATTGCCATATGTAGCAGTAGACCCTTCCTTAAGCTGTCTGTCTTTATTTATTTCATTTTGCAATTTGGGAGGTAAAGGGCTAAAGTTTCTCTCCCCCTTCTTGGTGGAAAAGAAAAAAATATATATATATTGCATGCCTGGCCTTTTATAAATTTAAATAAAACTATTGTGGCTGGTAAAAGTGAGTAAAAACAAATGGGATTTGGTTTGGCATTTCAGATATTTTACACGGTAGGGTTTTGGGCACTATTCCTGGAACATGACAGGTTTTTATTTCCATTAACTTCGGTTTGCACAATCTGAATGAGGGAAAACTCTAACTTACTGCCTGCCGCTCCTTATCAGACATCCATAATCCACAAGTGAAGTGTCTTTTTCTTCACTACTTTATTTACCTAATATGGAGTTGAACCTTCAACAAAGGGAGGACAGATTTAGATACTGCATTCTCTTCTGTGAGTTAAAACTTTTTCGTATCAACTTCAGGATTAAAAGTCAATAGTTTTAGTCTAACTTTAAGAAATAAAGGGTCAAAGCATAATTTGCAGTATACTTTAGATTAAGTCAAACTATGTGCATGAGGTGACATTTTTCAAGAAGAGAAAAAAAAAGAATGCTGTGAAATTTTGCAGTTTTTGTTTTCCTCCCACACACTAAGCAAATGATTGCAGAGCTTGATGCTGCATTATCGCAGTGGCTGTTTAACACCTCAGTGGGGGAAAAACATTTTAAAGGTTTTCATCTTTGACTGTTAAGATCATCAGAAGAAAAAAGAAAGGAGGAAACTTTCACTCCTCTGCTTTAAATCTGAGAGCTAAAGAAAAAAAAACATTTCCTTTTAAAATAATTGTAATTATGGTGAATCTTAATGGACAGTTTGAACCGTAAACAGGAGCTGTGCCTCTGAATATTTCACAATATCAAAGAATATGTGGTTTTATAGGAAATTAAAGCATAAGTCATACTAATGTTAACACCAGCTATATTCAATTTAAAGCTAAAAACGTAAAAGGTCATTATAAATTCAAAGTGATAAACATAGGGGCAGTAA
The DNA here is from genome assembly GCA_006937965.1 of Callopanchax toddi. Lineage (NCBI taxonomy): Eukaryota > Metazoa > Chordata > Actinopteri > Cyprinodontiformes > Nothobranchiidae > Callopanchax > Callopanchax toddi. Next base: position 552,386 of record SSNR01000076.1, read on the forward strand.
GAGGTCTTGTGTAATGCTCAGAGACAGTGGATTATCTGTAACAGAGAGTTCTGGGATGAAATCCAAACATTTGATTTCTGCTTCGTCTGAGACAGGAGCTGCTGCCTGCATCTGCTGCAGAGTGCAGCCCCTCAGATTACTGACAGTCTGGAGGAAGGACAAGAGGCCAGACCGCCCGGTCACCTGAGGCAAGCACATTTATGAGTATGTTTTTAAGGATGAAGAACACACAAGAATACTTCTCTTTTAACTCTCAGCAATTTATATTTTTGGATATTCAAATGAAAGGGGATTTCAGATAACCTTCAGAAAGTTTAGTTTTCTAATTCAATTGCCTTCTTTAACTTGTGAACAATCACTGATTTAAATATCTGTAATCAGGCCAGTTATGCAATATCAACAACAATAATATTTTAGGTGATAAAGCATGAATTAAATATTTAACCTGCAATAAATAAAATAAAAACCTTTGAACAGTTCTAGGTAGGAAAAACTATTTAGTTGTGAGAAAAAAATGTTTTTTACAAAACATTCAGACCTTTTTAATTAACTTCATATTTTAAAATCTGTTAAACTTACAAGTTAAAGTTTTAGGTTGTTTTTTTTTTTACTCAAATTTTTTTATAATTTTTTTTTAAATAAACTAACTTGATTAATTTTTAAAGGGCAAGATTTACTTAAAGACTGATGCTATTTACTTGCAACTTGTTGAACTTTGTCATTTTGTCTGCCACTACTCTTGGTGAATACTGAGCTCTGCTTTGCAAGATCTTAGATTTCCCATGAATCCTTGCATTTTCATGCTTCTAGAATAATACAATAAATCACATGAGAGACCAAAAAAGGATTCTGTGATCCAAGAAAATATTCACTTTTATAACAGCTATTTTTACCAGCTCAGAAAACCAATTTATATATTTAATCATGTATTAATGATCTTTTTTAAGTTGTTGGCAGCACGGCGGTCTGCTGGTTGGCTCTGTTGCCTCACAGCAGTCATCCTGGCGTCAGGTCTCTGCTGGGACTCTGTGTGTGTGTCGAGGTTTTCTCTGGATACTCCGGTTCTTTTGATATGCTCCAAAAACATGCATGATAGGTTAACTGGTGATTCTAAATTTTTTGTAGATGTGTGTGTGTGTGTATGTGTGTGTGTGTGTGTGTGCAGTCTTGTGTGCCTTTTATGGTGTCTTTATTGAAGTGGGTTTCATATTTACAAATGTGATTTTTTTTCTTTATTTTGCAAAGTGTGTGATAAAACTTTGAACATTTTTATGGTAATTGTCACTTTTGTGATAAAATTTCTAGAAACCTAATTGAGAAAGCTGTCAAATTTCTTCAAATGTCCTGTATATATTTTTATTTTCTGACTGATAAAATTGATCTGTTGTTTAATGATAAGTGTTTACAGATTTATAGAACTAATCGGTGATTTGTAACCCTTTATTCATGTTAAAGCTTTCCTCTTTGACAACCCACCTTTTCTCCCAGGCCTTTAACACTAACTGAGATATTGAATTCAATTTTTAGTTTTGAATTTTAATAATATTGTTGTCTTATTTCCAATTTTGACAGCGTTTATTTTATTTGATTACTTTTATGATCCTAATTGTTTTAGCATAGGGATGATTTTAATGTTATGTTATATCGATTTTATTGGTATGATCATGTGATTGTTGTTTTTATTTGGTGAACAGCACTTTGGTTTTGTGGGTTTAAAGTGTTTTATAAATAAAGCTGTATAGTATGGCATGAGGGACATTAAAGAAAACATGCTTTATTTGACCTGCAACACATGATTTAATTCTGTTGAAACAAAGGACAAAACAAAAGAGCTGTGTTCTCTGCACCAGGTCAGGAATGTTCTAACACATTCATCTTACTGGCATGTATTGGTGTTTAGTCCAACTTCAATGTAATGGAACCACATCACACTGGTGGACCAGTATGTTGTGTCTGTTATCCAACTGTGTGCCCTCCAACTATTATATTTATACACATTGAACTGAGTGACCCATGAGCACAGAGCACACTACTTTTTATAAACTCTTTTTAGAAATGTGTACCATTAAGAAATAATTATCAGGGATTTTATATGTAGAACTAAAGCATAGAGGAAGGTATACAAAGAAAAAAAAAGTGTTCTAAAGTTTGCTTTAGTGGATTAAAATCTTGGGGTAAAAAGAAGAAATGACAGAAAAGTTAACATGTGGTGGTCTCAAAGCACTCACATAGCTCTCATGTTATTTTCAGGCAGCAGAGGGATCTCCAGAATTTTGGTGTTGGATTGCATGACTTCATGGCTGGCGGTGGAGACGGTTTTGCCCGTGATGCGGTGGACCTGGTAGAAGGCATGTGGTCGCAGGAGGCGATCGTCTGCGGTCCCGATGAACAGCTGCAGGGTGAGCGGCTCGCTCTCCATGTAACCATAGAGCTGGCAGGAGAACAAAGAAACCCAGGTGAGAGGCAACAACGTCAGCTTTTAAGACCCTCTGAGGCAGCTCCTCGTTTAGGAAATAAAGATTAAATAAACGTGCATCAGCTACCGTTAGCGAAATGAGCCTTTAAGGATAAATAGTAAAAAGGCTGTGAAAATAAACCCGTTTTGTGTATTTTGTCCAATAGATTTCATCCTTTAATTTAGTTTAGATCCCTTTTAAAGGCGAGTGAATTATTTTCTCTGTATCTAAATCTCTGTGGGAATAGGGTTCCATTGAGTCCAGAAGCAGAGACTAATGGAGGCTTCAAATCGTCTCACAAGTTCAATAAAATCTCACAACTACTTAAATCTAGCCCAGAGAAGAAGCTGTTTACTAGGATCTAATTTAGCTTCAGACACCTGACTGCTTGAAGTTAAGATAGTTTGAATTAATCAAGTTTATTTAGGTAATTTTTATACTAACAGAATAAAATAAATCTCAATTATGATTAAAACTTTATTCAAACTTTGCACCCAAAAAAAATCTACATTAATAAAGCGCAGCATAGTGCCTGATGCAGCCACTTTGCCTTTAGCCAATATGAAGATGTATTATGATTTTCATTAAAGCACGTAGACTGTGTCCCACTGTGATGAAAGAGACTCCTGTATTAGAACCATGACTTCAAACAACTACCACTTCCTATTCTATTAACTGCTAGGGCCCAACTAATAAAATAACTTTTTTCTTTAGAAAGGTGAAGAAAAACTTGTATGAAAAGTATTCATTGTAGTCAGCAGTACTGTACAAATAACTTCTAACTGGACATTCAGAGTCCTTGGCTCGTTTTCTGACAGTGTCTTAAGTAGCTTAATATGATAATTTCACTATGTTGTAGTGGTTTAAAAATATGAATTTTCAGGCAGAGATTCAAGTTGTGAAGTGTGGTGAAGGACAAGTTCATATTTTGTGAATTCAAACCAGGATAATTTGCCAACCAAGTAATTTTTGGTCAAAGTGAGTCTTAAAACCAAAGACCTCCCAGGATACACTTTCACTTGGCAGAACAAAGCTGTCAAACTGCTAGGAGGGCGGATATTTTTGTGGTCTAAGAAATCTCTCCTAGCTCAAAAACCTTAACGGAAGCTGCAAAATCCATCTGGTACAGTACAGCCCTAAAACAGAGGAGAAAAACCAGTCAACAGGAACCTCCGTAGATCCACCGAGGTGGCTACTTGACCGCTTGTGACATCTGCTGTGGGAGATTGGTTACTCAAGATCGGGGTTCACTGAGCCATGGCTCTCTGAAAAATCCCACAAATTGGTCAATTACTTCAGCACACAACAGCACATTGCTTCAGACCAATTTTCTAAAAGCTCCATTCGAGTGAAAACAGTGGTAAAGTCAAACGGAATAAAAGACCCCAGTTGTTTATCTAACAGACTGACTCATATAACAAAATGCAGACCACATGTAGCCCATGACATAATCTGATTAATGGGCTTATAATTACCTTTGAGAGTGAGGTTGGGGGGTGGGGGTGTGAGGTAAGGTTGGTGGACCACTGGAGATCTGTCTTTTCAGGTCTTTAGAGACGGGTGCTACAATGTCATTAACAAAGAACAAATTTATCTGGATAATAAAATCTGTCTGATGTCTGACACTTGGATTAAATGCTTACTGTCTATATTTACTGACTGATCTATTGAATGAAAGACAATTCCAAGTGCTGGATTTACTCCTTCTTTTCTCAGTTATAATAGATTTCAGAGAAATAGGCTATGGCTAGTCATTTAAGATGAGTATATATCCATATGCTTCAATAATGTAAGACCCAGTGCTTATCTGGCTTTGCTTTTTGAATCGGATATCAAGGAGCGCATGGGGAATGGTAAAGTTAAAGTTGTCAATCATCTCCATTTCCAACTATTTCTCTATTCAGCTTGCAAAAGCGTCTCTAGCAGCTGTTTCATCCAGCGACCTAGTCACACATGCTAGTCATCAGTGAGTTAAGCCGAGGTCAGGAGCTTCTTGAAATCTTGGCATCCCTAGGGGCCACTTCATCTATATGGTGATCTCACCGGCAGACCCTGCTCCCCTTGTTATATTTTACTTATGGTGTCACCAGAAGTAATTATACATAGACACACATGCTACCAGTTACTTGTGCACCGGCTTGAGGTACAGATCTGGACACTGGAGCATTAAATTGCATGACGTTGCCTTGTGATTTAATAAAACTCAGACAGCTGAACTACAAAGCTGTGTCGTCTGATGCTTTTGCCTCTTTTTTGGTTTCACTGTGACCTCCAACCATTACCTCAGCCATCACACGGCTGTAGGGAGGCCCACAAGAGAGGGAGGGTAGCAATGGAGGAGATGGTGTATATGGTGAAGATGGGGGTGGTGTGAGGGGGGCTTATCTCTTTGTCCGTCCTGTGGTAACACCACATTGATGTTGGCATAGTCACTCCAAACCTCATGAACCCACGGGGGAGAGGAAGTGATTAATGAGGTCAGGTATTCCTCTCGGTTAAGTCTGTCTACCCAGCAGTGAGAGAAGGTGGTCTAGTCCCCCTGGACACCCTCCCTCAATTTCTTTTCCATATGTGCTCCCTTTGACCTTACAGTCCTGCCTCCGCTTCTGCTAAACTCCTGTGACGCTCAATCAACTGCACACCACAAGCAGAGCACCAAACTTTCTTTTTTATTATTTAAAAAGGACAGAAAAAGATGGGGATCTTCACTGGTGTACTATTCAGTTGCACTACATTATCAGTCATTCACACATGCTGATGGCGCTAAACTATATGGCAGCCACAGCTGCCCTGGGGTAGAACGACAGAGGCTAAGCTTCCATACAATCAGCACTACTGGGCTCTCCCACCACCAGCAGCAGGCAATGTGGGTGAAGTGTTTTGCCCAAGGACACAACGACAAAGTGTCGACTTACTGAGCTACTGCCACATACACACCTGTAGCCTGATTTCTACCTGATGCTGATTATTATCTGAAAAAGGCTCATTTTGACCAGATGAGCTTCTCTAGCTTTAACAGGAGCCCATTCAGCACATGTTCTATGTATATACATTCAAATAGTCAAAATCAAGTTATAAATTGTTTCTTTTTTGCAGCATGTGTTTGGGTGTCAACTTAGTCAAGTAGAGATCCATTTACAAGCCATTTGATCCACGAACCATTTCTGGTAGCTGGTCTCAAGTAAAACATCTTAGTATGGCAGCTGATGCATTAATGGTATAATTGTAAGCACATGCATTGTTTGGGTCAGCTGAGATTGACAGAGGAGGGTAAAAATTGAGAAAAAAATTTAGTAAAAAAAGCACAAGTAGCAGTTTTCTATAGAAGATTATCCTTCAGTTTATTTAGTAACTCTGACACTTTAAATGCTGCTTGCACCTGGCCTCAAATAGCTCAAATGAAGGATTTAAACATGTTAAGTTTAATAATGACTGGGCGATAAATTAGATGTGTCTGTCCCTGCTGGAAATTGATTGTGAATACACTCCACAGGCCGGCCGTAGGCTGTCTTCTCTCCCTCTGGAGTGATTTCTTTCACCACCGCCTGGAGAAATGTCATGACTCGTATAAGTCCACGTGGCGCAGAGAATTGGGAAGAACGCTGGAAGCTGAAGGGGTTGGTGGTGGGGGAGGAGAGGAGAAATGCAACAGCAGATTCAGGCTTTTTTCCCCATTATCACAATCCCCTCTCTGTCAAGTGCTGACACACACACACACACACACACACACACAGCAAGCTTTCGCTGTTCCCAACTAAATGTACACTCATCCAAGTTGTCTCTCCTTTCAGACTTTACACCATCACCCTCCTGCCCTACTCATGTCTCCCATGCCCCATAATAAATATGCATTCCTTTAATGTGCTTTGTTTCCATGGAGCCGAAGCAACCAAATTTCTGTAGTCCTTGGAGTTTTTGTTGAATTGAATATTTTAGTGTTATGTCATTGAGGGCACAGTTTCAAGCACAAGCCCATGTCTAGACCAGTGCAGGTCCAAAATCCATATAAAAAATGGCTTTGTTACCAGCACAACCTGCCATGAGCAATATGGATGGTGGCTGTACCCCTCTGCCCATCCAATAATAACATCATCTGCTTCTGTCCTGCCTCATGAATCCATGAGCTCTCTGGTTATCATCTCAAACCAATAAAAACGGTGCACATATCTCCCAAATTTTTCCATGTGCTATTAACTGGTAATTAGTGGCAGCCCAATACTACTGTAAGGGAAGCCTCTCAGATGGAGAACCACAATTTGAGAGTGGCAAAAATACCCCTTTGGGCATCAAATAATAGCCCTGACTAAGCTCTAACAGCACTACAGGGTAAACTGAGCCTTCTGAATATCAAACAAGAGGCGGCAGTAGATTTAATGAGCAATTAGCTGCTATAGTATAGTTTGCCATAGATTGGGGGTTCTTTGAGACGCTACGTAGCCAGTAAGCACCGGATCCCAAGGTGAAACCACACATGTTAAGCACCCAGCACGTGTTTGCTGAGGTCTTTCATGTCGCCATGGCAAAAACCTATGGCAAATTTGCTGTGCATTACATACAGTGGCGGAACAAGAGAGATGGTTATTAAGTCATGCACATTTTAATAGGGGTGATGGCTACATCCTGTAGAAATTACACGTCTGTTGGTGCTTTAGATTTAATGAGAGAGCGAATGTGTAAAGGGGAAGCCTATAGGGCAGTCATTATGCTGTTTACGTACAGCCATAAGCAAAAACTGTGCTGTACCTAACACTTCACAGGTGCTGCTGCTACCATAGACTTGATATCATTGTACCCTGACCAGGGATGATTGTAAGCCTTTTAGCAACATATTTGACTAGACCGATTTGTTACATCAGAAAAAGATTTTTACCACCTGCCATTGGAAGGTGAAGAGTAGGTACTATTGTTTTTACCTGTCTGTGTGTGCATGTTTGACTATAGTTTTATCAAAATGAACCAATAGGTGGATTTTAATAAAACTTTCAAAAAAGTTGTCAATGAATGTTTATCTACAATTGATTGTGGAGTCAACCCAATTCAAGATGGTGACCACAGCTAACTGGCAGTACCAAGCATAAAACATGGCTCCACCTCAGTCGGTTTTACAGATATTGAGCTAAAATGTGGTTTGGTAGCTAAGAGTCATGCAGAAGTTATACTCCTTATGCTAACAAACTGCAAGATCAATCATCAACATTATTTTCAAGATTTGACCAAAATGGCTATGACTAAATTATTTCCCAACACAATGCCATGAAAAGATCTAGGTCATGTGCATTCCTTTAAATAATCCTATGAGTTTATTTCCCTTCGGTTCTCAAATGGAAAGAACTTTCAATCAATATATTGTAGTAGTTTATGCAATGGTAAACCAAGTTGAAGGTTTTTCCTTTGTAGGACTTTTAAAATTCCCCTCAGACTGTCTGCTCAGACTGTCTGGAACTGTCTGAACTGAGTCAATGGAGCACCCTAGGTCCATTCAATGGTGTTGTGGTATGCTAAAGTGATGAAATACAACCAGAGAGGTCTCAAATTGGACCATTGTTGAAAAAGGTGGGTAAAAAGTTCCATTGGGAAGAAAAGACATTGAAGGATTAAGTTCATGTCATAAGTAAATGAATGTGATTTGGAAAGGAAAGAGCTCAGAATTAGCACAAGCAGCAAATGAGTAATGATTTGAGGTAACTCCTAATTTAGTGTTTTTCATTGGTGTGTAGCTGGAGAAAACTCTCTAACCACACATCCCATAATCTCTCTATCCTGTGTGGTGAACAGCAATCTGGCTAATCTTCTGCTTTACATGGTGACATCAGATGTTAATTGCTGAACTTTCTTGTGTGCTTGCAAGAAAATACCTGTTTTTGCATGAAGTAACACAGCAACGGTCAATGAGCTTTTGCAGCTTGTCTTTATCTTTCAGAGTAGAAACAGTGTATCCTTTCATGCTCTTAATCTTGCTGTTTTTTCACCTGGAGCTGCTATGCAAAACACATGTCATCATCACTCATAGCACATGTGTTTGATCATGCATGAGCAAAAAAATAATAAAGTGGTTGACTGGGATTCAGCATTAGGGAGGCCTGGTGGTGTGGGTTTGGGAGATGGGTGAAGGATGAATCGTTCACTGTGAGTGACACCCTCAGGCCACCGAGAGAGGGAGGGAGGCAAGGGTGCATGGAAAGGGAAGGTGGCATCTAATGGGCCTTGGGGTACTGACTACTGTATTTCCCCATCACTGCACCACCCACTGTGCTCAGGCTACCTCAGAGCTCCTCAAGTCCTCATCATCAACAGAACATCTCCAGGGGTTAGTCAAGCCAAGTTCCAGCTGCACTGTGACTCCCTCTGCCCCTTTCCTCTTTCTCTCTCAAGTTTTAAGTAGCTCAACTACACACACATACATGCTTCCTTCAGCTGCTTCCTACACCCATACCCCCGTGTCATTATTGACTTATTCTCCTTGAGTGAACCTCACCCTTCCAGTGTCTGCCACTCATTACCACAGGACACCAGGGACCACACCATCCCTTATCCTTCAAGAGAATAACAACACAATTGTTCACAATGCCACAACAAAGGCACAAAGGGTTGAAGAGTAGAAAAGTTAAATTTAAGAGCAATTTTGCACTTGCAATTCCACAGAACTCCCAAAAATACAATGTTCCTCTTCCAGCATGTAAACATGATTGCCTAAACTTAACGTTTCTCTTTTTTTTTTGCCACTGCCCTCTTTTAAAATGTTCCACTCCACTGAATTTCAAATTTCAAGGACATAAATTACCACTCACCATGTAAAATATAGAAAAGATTCAGATTCTCATTATTTTACAGAATCCTAAATAACTGGTCGCATACAACATTAAATGTGTCCAGTCGATGTGAAAATAATCAGTTTATAAATCTGAATGGGATAACACTTTATGCAAAGAAAGACAAGTTGAGTGAATAACTTGTGACTTTCACTCCGTTCCCTTGAGAGTGAGACAGAAAGTGGTGTTAACTAAATCAAAGCCATTCGCACCTGCTTCATATGGTGACATCGTCTGGTCAGACTCCAGCTGCAGCTAGCAGAGGTGCTAAAGTGAAATGTTGATTCATGCTTGCTGATATACAAAGGTTTTTAATGAAGGGCGAGAATGAGCTGTATTTACAGAGAAAACCTGCAGGCTGACAGGCCTGTTGTAGCACCACGCTGGCCGACAGCTGTCACTTGCATTCAACACCCAGCAGACCAGGATGTGCTGACAACATCTGTTTACAAAACAGCTCCAGTGCAGCGCTAACGCTGTGCCAAATGTGTGACACGGCTAGACCACCAACCTTAAACTACTCTGAACAGACGTTTCCTTAGAGGTTTGTTTTGGCTGCGTGAAAAATAGAGCATACATCAACTTAAATCTTTCAGGAATACAAGCACAATTAGTTGGATAAATGTGGTTTTACTTTGAGTTTGCAGCATGAAATTTACCCTCAGCCTTAAGGGCACACAGTTAAATCCCCACCTTGTGTAAACCGATATGTCAGGGCGGTGTGATGACAGTGCAGCAGAGAAAGGAGCTCTGTGCAGCAGTGCTGGTGGGACTGACGTGAGCGTTTTAAGTGTTTGCCAAGTACAACAGTGAGAGGCGATGGTCCTCATCTATACTAATTGAGTCAGTATGCACTACAAATGAGCAGAGTGACCTTTTTATAGGATGGTAGAACTCTGACTTTCAGCTTCAGAGCACATTAATACTACAGCAAACAAGAATAAAGTAAAACAAACAGCTGACTGTGTCATGTGTATATATGGTTTTAGTAAGAGTTAACTGGGTTGACAAATTGGAATATTCTAGAAACACAGTGGACATCAAGTCATAGATTTTTTTGTGCATTACTTGCAAGAATATCAGGCCACTTTACAGAGATTATTTTTAGCTTTTTTGTTGTTGTTTGTTTAAAATGTGCAATAAGACAAAAACAAGGAAATGTTTAGATTTATAAATGTTGTCAAAGGTGCCCTGACTTTGACAGTAAATGTTCATCCCATCAGAAAATCAATTGTTATCCAGAATGCACTTGTTTACATTCCTAACACAGTTTAAAATAACACAGGGCAAAATTTCAGCCCTAGTAAATGTATAATGAGCCATAAAGATGGCCGTTTAAAGACATTTGCTGTGAGCACAGTGCAGGTAGACATACCTGCACCACAGGGTGTCCTCCAGACAGCGCCTTTACAGCTCCTCTGCTTCCCTCTGTCTCATAATGGGCCCTGTGGTGGGACTTTGGCTGCACCTCGATCTGAAGGTTGTATGGACCGGAGCAGGATGGCAGCTGCCAGTCAAGTGCAGGAAGAGTTGGGCTGCAATGAGAGGAAACAGGGGGTTTAGGAGAAAGTAAAGTTATATCCAAGGTCTTCTTTTTAACAGTGAATGTGTTATCTTGTTTTTACCTTCTGTGTAAAATTTACTCTGAATGAAACCACAAAAATATTTGGAGAATCACTGTACACATGATAGGTGGTGTGTTTATGTGTGAAATATATATTCCATGAACCACTGGACTAATTTACTGACACTTTCAGAAAGTAATTATTGGATATACATCTATAATTGATGAACTTTAGGAAGCTAAATCATAAGGACAGCCATAGCGAATCAACCTTAGCAGACACATAAATGGGTTTAACTAAGTCCATTTTAAATATACTGAGCTACAATTTGGTGTTGCAGTAATTCAGTCACTCCAGACTTTGAAACATAACCAATTCCTTGAGATCTTTCCTTAAAATGTTGCCATTAACTCTTGGATTCAACTCTGTTTGTTGGCATAATCTCATAAACCAATGGACAGGTCTTAGTAAGAGTCAGGAACTAAATAATAGATAGATAATAGATAGAGTAAACCTCATTCATGACAGGCATAATGGCTCACTGAACTTCAAAAACACAGAAAAGGTATTCAACTAAAATTTGATGTGCTCAGGGTCACTGTGGTGGAAACCTGAATCAGAAGGTCTGTCAGTTGATTTAAATTAGACTCAAACTGGGGCACTTTGTTGAACTTTCTTCAACTCATTATGATCTATAATCTAATTGATTGCAGCCATTCAAGATGTTCTTAATTTTAAGCCCTGTTTAATATCCAATGGTTGTATTTTTTTGCGTGAAAAATAAATGAGAAACAAATGTGCCCTGGTTAGGGAGTAGTGTGTTTTACATTAAAGTGTGACAAGTGGGAACAGTCACGATGAGTTAAGAAAGTGACAGTGGGAGGAAAGACATTTCTAGGGCACAAAAATCTCACATTAACCGGTACTTAAGCTGCCTTTTGATATAAATTGAAAACTGTTAGATCTTAAAACTCAAGCCAGTTCATTCTGAAGAAAAGAGAGCAATAAGAACACCCTGCCATTTGGTATATCTCTTTCTCAGAGCTGCAGCTGGCATCCCTTGACAACATTGTTCTACAGATGGCGCGGTGGAGATTCCCACGTGAACACTGAAGAGATATCTAAACTAAAACAAACATATGCAAGACAATATTTCTTAACACCGGATGCCTGGTTAAAGACAGACCCCTGACCTGAAGGTTGGCTCGGCTGAAACCAATCTCTGGCATCTCTGCAGGCTGTTTGTTGACCCAAAGCAGACCAATTTCCCCCTGCAGAGGTTTATCTGCCCAGTCAGTGCATGACATCATTGTAGCAGAACAGAGAAAAGATGGGCTGATGGCGCGACTGGCCAGCACAGGGATTTACTCACAGACTGCTTCCCCTTCAACCAGGCCTGTCACCGTTACTTCCGGTTGCTCGCTATCTTAATCAAACACTTGATTTTTGAAAGGAAAGTATGTTATTGGTGTGGAAGGAAATTCTACCAAAAAAAAAAGAACTTAAAATGCTCACCCTTTTGTCAAAAAGCAACAAACCGTATTTGTATGAGTGTGTGAAACATACACTATTTTTATTGTGTGCAGATTGTTGTAGCAACAGTGGCACACACACACACACACACACACACACACACACACAGAAACTCCTCTGTGCAAAATCTGATTTATGAAATAGTTTTGATCTTCAAAGAGAGTTTGTTTGGAAGTGAGGAGCATGTATCTTCAGTGTTCTGTCTTTGAAGATTAAAAACCAAAAGAATCTAGTCCTCACAAGAAAATAAACAAAGCTTAATATAAACACAAAAAAACAACAAAAGATTAGGATGGTGATGTTATGAGTTGAGTCATACTGTCAGAAAAAGTGTTCTCTAGACTGAGACTTTGAGAGTTTGTCCAAAAAAGACTGTTTCTCTTTTATTGCAGGAAGGCAAGCTTCACCTGCTCTCCTGTGATTTCTCTGTGTTTTTGTTCATGCACATGTTAGGTTTTGATGCAGGATTACTTGGAGAAAGCTTACAGCACAGCAGGAGCTGGAGCAGCTCAACATACCTTAGGTAAGGCTTGGGTTTGGGCCAGGAATATGGATGCTGGGGAACATCCAGGAACCCTCCACAGTAGTTTTCCTTCTTAAGGGCCATGCGTGAGGGGTAGTCCTCATGGCAGAGCTCCCCATCTGGACCCAGCTCCTCACCACTAGGTTCCACCTTCAAGCTCATGGAGGGTGAAAGGTCCAGCATGGTCTTCCGTGTCTTTATTGGGATTCCCTCCCCCATATCTACCACTCCATCTGTGGTTAGAGCATTAATGGCAGCCACAATAGCAGAGTTGGTGTACTGGTTGGTGTTGGCGAGCCAGTTCTCATCAGTGACGCTGACCCTGGGGGAGCCATGTGGAGAGGGAGTGGGTGACTGGTTGGGTGAGAGGGATGTCTGATGGTAGGAGGAACCATTGAGGCTGTACTTTCTCTTCCCCATGACGCTGCTGTTGTTGCCTCCGCTTCCTCCGCTGCCAGAGGGGGAGTTTGGCCTAGACCCACGGGGTTGTGCTGGCCAGCCTTCTTCTGCAACTGCTCCAATTTGAGGGGAAGTGGAGGGTGAATGATGAGGGGAGCCTGTAGGGCCAACGGCAAGTGGACAAGACAGAAGTGAGGATGACCCTCGAGGGGAAATGCAGGGAGACTGCCAGGGGGAGGTTTGTGGAGAGTTGTCGTAGTTGTAGAAGCCAGACTCGTATGATGAGGCATCTGAGTTACAGCTGCGTGAGGATATGCTACTCGCTGGACTTAGACAGCTGGGGTCACGGTACCCCTCAGCATTAGGCAGTGTCAACGTGACGACAGAGTTGACACCTCTTTTGATGATGTGGCTTTCACTGCTGCTTTCTTCTACCTCATCCTCTGGGTATTGGCTGTAAGCAGTGATCTCTATACGAGGACTCTCCAGGGCCGGAGCCCCATTGGGTCTCAAGCCTTGAGGCAGGTAGTAACCAGACACTGTGTGGTTGTCATTCTGCAGGCTGTAGCTGGTCTGGTGGCAGGAAGAAACTGAGATGACAGGGCTGGACTGTAGGGTGTGGTACTGTGTGGACAGACAGGGGTTGCCCATACCAAGCGGAAGGGTGAGGCTGACGTTTGGTGCATAGTTGTATGCATCTGAAAAAACAAAACATGCTCAGTTTAACATACGTATATACCACCACATTCATATACAGCAGTCTAAAAGCTTGAATCTTACTAAAACACTAAGGTTCTGTCTTTATAAACATTTAGGTATGATAAACAATCTCAAAGCAGTCACTGTATGTGCTGCATAGTCACAACTTGCACAGCCACTCTGTTTGTTTGATCGGTACATCTACAGCACCACTTGGCACACCCTGCTGTCATATGTACTCCACAGGAATTCCTCAAGCAGCGTTGATTGATGCTTCCTTTGATTGATTGCATCACTCACTGAGTGAATTAGGCTCTCCCCTGTGGACAGCTGACAGCACTCTCACACTGCTTAGAGCTTGTGATTAAGTCAAAGGTAAGCCTGCTGCAGCAGATAATACACATACAAGTAAAGTCTGAACACATGAGGAAATCATAGGTGCAGGTGACACACAAGGAAAAGTCATGTTGATGTCTGTGTCTCCTCTGCAACACTTGTTGGCAGATGCATTAAGCGTAAATCTCCCCCTTTTTTATTAATGGCTGAGACTAAACATGGCTAGAAGAGAACAAACTAAGACTGAAACTAGTGAAGGACATCCCCTTCAAGCATGCTATTTTTGTAAACCACAACACTATGCATCATATGAAATGACAAAGGTGTCACATGTCCATTAATATGTGGGTAGGCAGTTAAATTTAGTTCAGAAGAACTCTATTTCAGAAGCATGTACATATATATATACCAGATCAAGCCATTCACACACACAAAATCAAAGTCTTATAGAAAAATGAGATGAGCCTCAGTTCCTCTTTGACTTAATGTCACGTTTACATGCATTCTCACAGAAAATGTTGTTTTTATACGACATTTATATACATCACAGCGTCAAGTAAAACAAACAGAGATGCCTTTACCACCCACCTCTCTCAGGTTCATTCTCCACACCTTCACTGTCCTCAAACACACAGCTGAAGTCAAACTCTTCTTCATGCTGAGAACTCATCCCTGCCTCATTAAAAAGCAGCAGCTCAGTCCTCTCTGAGGCTTTTCTCTTGTTTGAACAGATGATAATCTCCTGCCCACTCCACCCATTGTGACACGCCTCCTGTATGTCAGGCCTGACTGCCTTTGGTTAGAGTTGCAGCTGAATTTTTTTATTTTTTTCAGGGGGGGGGGTTGTTACTCTCTTGAATGTGTGCTTGATCAATGCACTGCACTGCAACATCCTCAACTCCTTCTACCGCCCACTCAACATACGCTGAGGTTTTCACTGTTGCGAGCTGCATGATCTTGAAACTTGGGTTTTTGCGGGTCGCACGCGTCACGTCTGCTGAGCTAACTAAACTACAGAGGCTCTTGATTCATGGGGTAAAATGACTGAGAGAACAACCAAAACCACATTTGATCACAAAGAAATGCCTGCTCAGTTGTTTGAGGTGTTTTAAAAGCGTGGTGTGTGCAGAGGTAATTTCAAACACTGACTGTTGTGCAGATTATAGCATGCTCTTTTGGTCCTCTGACATTTTTCTCAATTATGCTATCATGATCAAAACATTCTCTCCCCCACAACCAAACCAGTGCAACTAAAGAGTTGAGACGCTTGTGGTTTGGTCTGATGGGACCTCAGAGAGTGGTCACAGAAGTCATCAGCAGCCTCTGGAGCTAAAAACCCTGAACCTGTTTTTGTGTGTTGCTGACAAATGGCTAGTGAAACAAACGCACCAGCAGAGTGTGTGGTGTGTGCGTGCGTGCGTTTATTTGCTTACATCTGACTTTACGTGTGATGTTCCTGAATGTGTGTGCGGTTAGGCACAACTCCTTCTCAAGCTGTCTACCCAACATCCAATGAACACTCAGACCACAGTTCTTCTACTTGCAAACACACTCACACACACACACACACATACGCCTGTAACCAATTAGAGACTGAAATGAATAATAAGTCTGCACCCGTTTGTCTGAAACCTCAAAGACAAAATTCAGTCCCACAAAAAGTCAGTGGCATCAGCACTGTGAATAAAGACAAAACTGACTATTTCAAACTTCTGATTAGTTACAACAACTATAAATGCTAAATAATAAGCATTAAGTATAAAATGTTTCAAAAAGGACACAGAAGTCAAAATGAGAACAGAAGCTGAAACAAGCCATGGATTTTTCTGTGCTTTTGTTTTCCTAAATCTGATTAGTTATAAGAGCAGCTGACAGCAGCAGTGTGTAATCCCATCATCTTTACTAAACATAAACAGAGACACCTGCAAACACAGTTGGATGCTATAAAGGAGGGTGCATGGAAATAGGAGAACATGCAATACTGTTATTATTGCTATACCCATGTGTTCTGTCTGCAGGATGCTCAACATGCTGTGCTGGGAGTGGGGGTCCATCAGAATGACAATCTAGCATACATTTTGTCTCTGCAATTTATTAGAACCTTCTGCCATATTGACATTGTAATTTCAAAAAAAATTTTTGAAATATTTTGCAGGCCTGGTTTATGACAGCCAACACACCAGAGTGAGATCATGTGATTATTTTTGCAGTTAGAGCAAAAAACAACATGGCTCTTATAATATAAGAGCCACTTAAATTGTATGTTATCATATTGTGATGACATCAAATATAAAAAATATCATGTCATAAAATGAAGTGACCACTAATGCAATATGTTTCTTTTTTCAAGAATGAAAAAAAAAGAAAATGATCGACTTTATTTCAAAATAAAAGCTTTAA
The DNA here is from genome assembly GCA_006937965.1 of Callopanchax toddi. Taxonomy (NCBI): domain Eukaryota; kingdom Metazoa; phylum Chordata; class Actinopteri; order Cyprinodontiformes; family Nothobranchiidae; genus Callopanchax; species Callopanchax toddi. The sequence goes on from SSNR01000076.1 coordinate 569,106, forward strand.
TAAAATTTTCATCAGGAATTGACAATAAGGAATTTGTCAGTTTGCATCAGCTGTTGCTGGAGTTTTAAATACACTCGTCTTAAAATCATAAGCAGTTAATAAGTCATCTATAGGAGAGGATGAGCTGTATTTTACCTTCTTCTGCAGACTTCATGTCGGCGGTGAGAGAGGTGAGAAGCTGGAGTCCTCGCTCCTTACCGGCTCCAAAGCTGAACTTGGATTTGACGCTCTGGCAGAATGAATCCTGCATTCAACAAGCGATGCGCAACTTTCTGACCGCAGCAACAAACGCCTTCACCGATGTGATCAATCACGACTAAAATGACTTCACTTCTTAAACAATTAAAACATTATTCGCACTGAATCTTGGATCTAAAGATCAACTTTGTTTCAGAACTCACGGAGCGCACTGAGAGACCTAAATGGATCAGGGCGATTGGACCGTGCGTGGAGGTGAGTGGGTCTCACTTCGACACCGTGAAGGTTTTAAAAAGTCTCCCCAGGTCGATGACGCAGCTCGGTGTGTCAGAGGGGCCGGCTCCGGTGCTTTTAAAGCTGGAAAACACCCTCCGTCCTCCCCGTCCGCGCGCACCGCCCATCCTGGGATGACGCGACCGGCTTCTGCAACCTCCTGGACCGCCTGATGATGTCTCCAACCCCGGGATCCCTTCGGAGGAGGCGCGAGCGAAGCGTGCTTGTGCGCGTGCGTGCACAGAAAGGCAATTACAGCAAGTCACGTTTATGCCAACAAGTGATCTTTCCATGATATTATAAACATTACATTACAGTCCTAAGCAGATCCATTTACATTTGACTGGAACCTTCTATTGTTTTTAATAAAATATGCGCTGGTGGTTTACAACTCTTTCCTCATGATTAAAGTATATAGTGAAATGCCATTAGGACATCAAAACAAACTCACATCCTACCAAACTATTTTCTTTTAAAGGCCTCACATGGAGTGTGTGAGGTGGTGTGTATCAAACAGGAACAACACAGGCTTTCTAATAACCTCAATATCAGGTCATTAACATGATTTTAACATTTACCAAATCCACGAGTTTCATGAAATTCAATTTCCAATTCCAAACTGCCCTCCCTTAATGTTGGTTTCAATGTTCTGCCCCAAATTACCACCCTCTGCCACTGATGGGATAATCAGTCATCCATCTTTCCTTTTCCACCAAGTTGTATCAAGTCCAGTAACTCTAAGGCAGCTTTATTTATTAATAGTTGAAAAAACATAAAAATACATATTTCTTGGACATTGGATGATAAAGTGTTCATCATCAGGATGTCTCTAACCCCACTAAGGACACTGAGACTGCACTGAGAGTTCCTTCAGGAACAGACTGCTGCACCTCAGATCCACTAAAGAAGGACAGCAGCTGTAATACTGACGTATTACAAACATGTCCTCTGTCAGTGCTCGTTACCATTTAAAGTGTAATATCTGTTCTGTTTACATTCTGTTGTTCACAGTTTCAGGACAATGTTTCTCTTGTGTTTTTTCTTATTTGCACAAAGCTTTTTCTGTATATTTATATGACCTTTGTGTTCAAAGTCTAAAACCTTTTGAGTATTTTTAAATCACAAATCTAATTCTTGTTCATTTGAGAATTCATATTATTTTACTGTGTCTACCTCTGAGCTGCTATATCTAACAAATATGGTGTTTTATTAAAATGCACAAAAAAACTAAACCTATACATTTTAACAGACAAAAGAATGAAGGAATTTTTTTTTCCCAGTCAGATCACTTCCACCATGTTTAGGAACAGAGTGAAAGGGATATTTACTAGGGGTTAGGGATAGAATCTGTATTTTGATGCATCACAGTGTGGACATGAATGATTCTGGATTGATTTTAAAATGTTCAAAATGAGTTTTATTAATTAAACCAAGCATAACCCAGACCTCTAAAGTGAGGAAGTTCTCATTTATGCTGCTTCGCCTCCGTAAAATGAGTAATATTATATTCAAATACACATCTCTGTTTGTCTCAAATTATAGCTGTGGTTGGCTTCCTTTTAACTCTTAAAGTTGTTTCCCAGAACTAAAAGTTTTCTCAGTTTGAAGTGTTTGGACTTTTATCATAAACAGACAGCTGTTAATTCAGTGTGGAATTATAACAACCTAAACAATGTTCTGTCTGTCTGTAGAAGCTAGCTTTGTTTATATCTGGAATCAAACTGTGACCCAACTCCAGTGTAATAAATGTAATTCATCAAATTAAATGAATTTAAGTAAAAAAATATATTTTTTGGGACTAATATTTACTTCCCTTCTTAACTTCTGATTATCAGTGTCACGACTGGGGAGTGCAGGGCCCAAACGCAGGAGGACAGAGGCAGGAACAGGTGAGGTTAAACACACAAGAAGCTTTATTGCTGGCAGGACTCAGGAAACACAGGACACGAGGCCAGGGATACAACACAAGGAACCAACAGGGAGGTGACTGAACTAAACAGCATATATAGAGAGGGAGCTAATCAAGGAGATGAGACACACCTGGAGGGGATTAGTGCAGGACACAGGAGGAGGAACACAGGCACGAACTGGACACAAGAGGGCAGAATATGACAGAGTTTTTAGACTCTTTTTATTATTCAAAATTGGATGAAGTCCACAAGAATTTTTGTATAAGTGTTGTGATTTAAGTGTAACAAACTGTCATTTAAAAAAAAGAAGATGTTTTAAATTTTAATTATAAAAGTTTATTGGAAGTAAACAGATTTTGGGTCAAAGGCAGGTGAGAAATATGCATTGTTTTCTTATTACGTTGCAGCCCTCTGAATTGTACCTGAATCATGAGAAACCTTAAAGGTCCCATATTCTGCACTTTATATCCACTGAATCCTTTCTTCTATGCGTCAATGACATGTACAAACTATGCATTGGTCAAATTGGCCCTTACTTTAAGTGCAGTTGCAAATAGGTGCGTTCGAGATGAGCCAGTTCTGCGCAGATTCGATCACCGGTGATCGGCGCCCATTGCATGCCGGTTAGATTTCTGTCCGACTTGACGCCGACTTGCTCTGATGTCATACCTACGTAGGCAACGATAACCTTGTGAGATCAAGGCGGCCGCAGATTTTGGAGCAAGGCGCTGCAGTTGCTCTCCACCGGCTGCAAAACCGAAGGCATGACGGGAAACGCCTGGCTCTCACCTGATCTCAGATCTGATTGGTTAACATTTGATCCAAACATCCTGTGGTATAATGCGAAATGTTATTATATATATATATATTGTAAAAACATGCCACGTTGATGATGTCAACTATAAAGGCCACAATGAGAAATGTGATTTGTTTCAAAGAGTTTTCAGTAGGGACTGGTTCCATTTTCTATAAAGTTCTAATAAAACTACTGTCTGATTTTTATAATCATATCATTTAGTACAGAGCATCATCTTGTTTATTTTCATTGATATGATCTCTGTGGATATATGTCTATTATTTTGTTTACTTTAGTGTTGTTGATACTTGTTCACTCTTGAATTTGTTTTGAAATACTTTGAACTTCAAATAAAGATTTTGGAAAAAAAGGAAAGTCATCTGCTATTATGGACATTAACGCGATATCTTCAGCCTTATCATCACCCACGAGCTACATTTAGGAAAATCTGTCCGACTTAAAAGCAGACTTTTGGCCGCTCCCCCTGCTGCGTCCGCCTGCTCTCGTCTGTTCTCCAGGCGAGGCGCAGTTCATGTTGAACAAGCCCATTGACTCGTTTAAAATGGGCGGAGCAGTTTGGAGTCAAGCCCTGTCCATGTCTCTTCTTCACACGTGTTCTCAAGACGTTGGTGGGTCTTCACAAGCACAGATGAAGGGAGTAAAAAAAGACTTCTGTGCTCGTTGATGCAACCATCTATGGAGCAACTGCTGTGCTTTGCTCGTAGCTTCACCATGACTGTTTGCTAACGTTAGTGAGGATGCGCTTTCCCGTGGTTTTCAAAGCATGGGTGTGGGCTCAGGGAGCCAAAGGTGCTCGTGATTGGCTCTGTCCTCTAGAGAGGAGTGGTCTTTTCCCTTCTTGATGTCAGCAGGGGAAAGATTTTGAAACCACCCATTTTAGCATTAGCTCAAAACACATTTCCCAAAAAAGAGAATTAGGAAGTGAAAATGGTGAAAATGTTTTAACACCTTTGGGTCTCATACACAGTCGTTGCAACATATATTACCTTTAGAAAGTGAATTTTTCATAAATATGAGACCTTTAAGATTTCTCATCCATAATATTTATAATTGTGCAGCTTTTTTTTTTTGTCTTGCAGGTTTTAATTTTTAGGGAGCAGAAGAGGCTGAATGTTTTGTAGGAGCACTATGCCATCTAGGAATTATTTGTTAATATCCATTACCCATATAGATTTCAGAAGACACTTCTGCCCTTCAGACAGGTCACTAAAATGACATTTTTTCTATTTTGAAAGGTATTCCTGTGTAATTATTATACATAATTACAATGGGGTTTTTTTCATTAACATAGTGTTGAGATCTTAAAGCAGGTGCACCTGCTTAAAAAAAGCTCTGATCTCTTCACGCAATATTAAACTTTACCACTGCTGTCCATTTCTTATTGCACTCTGATTTACAAGGAAATCCACCTAAAAAGACAAACTAAAAATGGTTTTCACAGCAGACATGATTCTATGAACCTTTGCATCACAAGAAATGTGAAACAACTTTGGGATGGGTTGGTGAACAAATTGAGACAATTAAGAACATTTGTGACTAACTTGCAACATACTGTATATTTAAATATTTGCTGGACAGGTGAAACTTATTTGCAGTTTTGTCACATGCCCTCTGGCATTGTAAAATATCCTGCAAAATTGTCACATTTACCAATTTTGTGTCATTTTATGTGAAAATGTGTGTATTTCCCACAGTTTTGTCTCCAACTAGACACAGTCCAGTAGATTGAACATGCACTGGAAAAATGCATTAAATGGTTACAATTTGCTATAATTTGTGCCATTAAAACACTTGCAAAGACACTTTAAAATGTCTTATATCAATAATAAATCGTGGTTGGGATTGTCAAAGAACTAAGAATAGAATAAAAGAAGCTATTATGCATGATTTAGCATGAGACAAAAAAACAAATAGAAAGCTATTAAAAAAGCATAGAGAAAAAGAAACATAAAACCTGAAAAAGAACTATCACTGAGTGTAATTATCTGCCATCAGCACAATTAAGAAAGCCTCAACAAACCACAACGAAAATTCTTTTGAATGGTGTCCAGGTTTGGAAATAAAAAGGGACTCCCTTGAGGTAGAAATGAAGCTGGCAAGCTCAAAGATGATCACACATAATCAGAAGCAGACTGAAGGCAGGCAGGCTGCACAGGCTGCACAGGCTGAAGAAACAGGACACTGTGTTTTCTTTGCCTACAGTAGCTCACTGGCGTCAGCTGCGGCTTGGCTGATGAGCGTGTGTGTGAGCTGAAAGATAAAAAAGCAGGATCACATATTTTAGGAGATGAAGTACGATGCAAACCCGGTGGTTGGAAAAAAGTAGCTGATTGGCACCGTTAGTGGGATGGGGCTGCACACGCTGCTGAAAAAGTTGAAATCCCTGTGCTGGGGCACACTTCAGTGGTTGCCTGCAGGTTTAGCATGATGGATTCTGTGAGACTGAGGAAAGCACTATTGGTTGCAGCTGTCAACAGTATTCTGTACACTTCAGCTACAAAGACTACAACCATCAAACATTAAGCAGACAAAAATAATGATTTGAAACACTGATGATCATTGATAATGATGACAGATAAACCATCCCTGAGAAACCATTAGAAGACTTATAAACTTTTGGTTTTTAGTTGTTTTAGTAGTTATTTGGCTGCATGATGGCACAGTTGGTTGCCCTGTTGCTTAGCAGCAAGGAGGTTGCAGGTTTAATTCCAAGCTGCAGCCTTTCTGCATGTTTGCGTGTTCTCCCCTTGCATGTATGGGTTTCCTCCCACAGACCAAAAACATGCATGTTAGTTATTTGTAGGATAAAAGTCTAAATGCTAAGTGAATAAACAAAACTGTACCGCAAAGTAAATTTGATTAAAAAAAAAAAGCAAAAAATAAATTAGGGCTCTTTGAATTGTGTCTTCCTTGGACCATTTTAATGACGATGTTTATCCTGAGATCTGTCTTCATTTGTTCAGTTTTATTCCAAAATTTGGAACAAATCATCATTAAAGTTCTAAACACTCCACTCTACACACACAAGCATGAAGGAATTTGTCTTTATTGTACATCTCCTGTGGAAATGTAAGTTTATAATTTATAGCATTACTAAATCCAGCCCCCTTGACATTGCACGTACTGAGAAACCACAACATGTCTGCAGAGACCATTAGAGATGTTGTATGTTTTTCACTCAGATTTATGATGGGTTTACTCATCGCTTGTGTGTTTTGTGGAAAAAAGATCATTCCTTGCGTCCTCACACATCTCATCTTAACTCTTTTTTCCAATCATTTTGTGAAGCAGTGTGAGTGGCACTAACACGTCACCTTCTCAAACCAAAATCTGGATCCTGAGTGGCAGACAAAGTTCTCTCCTGTTGTTGTTGTTTCAGTATCTCTTCTAAATGCAAAGCTTTGCCAAGAAGCAATGATGATATAATAAATGACAAGAGTGAGTTTTGCAGCATGAATGCTGTGCTTATTGCCAGCAAATATAATATTTACTACTAGCGGTTTGGCACAGAACTCAGCCTTCATCTTGGCACGGTCAGAATACACTTCTTAGAACCAGGAGAGATTTACAGATAGAAGACGAACCAAAAGCTGACAGGTTTAAATAATCACATCTAAGACTTGCCAAACACCTGGCTTAGTGCTGTGATATTTGTTTGTCTAGACATCAGGAATGCTACCATTTGAAGAAAGCAGATTTTAATAAACAAAGTTGGGTAAATTCTTTGTGATGCATAAACTTCAAGGCTGCAAACCTGTGCACACTCTCTCCGTAGCTGCAGTTAATCATGTCCTTTTACAACATATAATTTATGTATGACATATCCGGGGAAAATGTGTACACTCACATCCAAAGTTCCCAATGCTATTATTATCTGTTTTCTAAGATATTCTCTGAGCCGTGGTGCACATCTCGCAGCTTTTAATAGCTCTAAACACTCATTTGAGGTAAATCTGCAGATTGCTCAACTTATATTAACACTGCATCCCAACATCTAAAATTTAAAGTAAATTCCTTGATCTAGAAAAATGAAATGAAGAAGTAAGCTGTGAATGACTACTTCCATTTTTTGGGGCATGTGTACAACTACATACTTCCTCTCTTCTCCTTCTCCTTTGTCAGTATTCTGACACATGTAGTGACATTGCTCTGAGCTCTCAATGGAGAACTGCTTGGAGCTATCTTAGGCATGTCTGGACAGTGCAGCATGTTTAGCTGCTGGCTTTTTTCAGAGATTCCTCTTATGAACAGGAAGTGGTCTACTCGTCTGACTTATAAACTGAGGAAGCAGACCTGTCATTGTCACACGGCCATTGACTAAGTTTAGGATAATAAAAAATCAAGAAACTCTGTACATTTAGACCTTGTTGCCGTTGTTTACATTGTAGACCTGGAATAAATGATTGACATGTTTTGGGATTATTGTTGGTTTTGGATAATTTCTGTAATTGTAAGATTTCTGAATCACTCACTAGTGTCCAATAGTAAAATGTGACTTAATGTTACAGTGATCTTTATATGAAAACATGCTACACGATCAACTATCTCAGAAGTTAAAAGGGAACCAAGCTTTACATAAATGTTACAGTTGTTACCAGTGGTTCATTAGGGTCACCATGGCAACCATTAATGACTTAGGGTTATTGTCAACAGAAATTGAGCCTTAAAAAAATATTTTGAAAAATGAAGCTAATATATATAGAAATAAAAAAAATATGTTGAAAAATGATGTAACTGTGTGGCAGTTTAAAGAGAAAAGGCCCCTTGACTTTCAGTATGGAAGATAAAATAATGAGCTCTAACTTTGGATCAGAGCTCAAGCACATTGCCCTCTTGGAGGATTTGAGTAAAACCCATAAATCTGTCAAAAAAGGGCCATTGGACATAACTGTGTTTTTAAAGGAGATTTATAAACACCTATTTCCAATGGCCTTTTACACAGTTTGACATTGAACTTCCTCTTTTTTAATTTTACTGTGTTATATCCTGTTTGTTTATTTTTGTGTTATTTGTTTTAACTCTTTTTTACATCTTCTGAGCTGTTTTATTTGTTTAAATTGTCTATGTCTTGTTTTATGACATTTATGCATTTTTATATTGTACAGCCCTTAGTTTTTAAATTGTTTTGATGCATACATTTTATAAGAAGTATAAAGTCAGGAACTTTTATGATGCTTTAATGCTAGTCATCATCAAACTAAACTAGTTATTTAAAAACTGATACATACATGACAAAGCTAGCCTAAACTAGACCGTCGGTTTTGCTCTGCAGACTTTGGTCTAGACATGCTCCATTGGAACCTCAGCAGCCTGATGATGGTAGAGCTGCAACTTTGAAATTAAACAACATGGAGGCAGCTCAGAGGCCGCAATTTGAAACTGCTTTGTCATCAACTTTAGACGTTTTAGGTTTTGACTTTTCTTTAAGACGCAAACCGATAGAGGCACTTAAGTCTTTTATTTTGAAAAAGATGTATTGGCCACTTTGCCAACAGGACATGGTAAAAGTCTAATTTACCAGCTGGTTCTGGTTGTTGATAAACCGCTCTGATTGGTCCTAGCACTATCCAATAGCATGTGAAGACAGTTTGATTGACAACCATTCGGAGTCGTTTCAGTGGATCATGGCCAGACTATATCCACATACCGTATATAGTCTGGCTGATGCTCCAAAAAGGTGCTGTGTTTCACTTGTTTTGACAGAATTCTATTACCATGGCCTAGATTACTTTGCCCCATTGAGCCACACATTTTGATTTTTTTCCCCCCAAGATCTAAATCAGTCAAAAAAATATAACATTCCCCTTAAATTAACAGGTGGAAAGCAATTGAGATGCTTCTTTGCTTTGGTCTTGGCACCTTTAATTAATGCTCCACATAAAGCTATTGGCTTCAACTTTTTTTGGGGAAATCCTGCAAGGATGCAGTTTACATAAGCTCAAGAGACCATTTAAACTTTTATAAGAAATATGGTGAAAATAAAATGCTCTGAGAAAAAAAACCCAACAGTAACGCTAGGTGAAAACCAAACAATAAAAGAATGTTAAAGCTCCCTATTGCTTGTTACTGTCTTGATTAAAAACATCTCCACAGGCTTGAAAAATCCACAGTGCTTTTCTTACTAATGATCCATTACTGAACTCAGTTGGAGCCGTTTTTTTTCTCTCAAGCTGCTTTTGCTGACCATGTGAGTTGTGATAAGAGCTTCACCATGGGTGCTGTATCGTACCCATATGTGTAGCTAATTCAAAGCCTGTGGTAATAACAGTTTCTATAGGTCAAAAGCACATGACCTATGAGACAATTCCTACACCACTTGTAACAGATAATTACACAAGCAAGTTATCTGATGAGGACCATATTGTTAGTTTCAAACAAAGCAGTATGATGTCAGCACTGATCTATTTGTCCATTTTTTTTTTTTGCTTCCTACTAAAACGCATATCCATTCAGTTGTGCTACAATCTAAATAATGGTTTTGGGATTATGAGAGTAGATGGTTTCCTTTTTTCTTTATTTTGACTGTCAAACCCAAGTCTGTTCAGTGATTTAAACCCAAAAGTACACGCCAAGGCCATTTTTACTGTAGGGCTTTCCAGCTTGGCTGCTTTACATTAAAATTCATTTATATAGTCCAGAAGAGCCGGGGGTCCTTGATACGCAGAAGGGTCGCTCACACATCTGAGCTCAGGCTCCATGCATTTTGAATCATCCTGTCCTTTAAATACAAAGAGATGACTTGTCACAGGCAGTCATTGTTTCCATTGCTATTTCATTTAACTGGAGTATGACAGAAGAGATTTACAACGTGCATAAATAATCCTAAATGGATGCACATGGAGAAATAACAAAGAGCCACTACTTTCCAAGTGTATGTACTTGATAACAAGTCAGTGATTAGTATTGCTGTTCAGTTTTTATATTATTACAATTTAATAGTTATAGATTATGTATTCATGATTTACGAAGTGGAATGATTCTGTATTAGTAGCTAAAAAAAAGCAAATATTAGATTTCCTTCTTGAGAGTGTATTTATGGCCTTCCCAACCAAATCTGGACCACTTTTGGAGATTGATTTGATCAGACTACACAACCCACTAATAAAGAGTTTGAGAAATAATTTGAGTAACTTTCAGATGAGGAGATTGAAACCACTGTCCCGTCTGTTTCCTAAATATGAAACTGAATTCAGTCAGTGACATTATACAGTTTGAACAAAAGAGGCAGTGCCAAACAAGAGACTACGGCACATTTAACAGAGACCCAGCTGCTTTAGGGCCTCTTCACACGGGATGAAGAATCAGCCATAAGCTGATGGTCTTTGCAGGGTTTTGTTGAGGTTTTTGAGTGAACTTTAAAAATGCAGTGGCCTCCCATTTTATTAAAGATCTTTGATGGTTTTGAGCTTGCATAAAAACTTCCATAGAAAAGTTGTGTTGGTTTATAGTAGCCAAGTATTGGAGTCATAGATGGGGTTTGGTGGCAGCAGAGAATATCCATGACATGGGGCAACAATAAAGCATACAACGTGAAGGGATAGTCAAGTTGGACTCATCAACCCCCATCACAGCATTGTGTGATCTTCTAGCATGCAGTTCAACCCTGACAGAATCAGAAAAAACATCATTCCAGGTTGGTTTTAACGTAACACTGGCTTGTGTTGAAGTTTCAAGTTCATTTTTCTTTCAGACAGAAAAAACACATAAAGCTGAGTGAGGACCTGAGGATGCAGCAGATCTTCAAGGTATTCACCTAGATTAAATTAAAACGTGGTCTGGTATAATTCAAAAGGCGAAAAAAAAAATCTCTAGCATCAAACTGATTTCTCAGCTGGCCTTTAAAAGAGCTGGAGTTTTTGGCTTTCGGTCAGATCTGCTTGGGAAACACCTTGCCCAGCTCCATCCTCTCCCACCTTCCTAGTTACAAGACTCTGGGAGGTCAATGTTTCTGGCCAAAAATGGTTTTTCACAGCAATAATAACTTTCTAAACAGTTGGGTATGTTTTCCACAATTTTGTATGAATATTCTTACAGTTATTCACAGTGAGGGTTCTGTTTCCAGCTGCACCACGTCTACAAAAATCATGCTACAGATTATCTCTACTTTTCTTGTTACGTCTTGTATATCTGTGAAAATACAGTTTTCTCTCTGTGATGGACTGATGATGTGCCCAGGGTGTCCCCTGCCTCTCGTCCTGTGACTGCTGGAGTTAGGCACCAGCTCCTCGCATCCCTCAGTGGAGGATACAGCAGTTCAGAAAATGGATGGATGGATCTAATACAGTTTCTTTCAATTTGATTTATTTTTGTGAAATGTCTTTTGACCTGTCAATAAGCAAACTAAAATCTTACAAATCTGGCTTAAACATGTGATTTTTTTAGACTTTTAGACTTCCGTAAAAAGCTGATTTAAATTTCTGTCTGACAGTGCCCATGTGCAGGTATTATCATGCAGTCTTTAATGCAGACACTTTAAAAAGCTTGAAGCAGGTCACTTACACTGCTGTTGCTGTAACGGTCTGTCCTGTCCTTGGTGTTGGTATTGACATGTCATAAAAATGATTATAAAAATAGCTTGATCCTGGCTAACAGTGGCTGCAGGTCACTTTTGGTTTAAGACTGTCATCCTGATGGATTTTACTCTAAATACACATCCATGCACATCTTGCACTGCACTCTTCCTTTGTTTTCTCTCCATTTCCTGTCTCATGTCAATGTCTTTCCTTTTTTCACGGCACCTTGAGGGCATCCCTCTGCTGTTTCCTGTTGTTTGTGTGTGTTGCTTGGAAACCGTGTCAGCTGTCCATTTGGGAGGGATTTATTTTCTTTTTACTAGCTTGACTTGAGGGGTTAAAGGGTTCCAAGGACAGCATATGGATTGGATGCTCACAGTTTTTATTTGGCATTTTGATATATTGGCTACATTGTTGTCCTGTTCCACAAAATCACTCTTGTAAAGTTTATAAAAAGTTTAAATGGCAGTAAATAATAGTAAATTTATATATAAAAAAAAGATAAATAACAGATGACTTGTGAAACCACTGATAGATTTTCTTATCATTGGCTGCTTTTTGGTCTTTCACCATGCTTTAAGCTTCTACAGTTGTGGCCCAAAGTTTGGAGAATGACTCAAGTATTAATTGTCACAAAGCTTTAGTTCCTCATTTTTTTAAACTCTTTATTTTGAAATATTTTTCACAATTTTGTTTAAACAAGACAAAAAAAATTAAACAAAACAAACTAACTTATAAACACAGACAAAGAAAAGAAAAGAGAAAAAATAAATAAATAAAATAAAATAAACCACAGAATGGGGGAACAGTACTTTCATGACTTTAAGGGCATTATAAGATCAGTTTCATCCCTTTTTTCCTTTTTTCTCTTTTTTCCCTCTCTTTTCTTTCTGTTGCACAGTTTCAGCCCATATTTATACATGTTATCATATACCAGTCCAAACCAAAAATGGAACTGAAAGATGACCAGTCCTTTATAAACCTGTCCAGAGTTCCATCCAGAACACTATACAGTCTTTACAGTTCCTCAGTTTGTAAGATGGCGGTTTGCTTAAACTTTAAGAGTGATCAGATGCGTCCTGCAGCACTAGAACCATTGATTGATCCAGTTGTGGGATCTGGACTCCACCAGGGCAGAGCAGCTCAGGAATGGCAGCAGGTGAGTGCATTTGGATGCAGGGAGGAGAAGACTTTTGGTGGATGGTCTGGTTGCCAAGGGCCGCAATGTAGCTGCTTCTTTTCAAGAAAAAAACACAAGAGTCCAATTAATATTCAGGAATAGGTACAAGAATTGGACTGCTGAGGAATGAGGTATAATCAGATTTTTTGGGGGAATAATTTCCCTTTCAGGGGGCATCCAGTAAAGGAATGTCTGAAGAAAAATGTTGAGCTACCGTAAGACCTCAGAACAGCCATGATGAAAAGAGAACTGTACCTAAACATCATCTAAGAGCAACTCCACTCATCAATCCAACAAATGTTTGTGTCATGATCTTAATCACCTTGGTGTTCTGTTAGTTTAGTTTTGGCCCCAGTTAACCTCTGCAAGTACTGTGTTTTCCCTACCAGAGCACCCTTGGTTTATCTTGCTTCAGAGCCCCTCTCCATGGGGTCCAGGAGGATGCCCCGCAGTCAATTTGCAAGGGTTCCCGAGTACGTGATGGTCCAGGTTTGTAACTTCCGTCACCTCTTCGAGCAGCATCTTGGCTGCCCTCTGAAGCTTCTTTAATAAATAAAAAAAGCTGGCAAGGCAGCAAGGAAGCTCTGGGAGGAAAAACACAGGACTTATGGGCAAGTGAGGAAGCAAGGTGGATGACCAATTAACAGGCTAGTTCATAGAATGGTCTGACAGGGTGTGAATGAACTGGAGATGTATATACGTATATACAGGGGCGAGTGGCAAGATGAGGAGCAGATGGGTTGATTAACTAAATGAGGAGCAGCTGTGCAGGAATGGCTAGGAAAGAGACAAGGAGGTAAACTGAGGTCAAATCTAAACTAACAGAACACAAAGGGCACAGATCATGACAGTTTGGTGTTGACCAATGCATTTTCCAACATAAAGGAGCACCCATAAGGCTGAAAGTGATCATTTAAGTGGCTTGAGGAAAAAAACTTTAAAAAATTGGGTCCATGTCCAGGAAACTTTCAAAAACATAATCCAAATGATAACTTGTTTTTAATCCTCAAGAGGCAGATAGACAAACAAAACCACCAAATTCTGACAACTCAACGAACGGATTAGGAGCAATGAGCTGCCATTACTGACATCATGACATGATGAATTGCAAAAGTCTGGAAAACAAGGAATCTACTTAACAAGTATTGACTCATTGTATAACATTAACCATAGAAAAACATGACAAAAAGATTTACAAACACTAAAGCAGCAAACTTGAAACCAAATCAAAACTTTTCCAAACTTCTGGCCTTGATTTTACATTTTACTATTAACAATTTGCTTTAATGGTGAACTATACAGAAATACAGAAAGTGTCACTCACAGTGATCACCTAATGGAAACTTATCGGTTACCTCTGTGGTTTCCCCTGTACCCTTTTTGAACAATTTATCACATTTTACCTCATTGTTCTGGGACTTGATTTACAGTTATGATTCATCATCACTGCTCTTTTCTTTCATTTCATTTTTAGCCCCAGCAGCCTGTTACATTCAAAAGTCAAGACAACATCCAGGTATCACCCCTGTGAAACGTTTTACTTCTCAAACTACATCTTTTTACAAATCGACTTCACTCACTTTTCCTCCGGTGGTCTTTTTTTTTGCGTCTTTTCAGTCCAGAATCTAAACTGTCACAATGACTTCCTTTGCTGTTCAGCTTCATGTCCTTTTGTGTCAATACTTATTAAATTATCCATAAAAACGTCTCAACCACAAAGACATTTGGTAGAAATGCTGTGATTCACAGTGTGAGATTAGTCAGCCATCTTCTTTGATTCACCCCCATCTGGGTCTGATTCTACTGGAGCCAAAACTCATCACATGAGGAATAAGACACATACTGTGATGTTCGAGTGCTGGATGACTATCCCGAGGCCGAGGCTCGACCTTCACATCCCACACCTGATAGCTCCAAGAGATGTCAGGTTTACATTAGGCTGTGTTCTGTTTTTTGAAAGCTCCCTACAAGGTCTAACAGCAACCACACACATATTTGCATGACACAGACACACGGGCCAAATTTGAATGTTTGTGTCCGGATGAAAAACTCATCAGATCTGAGTGAGTCACCCGTGGCTGAAATCCACAAACTAACATATTCAGACGCGCATCGACTCAAGAGGAGAAACATATTTTTTCCTCTCTCTCGGTTGATTTTATGCCACTAAAATACTCTTGACATTGAACCAGACTTAATAAAGTACCGCTCCTCTGGGACAGTACACACTGCCCTGCTGCAGATTCATCTGAAGTCATTTCATTCCTCCATGCAGCCCAAAGCGTCTCCCCAGTTTCTGGAAAACCGATCTGGCGGTATGTTTTTCACATGAATCCTAAAGTGGTGTTCCCGACCTCAGACAGTGATCCCAATCAGAAGGAATACCCTGATGCTGCAGTTTGGAGCCTCTGTGCTGAAACCAGATAGTATAAATGTGGAATGAGGGATCCCTCTCCAGGACACACACTCAAAAAGGAAACTTGGCTGCTGTCCCTGCTGATAGCTTCATGGTTTATTCTAAAAGCACATTTCTTACTAAGTAATAGTCTGAACTTACACATGATACTTTTGTATTCAGAGACTGGGCAGCTATGGGATTCATAATTATTTTCTTTTACTTCAGTGTTACCATCACATTTGCAACAGTTTCTTGCATTTCTTGCAGATTGACTCAAATTCAAAATGATTCAGACTCTTTTCCAATCAAAAAGCTAACATTTCTTTAAGAAATGCACATCACCTGTCCTCTTTCAGGCCAGAGTTTTGAACAAAATGCTAAGAAATGATGGAGTTGTAATTATTTAGACTACTATCATATTTCAGCTCAATAAAGCTAAGAAACAGACTGTGTTGTGAACATGTTTGTGTTATTGTCTATGCATTTTGAATTGAATAAAAGTTAATCAGTTGCAGATGTAATGATTTTTATTGAAATTTTCAAAGATTGACCAGTGGTTCAAAAAATATTTTGCTAAAAGACAGACAGTCATGACTAAGTTTTAAAAAATTAAAAAACAATGTTTGCACTTGGAATATGCTGGTGGGGGCTCTCAGCTACCACATCAAATTTTAGCCCAGTTATGTACTGGGTTACAGCCATTTTAATGTAATTTAAAAGAAGTTATCTGACACTTTATCGGAGTTTCACAAGAAGCTGCTTATTTGGTTCATGAAATGTTTAATTTAAACTACTCACAGACACATACTAGCCTCTTGGGAGCTGAAAACAATCAGAATTTTCTAAATTAATTAGTTATTTTAGAATAGAGCTGCACATGGTGGCAACTTGTTGCTTTGTTACATTTGGTTTTCAGATTGAAGGTGTTGATCCTTTTTTCTGATTCTGTTCTTATATTTGGATGTTGTGAAACTTTTTGCTTCAACTTTTTTTTGATTTACTCATTGGGTTATGATGCATAATGGTAGCAACCACAGACTGGTTTACAAAAGGGAACAGCTATCCGACATCTCTAAAGCTCAAATAAAACCCAAACTTTGATCCAAAATCCCAGACTAAAGACATAGAGCCGGGGCAAAGCAGAAAGAGATGAAGATGAAGTTTAAACCATCACTTCCATTGATCATAATGAGGAACGTGAGTAAAATGGATGAGCTTGATGCACGGATGAGAACCCAGCCAGAAAATCATGTGTTTCACTGAGACATGGCTGCAGGATCATATCCTCCGACTCCAACATCTACCTGCCCAGTTTTTGGATGATATGAGAAGACAGAGATTTGAAGAATAGTGGAAAAAGCAAAGGAGGAGGATTAATAGTGAATGTCAACAACAGGTGGTGCATGCTACTGTGAAATATTGTCTGTGAAGCCCAAATATTGAGCTGTTATCTTAACAGAGTGTCTTCAGTCAGAGGGTTCTTCAGATCCAACACAAACAGGTACAGAAGATCCTTCCTGCTGCAGCTAAAACAGCCTTCAGTTACTTTTTGAAAAAACTTTATTTAGACATCAAATTTATTTGTCTTGGATTAAAAAAATTCTTTTTTATCTGTTTAACTTGATAATGAACAAACAGACCAGGTACTGAAATCACAATCCTGATCTGGATCATGCTTCAGTTGTGTGGACTGTCATCACGGGTTGTTGTTTAATTTTGGGGCTTTGCTTTTTTTCTCTAGTGAGGACATCATTTTTCAATGAGCAAATCTTTTCTTGGGACATCTTGTCAGGCGAATGAGTTTTGCACATGTTGCTGCATTTACCAGAACGTATGATGAAATAATGCCGTACTCGATAGATGATAGGTTTGGGATTATGATGCATTCCTACCAGCAAAAAACTGGGAAATCCTTCATGGAGCGTTAGCTTGGCCACAGGGGGTGATGTTACTCAGCATCTCCTATGTGTCACGGCCTCACCGATATCTATTTGTAGTCACTTCTGAGAAACCGCCTGGACCCAAAGTCTCTCTGCAGTAAAATAAAATCTGGAGCTGTTGATCAGCCAAAGGAAGAAAAACAACACCAGCATGCAAGCAGATACAACGTGATGTAAGTGGCACACACCTGTGAATACACGTCATAAGAGGCTTGTTGCCAAGTAAAATAACTCTCTCTTTTCTTGCAATTGTGAATGCATGTGTAAATACATCTGGACAATATAATTTCATACATCACCACCTCCGCAGATCGCCGGCCCCTCAGCTCCCCCCTTAGCTCTGCAGACAAATAAAGCTAAGGTCTTGTCAGAGGGAATCCCTGCTAGTCCCGTTGAGAACATGCACTCCATAGTGGCCCCTCTGACATAATTTTCCTCTGACAGTCTGAAACCACCCTGACCTATAGTCCAGAGTGACTCAGTGCCTTAACTTCTCACATTTCCCAGAAAGCCATGCCAGGCCATGAGTGAGAAGACCTCCAGACAAATGAATTTTCCCACATTTCCATTGGTCAGACTCTAGACTGGTCTACCGTGGAACACATTACTGCCTCTGTTTGGAGGCTTCTTGAAGATTCAAGATCGGTCTCCTAAAACTATCAAGGTCTAATGATGTGGTTTAAAAAGCAGTTTGTATTCAGGGTTCTTACTGTGTCCACAACCTTTTGAAGCTTGAGAGTTGAGGTAGTTTCACAGCAATTTCACAATCACACTTTCTACACAATATGATGTATTTCCATTCATTTTGTCAGAAGATAAGAGCTATGCTTTAACATTTTGTAATTTGAGCTGAAATTTGCACAAGAATGTGAAGAAATGATCAAAAGCAAAGTTCTGCAAGTAGAAATGACAGCTGTGGAGATTAAACATCTATTAAACATCAAGGCTTCCCTTTGTTTGATTTATATTGCAAACTTGGACTTGATTAAGAGGAAGAGTCCATATAAACACTTGTGGATCCACTTGATGTGGATGAAACACATTTGTTTGATGAACATTTGTCTAACCTGTGATGTCTTTAAACTATTCTCGTTGTTTTATTATTATGCATGTCTTTAGTCGTCCCTGTTAGAGCTAAATGAAGAAGGAAAAAACATATTTGTGGCAAACTTTCTCCATGATGAGGAATCAGAAGAAGAAATGATCATCTCTCACGATTTGATTCAGAACACAGAATAAATTATGAGTCAAATTTTGAAGTGAATCATAAAAGCAAACACATTATTTCCTGCACTTCAGAGATACTTGATTTTAGTCATTCATTTGCTTTAACCTGTTATTTTTCTGTTCTGGGTTGTGGGGAGCTGCTGTCTCTCCTCAGAGGCCATTGGGTGAGTGGATGAGGGTGGACATGTTGCTGATCCATTACAGGGACACGTGAATGAGACAGACAGCCACTCTCACACAGACACTAGTGATAATTTAGAGTTGTCATTTGACCATGAAGTTTTAAAATTTTATTTCATTTGGAGATCATATCAAAATCAGTACCTCGGTGTTTTGCAAACCCGTACTGTCGACCCCCAACTATGTAAACCACTGAAAATTTAAAAATATATAATAATAAACTATCCATAGTTCAGATGCCTATAGTTTATATAACATGTTTAGTCTTTAAACATACATTAACCCTAATCTCACCTATCAATATCATTCTATAATCATGTTGGATATTTTATCAGTAAAAGAGAGTAACTGGTTACAGGTGGACAGGCTGGTATGTAAGTCGCTGCTGCCATCTGCTGGCTGGCAGGTGTAATGCACTATATTTAACTCAGGAATGCATTCTAACAAAAATGTTTAAAAGTCATACAATAATAATAATATTCCATTTAAATATATCCTGCCTGTATAAATATAAAATGTGTTTTCTCCAGTAATATCAAGTGATTTCATTAAATAAAAAGTTTGCCTTAAAAATGTTTTTGTCAAATTAACAGTCAGTGAAATGGAGGTTGATGCAAAAACTCACTTATAAATTCACTTGATGTGAACACAGTTATCTGTTTTTTTACTACTAACAACAATATGTAGTTTGTGTTTAACAAACATTTGTTGAAACAAAACCCCCTCCTCCCAGAGCAACTCCTTCTGCTCAGTTCTGCTTGTGCAGCAAACACAGTGGAGCCTCTTGGGTGAACCAATTGAAAATGTCACTGTGTGCTGAATCCTTATGCAAAAAGCACCCGCTGCTGCAGACAAGCTGAGCTGCCTTTCGTCAGCGGCCCTCCTCTTCATCCTCTTTTCCCAGACCTGAGGGTGACTGATCCCCTCGCTGGAAACGCAGCATTATGCCACATTCCACTGACGCACCATGTGTGAAATCAGAGGAACATGATAGTGACTGAAGTTTAAATATGTTGCTCATATTTCCCACATTGTGCATTTAATTAAAAGCACATATGATGATGATGATGATAATGTGCATGAAGGAGGATAAACAAGATATATTAGTAAAACTTTCCCTTGACTTTAGCCTGGTCTAAACTTGTTTTTATACTTTCATAAATGCTTCTTTTCACTCTAAATAAACCATGCAACAGTTTCCTTTCAAGTTCACTTTACGCCTCAGGCAGGGCTGTTTGCCTGCGAGTGACGACCTATGCAGGGCACCAGATTGCCTCTTGTGAAGCAACACTAACTGGTAATGAGCATCCACGTCCATCAGCCGCTCGTCTGACACATGACTAATAAACATGCTGGAAGTTGTGAGGGGCCATTTAAAGGCTCTGAAATGGAAGCATTGGACAGAAGCGGGTGTTTTTCCTGTCCTGAAGTCAGCAACATGATTTATTAGCATGGGTCAGATATGTGCTATCCAACATGTTAGGGTTCACATGTGTGCAGGAACACACAAACATGTGCAAGATACATCAAATGTGTGAAGGTATGTCAACTCACATCATGTAGCTCTGCTGCCATCATGTGGAGAAAATCAGCAACACTGGCATGTTTATGGAAATGATACATATTAAATACACAGGAATAAAAAGTCAAGATGTATGTGAAAACTAGTGGTGGAATAACAATAATATTAATTATTATTATTTAAAAATGGACAAAAGGTAGCTTGGAAAATCATTAAAACATTTTCTGAACACATTTCATAAAGAGAAAAAGAAAAAAAAATGCACTTTTTGTTTTAGATTGTGTTTTTTCTGTATACTGTTAAAATGGAGATGCAAGCCCTCTAACATGCAGGTTTTATGGAAACCCAATGAGTCCAATAGAGGCCAGTTGTTTTGGGGGAAGTGTTTTGGTGGTGGTCCTGGTCTGTAGACATCTTTTGCCAGAAGAAAGGAGCAGAAGAAGAAAATAATGTTTTTACAGTCAGTATCCAGGATAGTGGTGAATTATCCCACCTGGATCCAGATTCTGGAGGTGCACAATATCTCTAAGGTGGTCATATTGATTATGTCAGCTGTTGATCCTGTTCATTGCAGTCTGTTCCTTTCCTGATTGGTGGATGCAAACATAAACATCCTGTGATGGAGGAGCACAGGACCGATTACACTGTGTAGAAAACAGTGTTGCCACAGTTACTTTGAAAAAGTAATCCGACTACTGATTACTGATTACTCCCTTAAAAAGTAACTTAGTTACTTTACAGACTACTTGACTTTAAAAGTAACTAAGTTAGATTACTAGTTACTTTTTTAGTTACTTTATTAGTGACATTCAGCTGCCGATGACTCCTCTCCTGCCTCGACATTAAAATAACCTCCAGTTTTACTAAAACACAGAAGTGAATTTTAACAGCAAGTCAAGACAAAGGATCTCCTGATATTAAAGTTGAACTTCCAAACTATTTCCTGAAAAAAAATACTTGGTTTTATGAAATATAAATTAAAGACAGCCTTTCTTGACCTGACATTTAACACTTTTATGGCAAAACTACCTTTTATAAAATAACTTGTTTATTACTGTAACTATTAAATTCATTTTAACATGTTTTATTAACATCAGAACATTTGAATGAACATTAGAACAAACCTTAATGTTCTCATCTTTATCTGACACTAACTCTAAATCCTGACTGTATTTATTCCAGATAGAAAACGATCATCTCTCTCCTCCATAGTTGTTTGTGTTGCTGCAGCTGGTTTTTACAGTATTTACCTGAAATCCAGGTCAGCCCTAACCCTACCTGACCCTCTTTTCTAAATATACTTTTTGGAAAAAATTTTTGTTTGACAACTAAATCTCATCTTTTAGAAAGATTTATTTAATTATTTTAACAAATAAAAAAAATTGAATTTAAAGTAAAGTAAAATTCACAACTATGACTAAAATTAATAATCTAGCTCCTGTTATCAGCTGTTCTTTAGACTCACCTGTTAGTTCCTTAAAACCGCAGGGTTTTAGGACCATGAGGAGCTAACATCAGCTCTTGTTTCTGCTGCTGCTTTGTTTCCCGACTGCTGCGTTTGTCTAAGGATGCATCAAAACGTCTCTTTAGTTGCTGGTGAAGGTTCTCAGTCATCCAGGTCATGATGATAATCCAAAAAAAGGGCTGGCGCTGCTTCAGTCCAGCTGTTTGGAGCTACGGCTACATTCAGGCTGCTAATGCTAGTCTGCTCGGCTGTCAGACAGACAGTCAGCTGTTCCTGCTCGTCGGTTCTCCGTTTGTTCTCAGTCTACACTCCTTAACAAAGTCTAGACCCCGAAGATAAAACAAAGCTGTTGTATCAGAGGAGTTTACAAAAATAATGCCCGGATATTCAGGTAAATACGCTAAGGTATCACAGGTCACGTGACTCCTCCTCCAGCTGGAGACTCCTCAGCTGTGCACATGTTGAAAACGTGACTCCACCTCATGCTGGGAACGTGACACAACGCCGCTCACAGAAATGCAGGAAGAAAATAAATATTTTAAGGAAACGGACAAAGATAGTAACGCAAAGTAACGCACAGTGGCTCGAAAAAAATAACTTTAATCAGATTACTGGATTGGAAATAGTAACGCGTTAGATTACTCGTTATTGAAAAATGACGTAATTTTAGAGTAAGGCGTTACAAAGTAGCGCGTTACTGGCAACACTGGTAGAAAACTAATTAGCATCCATGGAAGATGACATTCAAAATCAGTAGAAAAACTAACTCTGTATTTCAGAAAAACATCATCAGTCAGACATGGTGGTGGTAGAGTGATGGTCTGGGGCTGCTTTGCTGCTTCAGGACCTGGATGGCTTGCTGTAATTATCATGAATAAGAATCATGAATTCTGCTGACTACCAGAAAATCCTGAAGGAGAATGTCTGACCTTTGACCCTTTAACTTTTAAACATAGCTTTCATGCAGGAAAACCGTCCAATGTGGATGAATATAACAAATCTGCAAAGAAGAGAGGGAACATTTTCATCCACAGTAGCACTAGCTGTTGCCACCAACTTTGTCTCAAAACACCTGAAACATGTACATGACAAAAGTGAGAAAACTAAAGAGATCTGTAAGGAGGAAATATGTTTTCACTATAAGGCAGATGTAATCTCTGGGTAATGTCCAAAAGAAAAATACTCTCAGTTCAAAGAACATTCAGTGAAAACAGTCCAATTCAGTTCAATTTTAATCTATCCTAATTAAATCCACTAATTCAACAAATTAGCATTTAAAAAATTACAAATGAATAAGTAGAAAATGTCACACAATTTCACAAAATAATTTTTTAAAAGATAGAAAAAAGATCTCAACAGTGATGACAACAAAAAGCATTCTGTGACTGAAGTAAAAGGTCAAGAAGAAATTTGTTCTTGAACATAATCAGCATTTTACACTTGAGGGTGTCACTTATCACTCTGGTGTATTTCTATTAACGTTTTATTTTTATACAAAACACATTTATATGTAAATTATGTCTAAATAGCATTTGTGAGTTAATTATTCGGAGCGGTGACGTGCCAGGTTTGAGGTGTAATCGCTAATTTAAAAACAAAGGCAACACACAAAAATAATGAAGCACATTCATTTATTTATTTACTAACTATGACTAAATGTCAGGTTGATTAGAGTTGTTCATTAAAGCTCAGAACAAAACACAGTGTAAGCCAACTTATTTTCCCAAAATGCTCCTGGGAAACATGAATAAGGGAGCCTCAGGGTGCCATTTATGCATTTTGTTTAAAAAGCAGAAATTTCCTTTGTTTTTTTTAAGACAGGAACAGAATTAAAAGCACTTTTTATGTCACTGTATTGGATTAATAATCAAACAACTTCCCTACACTTTGTCTATAAATTAACGCCATGGGCATGAAGAAAAATTCACCACAATGATTAACAGTGACAAAGGGACATTACTTTGAACTGTTCATTATTTGCACTGTTCATATAATTATGACATATATCCTGTACTTGCTCCAGGGGAGAATGCTGTCTAATCAAGCTCGTGTATAATAGTGTAATTAAATCAAGCTGCCGTAGGCTCGTATCGACTCGTTAATATGGCCGATACAATATCAGCGTTATGACCTGCTGCTCTCAGACATCCATCCTCTCCTGTTGGCCCAGCAGTAAAAGCTTTAGATGGATGAGGCTGCAGCAGCAGACTGATTTCACACAAACACGTGTTGCCAGACATACAGTAATTAAAAATGAGAAACACAGCGGATGCATCACCTGTATTTAATGTAGGAAAATCAGAAGGCAATTAGTGCATTCCTGCATGAACAGTTTGCAGCTTCAAACAGCGATCTTAATGTACAGAGATGTTGAAAGCTCATAATTTTGTAATAGATTAATAAATACAGTGGGGGTGCTGGGGAATGGCTGCACAGGCATGAAGGTGTTGATGGGAAAATATTACAAATTTAGACAGAGATTCTGACTGCGTTTGCATGACCTAAACATACAGTAGGCACAATATCACTGCAAAAAGACAATAAAGCTGAAGATGGACATAGAGCTGAGCAGCTGCAGCTCTGAAGCGTTTTGCTGCAGAAACAGACAGCAGTATGGACAGAGCTGTCATTCATCCCTTCATCACCTGCAGCCACATTGTGATTGTACAGACTAAAGCACTAGAACACACCAAAAGACAATATCAGTATGATGATGTCTGATTCAATTTAGAGGTAAAATAGAGTTGATGGCAAATTACAACAAATTTAAATAACAAATTTAATTTACAGCACGAGTCAGCTTCATATAACTAAGTTAGATATTTTAGAAGAAAACATTTCTTTTTTTAAACTACATCCAAAAAGAAATGTATTGCTCATATACAGGAAAAATAAATGTTTGTGTTGAATTATAAACATGAAAGAAACATTTAAGTTTCTATTTAGTTAATTTATTTTAATTTATATTAGTTTCTGATTTACTAAAAAGGAATTTATATGCCATTTTTAAAGCTGCACTGTGTAATTTTCAAACAAGCTATAGCTAGGTATTTTACACGTCTCAGAGCTCACACTCCTCCGTCAGCTATAATCCTTATGCCGCGCCTCCCCCGGACATGGGACCACGCATTAACACAGTAACAATAGAATGTAAAACAACAGCTGTTGAAATGCTATGCTAATGTTCACACAGGTTTTTCCTCGTTTTCCGTCCAAATGTTTTTTGTTTTCTGCTAGCTGAAAATGTGTTTTTCTTTTTGAGACTCTGGTATTTTTTCCTAAAATTGAAGCGCTAACAGACAGCTGTTTCTGTCCTCTCACTTCCGGGATGTTCTGCTGCAAAATGCACCAGCATGCATTAATGGAGGATCCAAGCAGTGCTGAAGTACGGTGCTTCAGTGAGACAGCCGGATTGTCCAATCGTTGTTTTCGGTCCGAAAGGTATGATTGGCTGAGTTTTTTAGAGAACTGCAAGGGAATCCACTTTATTGATTTCTATTGTTTTACATTGTTTACCAAATTACCTATATCACATTTAAAGGGATACTCCACCAGAAAGTGATTTTTTCTCTATTGCCATATTCCTCATAGTTAGATCAGTGGGAAAAAATTTGTAAACAGCGCAGCCGTTTTCCTGATTCAGGAGTACTCCTTTAGAATTAGCTTAGCGTAAAACACTGTAAGTGAATGGTAACAACTAGCATTGTGAGAAAAAAAGTCCTTAAAACTCACTCAGTAGTGATACTAATGATATATTCTGCCTAGTGACCTCAATAAACATATCGACTGCAAGCGAAAATAACAAGTAACACGATGGAATTCCAGGTACTATTTTAGACTCAGGACTACTTTATGACAAAGAACAGCTGTAAGCCTCTGCTGAACGGCGCAAGGATATGCAAGAGTATTTCCATTTACATAAACTTAAAAAATACCATCTCTTATTTAAAACACACACACACACACACACACACGCAGAGGGCAATGATGACCCTCAGGTGGTGATGCTTGTGAGGAGTGTGTTCTCTCACTATGTCCTTGAAAGCCTCTGACACACTCTTTTTGCTTCATCACGAGAACGTACAACTCTGAGTGTGTGTGTGTGTGTGCATGTGTTTGTGGAAGCAGAAAAGATGAAAACGCTCTTATGAGTGTCAGAAAGCAAAGTAAAAACTTCTCTTTCCGTCAACATGAGATCCTTTCAGGCTGATTTACAGCTTATCCATGTTTTCAAATCTAATCCTGAAATGATTTAATCTGTAACATGATTATCCAGGGCCGCATTACAGAAATAACCTGGGAGCTTTCAGAAGCAACACCACAGGCCTGAGCATTATAAACAGGGAGCGAGTCCTTGGACCTTGATGCAATCTTGACGTCACTTTCTCTCTTTTCCTGTTTGTCAAACAAGCCTCAGATCTTTATGAGAGAGGCCATGGCAGGGGTCAAATGTCAAACTGCAATTGATGTCACTCTGCTCACGTGGCTCTGGCTGATGCATGATTAGTTAGATATGTACATTTAGATAATGTGCTTGTCCCCTAATCTATTAGGAGCTGCTCTGCTCTTCGCCCTTGGGCCCTAATGCACTCCAATGTATTTATGGTCAATAATTAAAAGGAAAAAGCATGCATTAAAACCAGTCTCTACTTAACAGATCTTAACTAATAAGATTAGGATAATGAATAGGCCACTTTACCAGCTTGGCCTGGTACAGTGGCCATTTTGCTGACAGCTGCTGAATATGACAAGGTTAGCATCATAAGCCTTTTCTTGTAAAGGGGGTTTAGAGCATGGATTACTGCAGCAGGAACAGTGAAAAGAGGCCAGCCCATTCGTATAAATACATTAATCCAGAAGCAGTTTGTGTTTTTTTTTTATTCCATAATTCGAAGAAAAATGAGTGGCATTTTGTTTTGCAAACAGAATCATCTGGAAACATGAGACGTGCACCTTTCAAAGCTTGAAAGACCCCAAAGAACAAGTCACCCAAAGAAATCAGAAGCCTTTAAAACATATTTTTAAATAGGGAAGGAATAAAAAATAAAAAAGCTTCATTTTGTTTCCTCTTTTTCTTGCCACAGCCTGAAAGTCTGCACACACACATCAGCTGTGAATGATCCAAAAACACCAAAGGTTAATTTTCAATTTTCACAGTGAAGGGTTACCGTTACATTTTGACCTGCAAATTGTATCCTTCATTTAATACCCTGTCATTTCATTTTGGCCTCTCTTTGTACTTTGAGCGGGGGGGGCTGGTTATATCTGATTGTGGCCATCTGTTTATTATTTGGCTGCTGCTTGAAAGCAGTGCCTGCCTGCATTAGGGAGTGAGAGAGGGGCTTGCAGGAGAACGGTACTACCTGGCCCTGCTGGGGTCTTTACCGGTCTCCCTGGGCCCATTAAAATCCTGTTAACTTTGATAATCCCTGGCAAGAACTTGGCCTCTGTGGACCACTGAAACAGAGGAGGAATACTTTAGAGTGCCACTGTTTGAGAGGTCGTAACGTAGTGTGGCGCTGTGTGTGGCGGCTGCTGAGGGAGGAGACAAAGGACATATTTTTAAAACACCAGAAATCATTTGATTTTTGACTCTTTCATTGTTCTTATTTTAGGTTGATTGAGCTGTTGCAAATCTTACTTTCTTTTCTTATTTAATTTAGATTAACTGTAATTTTATTTAGATTACACAACTTAGTTGACTTATATCAGTAAGCAGAATTTATTTCCATCTAATTCTCTGGATGTCTTCAGCCTTCATGGATTTTATCAGAGCAAATGACAACCTGTTGAAGGTCATAATGAAAAAAATGCCTATGATGTAATTTTTAAAAAAGTAATGACTTTATACATTTTTATCCAGTGCTGTGGTTTGCTGGTGAGGAAGTGATTTATTCAAATGTTTGAAAGTGGATGTTTTTGTTTCTTTGATGAGTGACTTCAAATGGCCACATAGATAATCTCTCCTCTGCCCATGCAACATGACACAGCA
Organism: Callopanchax toddi; assembly: GCA_006937965.1. Classification (NCBI taxonomy): domain Eukaryota; kingdom Metazoa; phylum Chordata; class Actinopteri; order Cyprinodontiformes; family Nothobranchiidae; genus Callopanchax; species Callopanchax toddi. Next base: position 596,721 of record SSNR01000076.1, read on the forward strand.
GCATCTGTTCAGGCAAGATGCAGAGCAACAGGGCAGGTTTTTCGCAAATTTAAATTTCAGATCTTCTACCAGTAATGTCTTTTTTTAATGTTACTAAACATTTCTGTTTTATTTGAGAAGTTCTAGAAGAGATCCTTTCTGTTGTCACTGGTTTGTGACATTGGTTTGGTGTATAAAGCCCAATTTATGATTGATTTTCTGCTCAGCTGTGTGTTTGATCAAGATGTCTGTGTGATTTCATCATCTGAACCTTTTTGCAAAGGTCCTCCAAGTCATTTGCGCCATTTGTGGTAAATGCATCTTTGAGGTCACCAGGAAGGAGGTGCTGCAGCCCCCCTAGCACCCCTACTTCCCGCAGTAATGCCAGCAGACAGCTCCGGTTGCCAGACGGCTACTCTACCTACTGAGCTTCATGCCGCTCCATGCTGCTCCATATAGAATTGCAATGAATTTGGAATTTTCAAATAATTGTTAAAACATTTTTAAAAATCATAATTTTGATGAGTTTTTTTCCCCTTGCACCTGGCAGTAGCTCAACAAGACCACTAGGTGGCTGTAATGCAGCAAGTATTCAACAAAGGGTAATTTTTTTTTGCAAAACATGAGCCCCCCCCCCAAAAAAAAAGACTACATATAAAAACTGTATGTGATTCCATCCATCAACATTTCCATCTTCTGATATCGAAGATTGGATCACAGAGGTAACAGGTTCAGGAGGGAAGCCCTAACATCCTTCTCGCCAGCGACAGTCTGGGAAATCCCAAGGCCTCAGAAGATACATGATCCCTTCTGTGAGTCTAGTGGGACATGCCTTGAAAACCTCCAAAGGGATGTAGCCAGAAGGAATCCTGATCAGATGTCTGAACCTCCTCAGCTGACTCATTTTGATGTGGAGGAGCATTCGTTCTCTGAGCTCCTCTGGATGATGAGCCAAGCCACCCTACGAAGGAAGGTAGTTTCAGCTGCTTGTATCAGGGATCTCATTCTTTTGGTCATGATCCACAGCTCAAGACCATGGGTAAGGGTAGGAACGTAAACATGCCATTAAATTGAAAGCTTTGCCTTTTGACTCAGCTTCCTCTTCACCATGAAAGACCATCATCCTCATTACTGAGAACAAAGCCCAAATCAGTCCATCTCCTGCTCTTTTCTTCCATCATTCAAGAACAAAACCCTAAGATACTTGAACTCCTCCACTTGAGGCAGGGACTAATGTCCAACCTGTAGAGAGCATTTCGTATGTAATCCCATGTTTCTGACATCATTATTTTATTTAGAAATGATCGCACAGTGAAGAATACAGCCAGGGGAGAGCTACAACCTTACTAGCAAAATATGTGCACCCCTTTCATACTGATCCACTGAACTGGAGAAAATGAAGGAACACAAATACCCAACTTGCAGAGTAAGCGAAGACAAACATGTGTATCCATACAACTTCAGTTCTATTCAAGGATGTGGTAAGTAAACTATTTTCAGCACAATTCTTAATGCCAACCTTAAGAAGACAAATTTTTTTAGTAAAAACATGAAACAAATTATAAATATCATATAATAATATAATCATTCAACCATGATTGTGATGCTAGCTAAAAAAGCTAATTTGCTTAGTTAAAGAGTTCAGTCACATTAGTTGTCCATGTAACTCCATGATGAGTATGGCTGAGGACTAACATGACATCTGCCTTTTTGTCTTACCTGTAATGGTTTCCGAATGACTACGCTTCTCAGTGAGAGTAATACGGGTTGGTTAGGCTGGGCAACAGAATCTAATGTCTGTGTGGATGCTAATGCTGCCCCTAACAGGTGTTTTAGGAGCTCCAACATTAACACTGACACCTGAAGTGAAGCCCCAGAGACCCCATGCTGCTGGGCACTATTAACTAACTATGTGGAGCTCAAATAGAAAAAAGCAACTTTCTGTTGCCACTTAATAGAGACCTATAAAAACATGGAGCTGTATTCTTTCTGTTTTCCTCTCCTGATTACATTTATCACTTACTTCAAAAGACTTCTAAGGGTCTACTTCAAAGTGAGTCAGACAGCAACAACTTTGCAACAGTAATTTCTTCTCTCTGTGTATGAAATTTAAATTCCTCACAGCTCAAAGGGAAGCAGAGGATGCAACGAGCCAGAAACCACCAGCATCTGCAGATGGATTCCGTGCGCCCTTCTGGTGGCGATTACCAAGCAGGGCAACGAGACGGGGGGGTATAATGAGCGTTCCTGTGGCACTGCCCTTTATCTCGAGAGAGCCTGCAGTCAAAACTATCAGCACCCTTTTATCATCATCTACTGTACAACAGTGCAGATAATAGAAGTAGTTATCCTGGGACGGTTCATCATTTTGGAATCAACTATGAGTGTTCTCTAACCACAGCGAGTTGTTTTTGCATTCTTCCATAAACTGGCATCTGAAAGTTTAAAAAAGTCTTTCTTTTCTGCAACACATGTTCGCTCCTTTGATGCTGAAAGTGAGCCGAGACTGTGATTTGTATCAAACCATTTAAATCCATTTACCATAAAACAGATTTGGGTTTCTAATCTTTCCAGTGTGCGGCTTGTTTAGGTCAAAAATAGGAAAAGACTCTGTTTTGTTGGCATTAAATCTAATGTATGGGTTAATTAAAGAGGGCTCTAGGGTCAAGACAATAATGGCTTATGTCAGTGACAACAATTCCCTCGCTTCAAATACATTGACAAAAAGACATGATTAGTTGAACCTGACTAAGCAGTTGTCTCAAGGCTTTATTGGCAGGTCCAGGCCTCCGATTCCTCATTTTGGAGCCACGGTAATGCAGAGTTTTCTGCTCTGTCACTGCTCATACTTTATTTTGACCGTTGTAATGTCACCTTCAGGGTTTAGCGTGTGTCTGCATCTTCTAAAACTGTCATCAGATGGAGAGAGAATAGGCAATTTGAAGCAATCTTGCTTTTTACCTCCACTTTTAGATCCCCTCATCTTAATGTCAGACCAAAGAATAAAGCTAATCCTCCCACTCTCCAAGTGAAAAATGGCCCATTGATTAGACTGCTCAGTCATTAAATGGCATATTCAAGCACTACACAATGACCATCTGGGATCAAAGGTTACCAAAGGGTCGTGTTCACAGCAAGGCATCCTTCCTGAAAGGGCACAGGGACTCCCTTTATGATCCGCTGTTTCATTTAAGGCTCGTCTACTTTCCTATCACTGAGGTGAACGGAAAGAGCATGTGTTCCTCAGATAAACAATTGTTTACAGAGCAACAGGAAGAAGGTGTGAAGGAGAATATATCAGGAACAAGAAAGAATGGAATGAGACAAGAGATGAGGGAAGGAAAGGAAGAGAAAGAGGGAATGAAGCCAATAGGTAGAGGAAGATTTCCTGAGTGCCACTGCAGCCCCCCCATCCCTCCCCACTTCTTCTCCCAGAAAATTAAATATTGATCAATCTCACAGGCCTACTAACAATGAAGGAGATAAAGAAGAGTATTAAAGGAAATAAATAAATATACACTTGTATCACCTGTCCAAGCTGTAGGGGGGTAGAGGTTGGATGGGGTGTGATTTCCAGGCCTGGGAAATGCAGGCCCATCCATCAGCCACACCCTGAACACGGAGAGGTTTGCAAGTAAAAGGCTGCATGCTGGCCAGGGGTCTTCTTTATCGCGTCTCTTCTTTGACAGTGAGCAAACAACTCCTCATCTCTGATTGACTTTATCGGTGAAGTTTCTGAGACTGCCCAGCCTTTTAAATAATTAACAAGGATAATATAGCCCTCCTGATGAGGGATCCGCAGAGCTGTCCTTTTATTTCAATGGCAAGGACTTAAACAGCAGGCTTAATGAGAAACAAACGCACTATAAATTAAGTTTACAGGACGAGATATAAGAAAATCCACTTTCAGGAGAACTGTTATCACTTTGAATTTACAAAGAACACAACAAAGTTTTAGGCCAGTCATCCTTAGCATTTTTAGTATGTACAGGCAGTGCAGCATTCCATCTTGGCTCCTCCTACCTTCAGCAGCAGGGAACGATAACACAAAAATGACCAGATTATACCCGTTTTTCCACAGCGATAATGTTCTAATGAACAAATGAACAGATTGTCCTACACTTGCACACCTTTGTTGACATATTCTACAACTTCTGTCTAAAGACACCTTACCAGAAATGTCTGAAAGCAATAAAACATAAAGAAACTTGTGTAACAGAAGCATAAAGAGTAATAAAACACCACCACACGCTTCTATGGGTCATTTAGCCAAGTTTACAGGTACGTCTCAAACAATTATAAAAAAGTGCAACATATTTTGTGTCATGCCAGAAAGTGAAGCTCATATATTACATAGATCACTACACATAGAGTGTGACGCGAGCAGCTCGTTTGCTGCTAAGAAGCGCTGTTAAGAAGCACTTATACAGCTAATAAATATACAGCGCTTATATATCATTTTTGAGTGAAGCCAACAAGGTCATGTGGTTTTTTACGCTCATTGCGTAGTGTGTGACAAGTTCTTATAGCAACCAGGATGTTTATGTTCAGAACGGTGAAAGAAAAAAAAGACAACAAGGTTGTTGTTCAACTTATCTACATCATGCATTGAGAGACAAAACAGCGATTAATCTGCTCACTCGCCACCAAGTGGTCAGGGGTGTGAATTACAATCTGTCAAAATGACAGACGGTCATTCATTTTTCCATCACAGTTTTTAAAAAGTCAATGATGGAAAATTTTCGGATAACGCGACCATATACATTCAATATATACCTAGGGATTCTTGACTGTAAAAAACCTGAATCATCATTCTTTATTAGCAATAAAAAAACGTGAAGACAATTCAATGAAGTATGATGAACCCTGTCATCAAATGACCATATTCTATAAAAATGCGCTATTTTGGCTTTTGTTTATCGTTTGTGACTAACAGAAAACATGTTTTTTTATATATACACAATATGTAGATAATTGATATTTTAACATGATGTATTTGCATATTTAGTGTGTCCTTTTTTTCCCCTCTTTTTTATTTACTTCCTTTTCCTTTTGATCTGCCTCGTTTCTACACAGATATATATGTTTTAGTCTTATCGAAGTGTTGACCTAAAGGTGATTACAAAATCTCTGAGATTTTGTTCAGGTCAAACTCCAGGCTGAAAAACAGCAACAATGCTTTCAGCCTAAATTAAAACACTTTTTTTTCTTTAAATGCATTTCCTCCTCAAGCCAAAAGTTCGACTAAATGAATTTAAGGGGTTTTAGCCTTCACTATTGATTGTCAGTGTATTTAATAAGATAAACATCACCGATCATCACAGCCATGCTGCTCCCTATAAGAATTTTAAACCTAGTTTATATGGCTGTGCTACTGGAAGCTCTTACAGCTGTGACTGATCTAAACAAAAGCTCATTTGGCTTTACTGAATAATGAACTGTTTGCATCTGACCCCCTCTCAAGCAACATCAACAACCCTCTGAGCAGCTATGGGATGCAGGTCCTTAAACAAATTATGACAGGAGATTGTCTTCACCAATCGACCTCTGCTGACCTCCTATATTGCTGATATTTATTACTGTCCTTTCTCCAGATAATCCTCCGCCTGCACTGCCTGTTTTCTATGTGTGTGTGTGTGTGTGTGTGTGTGTGTGTGATAGAGAGAGAGAGAGAGGGTAAAAGAGAAGGAGCTGGTTAGTAAATTCTTTAAAAGCAACCAGGTTGCTGGTCATAAATGCCAGTTCTTTAGGATTTCCACATAAAGAAAAGAAGTGAAACAGCCTTTCTATCCTTTCCCACCCCCACCCCTACACCCCTACACCCCCTGCTGCCATTCCTCCATATGATCCTAGGAATTGTTATCGCTCCATTTAAGAAAGGAACAAACAAGATTATACTGTAAGTTATTCTCGATTATGGCCACAAATCTCCTGGAATTGAGAGGAGAGCAGGTTGGGAGAGTGAAAGATGAAATAGTAGATCGACTTGCTTTTTTCTTCCCCCTTCTCAGTCCATCTCCTTTTATCCACCACACCAACTGATTTATGGAGGATAAAGAAGAAGCAGCTTTTGTGGACAGTATATCTTTCAAAAACAGTCAAGCAGTCAGTGGGGAGCAGAAAAAATGTGACAATGACATATGTTTTCAGCAGCTTGTGCCCTTTTCTGTCGTATTGTGTGTAGATGTGTGTGTGTGTGTGTGTGTGTGTGTGTGTGTGTGTGTGTGTGTGTGTGTGTGTGTGTGTGTGTGTGTGTGTGTGTGAGTGACAATGACATAATCCCTCATGCACAGTCAACACTGGTGAGTATTTCTTAACTGAAAGGGAAAGAAATGAATAAAAATGTCAACACTTCAGATTGCAAAGGCCGTCGTGAAGGTACTCCGTCTGCAGCGCGTTCCCACATCTCGTGTGACACACACACTTTACATCTGCGGAGCCAGGCTTCTGACTGTGGCTCATCACAGAACGACACAGTAGAAAAAAAAAAAAAACACGACACCTAGAAGTCTATTCATGTCATACAGTAGAACAAGGGGGGCTCTCCCCCCGTCTCCTCTGCAGCTACAACCATCAATTTAGCTCCGTGGTGGCCAGTCAGCCCCTTTCTGTCCCAGCTGTGTTTGACACTATTTATCTGCTCTACTGAAGCAGATCATTTTTGATTATTAACCTCCCACCCTGAACAAAAAAAAAGAGAAAAAAATAAGAAGGAAAAAGCTTTCCCGGGAAGGTTAAGACACAAAATGACAACCTCACACAATTCCCACCCAGGCAATCATGCACTTGACTGTTACAGCTGAAGAGCCACTCCATCAAGCTCAACCACACACACACTGAACATCTCCATCCTTCAATATGTTTTCACTCCAGTCTTTTCAACTTCTCATTGTCCTTGAATCTGTCTTTCAATTCAATCTTTGTCTTCCTTTCTCCCCCCCTCCCCCCTCTGCATCTCTTGCGCTCCTCTCTGAGTCCATGTGCGCACCCTGCCCATTAAATTACAGTCCTCTCTAATAAAAGGTTGAACTTTCTTTACCCACTCAAGTGGATGAAGAATCTGCCAGTTTCCTGCTGTTCCAAATTCCTGCCTCGCAATATTGAACACACACACGCACACACACACACACACACACACACACACACACACACACACACACACACACACACACACACACACACACACACACACACACACACACAGAGGAAATAGCAAGAAAACAGGGAAAGCCTCATTCTCATCGCTTACATTTATCTTTCTCTGTAAAAGTATGCTCACACCCAAAAACTCACACACACACACACACACACACACACACACACACCTGCACGTGTGTAAACTGCCACTGCATTCATCCTCCCCCTCTCACCCTGCTGTTTCCAACTCATCTCTTAAATCTTTATTCCATACACACCGGTACCATTACGCCTGACCTTCCAATAAATTAAACCCATTTACTCTTCTGAATTATGTTATGTTTATTGATGCTCATATAATTTAATTTCACACAAATTCCATTAAAGATTATGCTCTGTGTCACAGAACGGCACTTCCAGGAGAAGGGGATCTAATCGGGTTATAATGGATCAGAAACATGCATTACAGTTGGGTTATACACACGCACATATACCCAGCACACGCCTGTGTACACAGTTGTCATCTTAATAATGCAAAGTCAAGCAAACAAATCAATGATCACTGCAATGATGCCGTCAAGCTGCACTAAGTGACAGGAAGCTTTCAGAGCTCGCTATCAAAAGGAGGTAATCTCTGGGGGATTAAACTGTTCTCCAGCTCTGTGGGGAATTAAATATGTCACCTCAGTGGCGTAGCTTCATCATCAGTGAATCATACACTAAAGAACCACAAAAAAGGAAATAAAGTTCTGTGAAAATATTATGGAAAATTAATATTGTCTCAGATCGTTTTACATAAATCAGCTCTAGTAGTCGTCTTTCACATCTATCAATAACTTTATGAACGACTTGCCAAAGAAACGTGTCAAAAAGAGCTTGTGAAGTTGTGACCACTGGGGGGTTATTTTTTTGTCAGAAACACATTTCATCATTTCCTGTAAAGTTGCACTTTTGGAGTTATGAGGTTTTTGCCCTACAGGGACACTTACCTGTCGTACATGTAGCTCTTTGACCAACCTCTGTTTTGAGGTTAGGTCTGACTGGACGGATGACTCTAAGCTTTAATCTCTAAAATGTCACCATTAACAATATAGACCTACTCTGCCATTTGACATTACAGTCATTTAGACAGAATCCTTTGGTTATTTCCAAATGTGAAGGAGGCAAGCTGTGGCACGTCCAATGCACCTTGGGTCACTTCATGCACAAATATAATATTTTTGTTAGAAAAAACATGTGCAAAAATGTGCAAAACTAGCATTTGCATGAACTGCGATGATATTGAGACTGGATTGGTTTTAGGAAAAGAGAAATCCACTTTGGTTTTGGTCCCACTCAGACTAGCTAACTAATCTAGTCAGAGCCAATCATTGTTTTTTAAACCAATGTCAAAGATTTTAAAAACTTCATTTCAATGCAATTTGCAACCATAAATAATAAATCTACAGCAAAGCTCATAACCCTTTTTCCAAAATCAAATTAAAGCACTTTTGAAGCACTTTCAAGGTGAATTTTCAAGATCATCCTGATCCTTATACTGATGATGATTTACACATTCACAAACAGTAGACAGAAAAAAAGCCCTTAAACATTTTACATTACGAATTTTCACAAGTGTTTTGCCAGTTTTTTTTTTTTTTTTTTTTTTACTTTTAGGTAAAACTCCATTAGGATGAATGAAAATGTCCATACAATAATTATTGGAAAAAGTCTGGGCCGAATGTTACCAGGACTTTATCAATTTATCAATGTAAAATTTGATTGCAGTGAAAATATATATAGAGTTGTGAAAAAAGTATTTGCCTTACAGATTTCTTAAGTTTTTACTGACTTGCCACACTTAAATGTTTCAGATCAGCAAATGAATTTCCGTGTCAGACAAAAATAACCAGAGTAAATATAAAAGGCAATTTTCAAATTATGATTTTACTGTAAATTATTTGGAAAGTGTTTTTACAATTTAAATATTAAAGCTGTGCCTGGTTGTTTGTCCTGTTCGTCTCTGTGTGGCCCTGCGATGGACTGGCGACCTGTCCAGGGTGTCCCCCGCCTCTCGTCCCTTGACAGCTGGAGTTAGGCGCCAGCCCCCCTGCGGAGGACTAAGCAGGTACAGAAAATGGATGGATGAATATTAAAGTTGTTTAAAACTGGCAGTAATCAACTTTGGTCTTGGCTTCAGTACATGTTAGCTTGTGAATCCAGTCACAACTAAAGTCTTCACGTTTCTCCAAACTTAGGATGTTTAATTAACTTTTTAACACAGGTAAGATAAAAATAGATCAAGACTCTTCTGCAGAGTTCCTTTAACCCCTAGTAGACCATTGCTGCTAATTTGCATCAAACCACTCCTGGTCTTTAAATGATCAGCTGTAGTATTAGTGTTAGGACTTTAAGAGAAAACTGCCATATAATGTCTGCTGCCCTCTAGTGGAGGGAGGATCCACTGATGGAAAGGGTCAATTTTTTTTCTTTACTTCTCTTACAAAATTATTTAATTACATAATAAAATAAAAATTGATTGATATAGTTTGGCCTATTATTATTAGCCAATAAATAACATAGTTATAACAAACAAACTATATTTTAAATAATTGTTATTTCATATTTCAGGGGTTAAATTATATGAAGCAGCATTGGTAAAAAATGTCATAGTCATTAGTAATTGCAAAGAAACAAGATGCTGTCAATATGTCCCATTAGCCTGCTTATAATATGATGGTATAAAGATTTAAAAATATCTCATTTTTTTCCACTGTTGTACTTACAAGCATAGCAGTTTTGGGACTCCTAATAAAAACATGCAATACTTGAATGTATCAAAACACCTTCATAGAAATGCAATAAATATAATCATTTTATTTTACCATCTGATACTATTTAAAAAGTAGCATAGATTCAAATACCATATTTTTAAGTTTACAGTATATAAACTGGTACAATATTTTTATACAAGCTTGCTTTTAAATCTTTGTAAAACCTGCAGCTGTTTGGCTTCATGATATTTAGCACTACATGCACTTTCTTCCAAACAAAGAAATTATATTTGTCACATTTTTGCACAGTTGTCTATGAGATCATATATCTCAAGTCTTTTCTTTGTTTGCTGTAACTTAAATGTGGGTTGCTCATCCCTTATTAGCGAACTACCCACTGACTCATCATGCAAGAAATAAAACAGAATAATAACTGCAATTAGGAGCCCATTTGACAATTCTGACATCCTGGTGCTCCACATCAGCCTTTCCTGACTCACTGCCCCAAACCATAATCTTCCAAAACACTTCTGGCTTTCTTTGTCACGACAGTAAGAGCTTAGTCGCAGAAGAAAAAGAGATAACACACAAAAAAATGTTTTTATGTTTTATTTGGCACATTTTTATTAAACTGTTAGAAGTATTGCATTTTTTACACACTTCTTCATTTTTTATTAGTTCAACCATTCACTATAGGGAAATTTGAATCTACTTGACTATAAAAGCAAAATAAACAGTTTTCTTTGGGAAGTTACAGTACACAATGACACTTGTGTGAGACCGTCTTTGTGTTTTGAACTCCATTTTTCTCTTGCTTACCCTTAGCTCTGAAAGTGACAGGCCTATAAAGAATAAGTTTACCCCACACCTCCCAATAAGCCATTTGTAGGGCTTGAGGTAGAGTTTATCAAGGGCTTGTAATAAGCGGCATGTAGCCCCAGTCCACAGTGGCTTTGTCTTCATTTACCTGCCTGTACATGTGCTGTATTCAGGATTAATTTGCAGCTCTGATGTATTAAAAGGAGCCACAGGATTTTTAGTGGCAAGCTCCCCAAGGTGGACGCCTTTAAAGGGAGCTTTTTCTTCATTCCAGCACTTAGGTTTATTACTGATCCCCAGACTGTCCAATTTTAAAGAAATATGCCTCCAAAATAGCAGGATAATTGTTTTTACTTTATTTTCCCTGGTGATCCCTGCAAAGGAAAAGCCAACATGGCAACTAGGTTAGATTTTGTGAGACCTGAGCTGTGGAAGTGAATGCTGGAGGGAAGAGTTTGGTGTGTGTTTAGTTTAAGAATGCAGTGTATGTTCCTGAGAGATTTGAGCATTAATGAACACATTATCACACTTTACCATCCCATCACAACTCACGTCATTATCGCACATTAACATCTCAGATGTTCCACTCTGTGTATTTCTCTCCTAGAAATGATATTTGTAATTATTGCCTGTCATTAAAACTGCAATAACATTTACAAGGATGACTAAACAAGCAGTAATCCAAACAGTCGCTTATCTGTGTACGTCTCTCACAAAAAAGTTTACAGAGTTTGAAAACAAAAACGGGGCAGAGATGACCATACAGCAAATGTGATGACACATCAAACTTCACCAAACAAAGCTGTCCTGTCATATACTTCCTGCTGTTTTATTTGTCTGGGTCAGTGTTTATATGAAGGGAACACAAAGACCAGAGAGTTTACTGCATGCTAGGCAGTACTGACCAGTTTGTTTCTCATATTTTTTTCCCTCAAAGTTGAGTAACATTCAGCAACAAGCTCCATTCATCCTCACATTAGAAACATTCAACTCACCAGTGCAGTTTCCTGTCCTCGACATCACACTGAGGCTAAGTTCTACAAAACCTTAGAGGTGAATCTGAATCCAAACCAATCCACCAGCAGTCCACCAGAGGATTACAGATTGATGTATAATTTACTTTGAGATTCCCACTTTTTCCTGACCTGCTACTTAAGCACGTCATGCTCAGCTGTGAGTTTCGAGAGTGGGTGCAATGAGCAATAAATGATCATGTTCGTGGTTGAGGAAAAGCTTTTTTTCTGACACCAGTACAAAATGTAAATTACTGACCGCAGTGCGTTCTGATCGACTGTAGAAGGGGCTGTTTTTAGTTGTCTATGTAATTAGGGCTTTGCTTCAGTCAGTCAGAGAACAAGACGCTGATATATTTACCATTGTTTACTGATGTCCGGTAAAACTCACTTTGGATAAAATGTGCCTTATTGATTGTTTATGTTAGGAGTAGACATGTTTAATTTATAAAACAAGGAGTCAGTCAACATTGAAAAATAGGATTTCTTTAAGGGTTATTTGCCATTACACTGTATGCCCCTGCCAAATAATTTCCCAGCACTACAATGGATTTTTCAGAATGCCTCCTTTGCTTTTACAGCTTGAATAAAACTAAAATGGATATCCTTTTTTATTCCCACTAATTCAGGTAAAAATAGAGAAAGTAAGATAAACTTAAACTAAAAATTGTGACTTTTTCTATGAGTTTAACTGCTAAGACTCAAACATCAATGTTGAACAATATAACCAGTCCTGTGTTTATTTTCCACAGACTGAACCTCCCATCATACTTTTCATATTTGCATATTTGAATTTCATTGACATATTGAGCTATTTGGCTGTAACAATCAAAGTAAGGTACTAGTAACCCAACAATAATTTTACATAGTTTTATACTACACTAAGTAAAAACTGTCCTGCACCATCACATGATTGGCTTATTGATATATAGACACTGGTTGTCTTATTAGAGCCTTGTCAGTGTGCATTAGCACCAGCTATCATGCCATATCTCTGCCCAAATGCTCCATTGCGGACAGGTGCCGCCGCGTTTCCAACCTGCGATGACACACTGATGAGCTTCACTTCCTGTTGCGGGGTGCTGCAAAAGAGCTTCCCCTGCCGAAAGGTATTCATGTCAGGAAGGTGTGCACCAAGCATTAACGCCACGTTCTCCTTTGATTACCAATGACAAAATTATGTGCACCCCTGATTAAAACAACATCCCTCTTCCAAGCTGTTATGAGCAGCCCCCTGTTTCTCTCTTTAGCTATGTTCTCACTTAGTCACCTGTCTATTTCTTAGAAGCAAAGGGTTTTGGGACCACGCTTAAGCTTGGTTTATACTTCTCTGACAGCACGTTTGCGCTCACACGCACACGTATTGACGGAGACGTTTTTGATTTTTACTTCTCCGTCAGTGTTGTGAAGCAATTCTCCACCAGGACAGCAGAGGGCGCATAACTTTTCTGCAGTAATGCCTCCGGTCAACAAAAGCTTGTTTATTTCAGCTCATCAATGGTCGACAGAGAGCGAATTTTGATCAAGTTTGAACAGATTGATCTCAAGGAACAAACAATGTTGTTAAAAAGAATTAAACAGGAGTGAGGAGACAGCGGCGTCTGTTGAATGTCCGTCCGAGGACGAGGCAAACGACGAGCGAATATGCAGCTCTTGTTTAACTCTTTAGGGACACTGATGGATGATATAAATGTTCATACTTCATCTGCCAGGCGTTTCTCGAGCTGATCCATATCTGCTTCCGCGAGAAGCAGATACTATTACTATTACTACTCTGTTGATAGCGGCATCAAGCCGGAAATTATCACGGGGTGTTGAGCCGACCAATCAGAGGCGTGCGCTCTCCGTCTCGTTAAACGGATAGTTAGAAAAGTGAGCTCGACTCCGTCCGTCGTTCCAAAGCTGTCGGAGAGCTCTTGCGTCGACGGATAATGGCGTTGCGTGTCTCCGTAACAACGCAGACGGTGAAGTATAAATCAGGCTTTAGTGTGGGACAACTTCTAGCATCTTAGAATCTTTCTGCACTCTCCACCTCCTAACATTACGCTCTGACACGTCATATTACTTGGCTGCTTGAGCTTAATGTTTGCATCAGAACTTCTTTTTTGCTGATTTACAAACTTTTGAACTGCTCTGTTTTGGACATTCATTTGCCATTATGCTGCTGCTCTGATGGTTTTTTTTCAGAATCTTTGGTGTATGTGCTCAGCTATACTCAGGCCTTCAGCGAGTGACGACTGCCTGACAGCAGGATCCAGTCAACTGTTTAGGGTCAGTTCTGAGTCATCACACTCATTATTGACACCCCAAATTTAAGACAATCTAATCTTTTCAGTTTATTGTACAGGAAAATAATACTGTCTTACATTTGGGACAAGTGTATATAGTATTATAATAGTAGTAGTAGTAACAATGTCTACATGTATTTTGTACAAGTTGCATGCAGTGTTGCATGCTGTGCCTAGTCCAATAGTGTGTAGACCTATCTAGGATCAAGATCTTTAACTTGGCTTTTATTCCATAAACATGATCTTTGGAGAAATGAATGTACACATTGTTGTTGTGGGTCTGGTTTGAACTTCATTTGATGATAAGGAGAACAGAAGACAAAGTCCCAGAATGAGATATGCCATGAGCAACGGGGAGCAAGAAGAAGAGGACAATTTATTAGAATGATCAAATAACTTGACATGTTACAAAATGCACTTCAGTTCTTCATATTTGGAGCAAAAGAATCCAATTTATGGATACTCCAACATACACTGTGAAATATAAAACAGTATGACCGTAGTTTACAGATCTATGTTGTTTTCTTTCAATGTAAATAACACATCGACAAATTTTGCTCAAAAAACAAACAAAAACAATTTAGGATTTTTGTAGACCTCCAGCAATAACCTACTCTAGAAATCAAGCTGCCATGAAAATAGTTAATTGTAACTGATGCAAAACCTTGTGCTGCCTCATTTTTACCCAACAACTCTCAGGTGAAACACTCCACATGATCCCTTCAGCAGGTCATCAATAACTGGTGCATATCTGCATTTAAGCACCATTAGTTCATCTGTCACAGCAGGTCAGTGTCAATACGCCTGGCATGCTCTCAGTTAACAGATGTTGAGTGTTGTCCTGTGTGCCCACGTGCCTTGCTTTATGCTTAATGCACCAGTGGACACGTCGCTATGGAAACTTCATTCATCTGCAAATCTCACCGGAAACGCATTGAAATCCCCCTCCTACCACCACCGCCACTATTCCAATCAAACCTAATTATACCATATTGCTTTTCTTGTTCAACAATAAGGAAGGTTGCTGGGGGTGGATAGTAGGGAGAGATTTAATGTAATTATTGAGACATTTCTTTCCCTGCTCGGCCTGGCAAGAGTGAGATTCACCGTGATGGACGCTGCTTGTCAAAATGCCTATTGATGAAGCGCAAAAACCCAATTTGCAGTCATAAGGCAACTACCTTCCAATTATGTTAGTGCCAGAGCATTCCTCAAGCCCAGCAACTCCAATCCTTCTCTCTTTTCTGAGTGGCTAGACCATTGCCCTTGGCAGACAGGTACCAAATGGGCTGCTCTCTGCATGCTACCTTTAATGTTTTATTGATTTGCTTAGCATACGCCCAGATTCAACTCACATACTCCAACGCTATTGCCCTTTGTACTCACAGCCTGACCTACCCCACATGAAAATTACGCTATTGAAATATGTTAAATGTGTCAGCCCCCCCTTTCAGAAGAATATTTCACCTATTGATGGATCTTCCAGGGGCCAGTAGATTGGTAATATTAGATTCTCTCCAACTTAATGACTTCTATTACCACAATTCTATCCAGCTCCCTAAACCAATCAATCATATGAACTTGGTAACGTATCAAAACCATGAATAAAATCAAAGTGCGATGGAAGATATGGTTTCCAATTTTTATATCTAATACAAAAAGAATGTAAAAGCATTTGAAATGGACCTCTCATGAGTTCATCTGTTTGCCATGGAGAAGAAGAAGAGGATCAAACATTTCAAAGTCATGAAGTTAATGAGGAAAGAAAATGTCACCCACACAACAAATAACATGCAACATTATTGAGTCTTCCATTTTCTTATCCCAGCTAATAAGAGTGCTCACAACCATCTTTCATTCATCTTACAGGGGATCCAATTACCTCAGTCTGATAATGGGATCAGAGAGAAACACAATCAGACAAATATTTCCTTAAAGAAATAATTTTTAGTAATAATGTACACTAATTTTGACTTGTAATAAACTTGGATAAACGATTAGTCCTGATGTGGACCAAAGCCTGGGTTGGTGTCATCGTTCATTGGTTAGGATATAAACTGAGTTTATGTTAGGGCTAGCTTTTCAATGGAAGAACGTAATTATCTTTATACATAATTTATATGGCAAATATAGTTAAACCTCCTAGATTACTCATCAAAGTAGGTTTTATTTTAACCTATTCTTAAACCTTTACCTAAATCAAATTCAAGCTCTTTCAATGAGAGTTTAAAGGTCCCATATTCTGTCTATCCACTCTGAATTATTTATTTTACATCTCAATAACATGTAAAAGCTATGCATTTGTCAAATTGATCCTTAAGGCTGAAATACACCAGAGACATCAGCGCTGCGCCACATTGCGCCCTTGCCTTTATTTTGAATAAAAAACATTGAGTCCGTAAGATCACTCACACAGGGATCGCCGCAGCGCGTCCCAGAAATTCCAGTCCACGCCACAGCGCTAAAGATATGCACTACTTCTATTTTTGCATGTGGCTCAGCTCGCGTGTGTCACAACATTGTGTGTTTATGACACACATTATGACGCAGAACGGCTCCTGGCACACATAAATGTGTTGTCACTTGTTTACAGTATTGATAGCTTTTAACTAGTATAATGAAAAGCTTACTTACCCATTTTGATGGAACAAAGAGTCCCATAACACACGACTCAGCTCTGATCACGTACAAATAAAAGATCCACTTCCAGATTCATGTTCTCAATCCCAGCATGATGTTGTGACTATCATACAATTTTACTATAATTTTGCAAGCAGCGTTTTATGGCGCGCCGCTTCAGGAATAGGTCCTGTGAATCACCAAAACCGCGGGCGTGATGTGTCGCAGCGCTGATTTCTTCGGTGTATTTCAGCCTTTACTTTAAGTGTAGCTGTTGTTCTTCCACCCCTCATTTAACCTGAGCAAAACCTTTGTTTCAAATGGGCGGGGCAGTTAGGGAGCTGAGCAGCTCTAAGCTCCGCCCATCTCTCTTCTCCACACGCTTTTGCGAGACATTGGAGGGTCTTCAGGGACTCAGATGAAGGGAGTAAAAATAGACTTTTGAGCTTGTTGATGCAACCATCTACAAAGCAACTGCCATGCTTTACTTGTAACTTAACCATGACTGTTTGCTAATGTTGCAAGGATTCGCGCTCCTGCGGTTTTCAAAGCACGGTGTGGGCTCAGGTAGCCAAAGGTGCTCGTGATTGGCTCTGTCCTCTAGAGACGAGTGTTCTTTTCCCTTTTTGATGTCAGCAGGGGAAAGATTTTGAAACCATTCATGTGATGATTGTTTACACATACACACATGAATGATGCATAAATGCTCAAAATCATTTTTATTATTTTTTTCCAATAAAAGTAAATGCTATTGTGCTATAGCCAATTTTTGCTGCAGTTTCAAGCACTTTAATAAAAATTCAAGCACTTTTGCAACCTTGAAATTACCACAATAAAATATAAAGGATTTCTATTAGTTGTAAGAACACTGCTATTTAGAAAATGGGGGACTGTTAGAGATTTTACTCTTAGAAACCCCGAGATCTAAAGAACAGAATCAGACCAGACAGTTAGTTTAAGTTTTTTGAGCATTGTGGATGAGAGACCACCCGTCTGCTGGTTAGGCATCGGAGTGGAACTCTGAGGGATCTTTTCTCAGCTCAGTATTTATTAGAACACAGGTTGCACAATAACACATGATTGCATTCATGACAAAAAGATAAGAATCTGCTGCTGTTGGTTTATTACTGTTCACAGGTAGCTAACTAATAACTTTTTTCGTTGATGTTGCTGATTCAAAACAAAGTTCTGCTGATACCTCACAAGAATGGAATGTCTTTTGATTGTTCAAAACCTTTAGTCCGTGCATCGAAAGCTGATGCTGAAAATTCAAAGGTTACAAGGAGGATACATTTGTAAGCAGACATGAATCATAATAATTAAAAACTCCTTCATTTCCCTCCTGTTTATGATTACATGGCTGCTGGCAAATAGCTTTATTCAAGCAGCAATAATAAAAAAATATTTTAAAGAATGAACATTCTCATTTTTTAGCATCAACTCCTATTTCTTGTAGAAGCAAAAACCTGGGGTTCAGTATCTTTCAACCCGTCCTGCCACTCGGAACCAGCGAGCTAATATCTGAGACTCTGTCATGAATCTCAGTTCAGTTCTGATAGAATGGTCAACAGTATGGCACGGAGAGGCTGTGACTTCTGAAGAGCTGTGATGATCCTCCAGGCACCACCACATCATGCTTTTTTGACAGGGATGGGGGAAACTTTTTGACAGAGGAGGGGGCATGGTTTGGTCTGGTTTCCATTTCACTCTGTGACCTCTGACCCTGTGACATCAGCGTTGTGGTGTAGAACACTCTTTGAAGGTCCCACACCAGCCTTGTGGTAGATGCAGACACACCTTTGAGTCGCATAGCCATATTTGTCCACTGGGGCCCCCGAAATCAGTCTCTGTGGGGACCCCGAGATTTGAGGAGCGTAGCCCGTTCAGAACCAACTCTGAACGCCGTGACATTCAGCCAAAGAATGCCTGGGGTGCTTCGACTCATGAGATGTGAGAGGTGTGTCGTCAATGACAGTGACTTACGTCAGGTGATGAGTCGTGGGATTTCAGGGTCAGAGTGTTGTTTGTCACAGGCAGACTCGCCGAGGTTGGTACCGTGTGTACCACATCGATGGAGAAAACCCAGAGAGGGACAGGTCACAGTCCAGTTTGTCTCAGCACTGACAGTTCTGGGGTCCAGCCATGTCCATGGAGCCATTTGTGTGACTGTTCTGGGGTGCATAACAGTCCTGGGCCCTGTTGGGGTAATCAGACAGAGCATGGGCAGTTTTGGTTACCGTCAGGGGTGAAAGCCTTGGGGTGGGGTTTTCGGTGTGTAGAGACGTAGCAGCTCTTTGTGGGGTACAGCCTCCGTGCCATCTGTTACTCATGGGTTGAATGTCCATCATAGCTTTGCTTAGAAAATACAAGTTGAGGTTATGATTAAAAAACTGTTCACCAACTCCCTCCTGTTTTGACATATGGTCACATGTGTCAAAATATTAGAACAGTCTTTCAGCTTCGTAAAGTAAATCAATTAATTCACAGACAGCAGGTGAGGTAGAATCAGAAAAATAAAATTAAACATAGAAATAAAAATAAAACCAACATAAAATAATTCACCATCATTCTCAGTCAAAGTGAGTGACTTGTAAAACAATGAAGCTTCATAAGCCGCTAACCCGAAATTTAAATAAGATAAACCACAAAAGGAAACACTAAATGTTTCATTTTCATTTAAATCCTCTTGTTTGGTCTCAGTTGTTTTTGGAGAGACACTAATGCAGATCAACTATCATGTTCTGAGTCAATGGAGAGGTTTAGAAATGAGCAGGTATTCAAAACAACTCTTGTCATGGATAAACTTCTAGTTTAGCATAAGGTCATCTCATATTTTGGAATTTGGCTTTTACCCATTAAAAACACTCTAATAGATTTAAAAAAAAGATAAATTTCTGTCTTAAAACTTGATTCAGATATGAGCTGTTACAAAGACCTTGACAACTAACTAAACAGCTAGTTTTTCTTTTGGTGTATTTTTTATAGTCTAGTTTTAATTTTTACAATACTTTTTAGTCTACTTTTTAATTTCTTTTCCTTTTAGTTTAACTTTTATTTTTTAGAGTGCATTTTTAACTTTTCACGTTTTTAGTTTGGTTTTTATTTATTTATTTTTTACAGTGTAGCTTTTTAGTTTTTTGTTCGTGTTTTTCAGTTCCTTTAGTTTATTTCTTTATATTTTCTTTTCTGCGTTGTGTTTTTTCCAATAAGATGTCTATTTTATGTACTATTTATCCAAATAAGGAGCATAAGTTTAAACAGCCTAGAGAAATGTCAGCTAAATACTTTTGAGGTGCTTTTTGTAGGTAAGGATCGCCGCCTTATTCCTACTTTCACTTTTAAGGGTCTCGGAAACGCCGCCGAACCCGATTTGAGGATCGCCGCCTCTTTTACTTTTAGGGGTCTCGAAACGCCGTCGAGCCCCGGATT
The DNA here is from genome assembly GCA_006937965.1 of Callopanchax toddi. Lineage (NCBI taxonomy): Eukaryota > Metazoa > Chordata > Actinopteri > Cyprinodontiformes > Nothobranchiidae > Callopanchax > Callopanchax toddi. The sequence continues at coordinate 616,758 of SSNR01000076.1, forward strand.
GAGGATCGCCGCCTCGTTTACTTTTATTTTTAAGAGCTCTGTTTACTTTTAAGGGTATCAAAAACGCCGTTCGATCCCTTGATCTGAGGAATGCCGCCTCGATCGTCTTTGAGCCACGGAGCTTTTAATCAGCCGTGCGCTCAGGCAGGAACGCCGTCTGCCTTTTTACTTTCTCCTTTTTTTGCACCTTTCTCTGTTCTTTCTGAAGCTGTCATTTCTTTAGCTGTAAAACTTTATACTCACACCCAATTCTGTGGTCTGATTAAGTTCGGTGTCCGGATCCCGTCAATTCCACGCCGACGGATGAAGTAGGCCTCCTCCAATCCCCCGGCGTAGGAGAATTTTGGGATCCGGGTCACGGCGCCAAGATGTTAGAGATTTTACTCTTAGAAACCCCGAGATCTAAAGAACAGAATCAGACCAGACAGTTAGTTTAAGTTTTTTGAGCATTGTGGATGAGAGACCACCCGTCTGCTGGTTAGGCATCGGAGTGGAACTCTGAGGGATCTTTTCTCAGCTCAGTATTTATTAGAACACAGGTTGCACAACATCACATGATTGCATTCATGACAAAAAGATAAGAATCTGCTGCTGTTGGTTTATTACTGTTCACAGGTAGCTAACTAATAACTTTTTCCGTTGATGTTGCTGATTCAAAACAAAGTTCTGCTGATACCTCACAAGAATGGAATGTCTTTTGATTGTTCAAAACCTTTAGTCCGTGCATCGAAAGCTGATGCTGAAAATTAAAAGGTTACAAGCAGGATACATTTGTAAGCAGACATGAATCATAATAATTTAAAACTCCTTCAGGGACCCTATAATGTAATTATGAAGGAAATTAAAAGAGAAGGACAGTAAAACATTCTGTTGCATTCTCTGAACAAAAACAATAAGTTTTCCTTGTTTAACTACAGTAAAAAAGGAACTCACACCCTAGTGATAAAGACTAAAATGAGAAAATATATTCCAGTTGAACAATGAACTCATTTATTATTGGTAGCAGGCCAGTCACACAAAAAGCATGTCATAGGTCATGAAACAATATCAAAGTCAGAAACAATTTGCAAGATAATTTGCACTTGTTGTTAATGTGTTTCTGTAATTGGCTAATTACTAAATCGATGTTACTGTTTATCCTGTAATGATTCAAAACATTGAGCTAACAAAACTGCTCTCTTGCTGATCTTTGAAAATACTTGGAGTAAAGTAGTACAGTCAGTACTTTTGTTTTTTGTCTCCTGTCTAGTAGGTGGTGGTAATGGACCTTTTGCTTTACAACTGTTGTTAATCTTAAGAAGAAGAGCAAGACTTTGCAAGATTGTTATCCACTCATGTAAAGCTCTCAGGCTCTGATAGTGTAAAGAAATAAGCAGTTTCTTGAGATTTCACTTATTTTCTGTTCTGCCACAGATTTCCAAAATTGCCCAGCTCCACAGTTTGCATCTTCACTTCAACAATTATTGAACAATTTTCCACCTGCCGCTGCACCATGTGGATCATAAAGAGACTCCGGTAGTACTTAAGTGGTTTCAGTTTGTCTTGGTCCACCAGCTCAACCATCGTCTTCCTAATTTCAGTCCCTGCAAAACAGCTTACTCTTAGAAAATACGTTTGTTCATCTACATTTTGCCTCCTATGTTAATTTAAGGGTCCAGGTAACTTAACCATTTGACACCAAAAAAAATCTAAAGTTAAAATTGCCTTCCATTCTAATCTGTTAACAAAACTAAAATAATAAAAGGGACTTGGAGCTTTGATTCACACTTCTTTTTTTAGAGCAATTCTTTTGACCAACTTTACATTAGTGAAGCTTAAATGAGCAGTTAACCCATGTAAATAACTGTGTAATGCAAAATTGACAGATATGAAAAGGTTGATCTTATGAACCACTGTGAAATTAGGAGACTGATGTTTCTTTAAGATGTGAGCAAAACACTTTGGTCTTGGCTTTGCTCTGATTAGCTGTTAGCTCTTCAGTCCTGTTGAGCATTAACTCCATTTCTTTGAACAAAAGCCATTCAGGAAGCCCTCTGCAATGAGTCATGTAGTCTTGACTCATCTTCTAACTCTTATCTGGGTTTGGGTCATGAGAGCTGCAGCCACAGTGGGGAAGTCCAGACTGTCCTTACAACAAACGCTTACGCCATCTCCTTCAGTGGGATCCCAAGCAGTTCCCAGCCCAGCCTAAAGATTTGATTTTGCCAATGTGTCCTGATTTGGACCCAGTGGTTTCCACCCTGAAGACCATAGGCAACACACCTCTCTGGGAAGCGTCCATTGGGCATTCTAATTGGTTCAGCTCCAAGTCCATCCTGGATAATCTAGCTCCTCACCCTATCTCTAAGCTGAGCCTGCTCACCGTGCAGAGGGAACTCTTTTTGGCTGCCTGTATTTGTGATCTTGTTCTTTTGGTTATTACCCAAATCTCATGATAGATCAACCATTAAATCAAGAGTTTCACTTTTTGAATTTTCTCCTTCTTCGCAACAAACAGCATTCACATCTCTGCAGACGCTGCCCCGATCTGCCTGTCAATCTCCTGCTCCATCCTTCCATCACTCAACAAGACTCCAAGATGCTTAAATTCCTCCACTACATGTTCAGAGCTTTTACACAGAAACATACCTCAAAATGACTAAATGGCTAAAAAATTGCAAAAAAAATTTCATCTGAGCTGTGATTACCAACAAACCTTTTAGTTTATACGTTTCCTGGTTGATCTGAAAGAGCATAGCTCAGGTGTAACAGCTAAATTATAAAACAGACTATTTTTCTCTTTCTTTGTGCATGTGTAGATGATGAATATGTGTCTGCCATGTCCTCAGAGTCCCCAAGCAGAGAAAGGAGCCCTCAGATAGAATACACAACAGGGACAGAGACAGCTTATTCCCAGACAATGTCAATAGCTCAAGGGTAAAATCATTTGTCACCTCGGCGAAATCCCTCTAAATGTATACATTTATTATTGTCGCACTTTAATTGATCGTAGGGCACCTAGAGAAATACCAAGGGTCTGTATTACTCTCCTATCTCATTTACAAATCACACTTTGCTAAGCTTCAAGGACGTGTGAGGCTCCTCCAAGACAAAGAGAAAATGGATGTGCTTCCAACCTCCGATATTGTAAAGTTACACATTAACCTGGCTGTAATTGGTCAAAAGAAAGGTGCACAAAAGGAATATCCAGGGAAACACAAAAAAAAAGATACACTTATGCAAAAAATGTGTTATCTCAACCCAAAAATGTAAATCATGATGTGTAATAAAGAAACTTAGATGAAAAACAAATGAGGTTTTTCTTTGTTTTCCATGTCAGGATTAAAGTCAAAATGTTGAAAAATATTTTGAGGAAAGTCTGAAATGTCAAGATTAAAGTTATGTCTAATAAATCTGAAATTACAGAATGAAGTTGAAATAGCAAAAATTGTTTTGTTTCTTCCTTTAGATTATGCCTTCAACAAAGACTGCTTTGCCCAGAGGTCTCATAGAATGCACTTTAAATCCACTCTGAATAATTTATTTTACATCGTTACTCAGCATTCAAACTAATAAATCAAACAAATATATACAATATGACCGAAAGGTTAAAAATGGTATTTTTCCAGAAATAATCTTATTCATCATAACATAAGTTCAGTCAAGGTTCTTACAGATTCATTAAATTGGAATATAAACACTCTTTATGTGAACAAAACATGCATACTCAATTGATACATTTCACTTTCTTGTATGATAAAAGTAAATGTTATTGTGCTTTAATAAATTTCAGCCACAGTTTTAAGTAGACATACACTGGTTCTGGTTCATGTTCTGTTGTGACCTGCTGATATCAATTTTATATTAATCCTATTCATCTCAAATATTTATAATTAACAAAATGGTAAACGACTTGAATTTATAGAGTGCTTTCTAGAGTGTTCTACACTCCCCAACGCACTGAACAACACAAACAGTCATTCACCCATTCACACACACACATTCACACACTGATGGTGGTAAGTAGCCACAGCTGCCCTGGGGCACACTGACAGAGGCTTTATAAAATTTGAATCACCATTTAAAGGATGATTCTGTAAGTAAAACCTTTCACATGGAAAATATCATGAATTAGCGCTCAGCGATGGTGAGTTCACAGATCACAAAGAGAAGATTTTTGAGTTTCAAAGCAGCTGATTATGCTGATTATTTTCCGATTCTGATCTGAAGTTGATTGTTTGGTGCATATCTGATTTCAAGTACTTTATTTAAAATTCCGACTTTTAAAACATTAGAAAGTACAATGTTAAAATTCAAGTATTTTAAAGGATTTCTAGCACCAGTAAGAAGTAGATAAGTTCATTACAGTTTATTGTTTATAACAGGCCCCAAAAGTCCCAGTTTTAAAATGCACTTTTTATTATCTAAATTACTTCCTGCTCTGTATAAGAGCCCACTGCAAAAGACTTATAAACTCATTCAGTGCTTAGGTTTTACCAACAGAAAAGTGCAGTGTTCCTGCACTGATGACATTTGTCCATGTTGAAGGATATCATTTACAAAATACCTGTACTTGCACTACATACACACTCAAAGACACACACACATCATGCACTTAAATTTCCCTGAGACCACCCAGGCTGAAGAAATAATTACCACAACAACGTTAGGTTAGATCAAGATTCTCAATCATCAGTTTTACCTGGTCTTTATTGCTAAGTTTCAAAAAGTAACCTATAAATCATATTTCTGTAGTTTTTCTGAGCTTTCATTGTGTTTCTGCACCAGCAGTGCACATTTGTCAATGCCATGCCTTTTTAGCTCTTTGTCTTTTTTTCTTTCTTTCTTTTGCAAATTAAGAAATGATTGTCCTATTTAAACATCTCAGCAGTTATCTCTTGGATTTCACCATGCTTGTAATGTCAGCATAAAACAATAATGTGTTTGACATGCAAAGTGTATGCCAACATCTGTTCATGAGCCATCCAGTGGCCCCCTCTGATATTCACTTCCTATTGAGATCATTTTCAATTGATTTTTTATGAGTCATTTCAAAGCTAATGGCTTGTGAGCAGCACGGCGAAGAGAGGACCTGTGGGAGAAGACACCCTGACTGACAGACGCATCAGAGAGGAGTCGCATACGCAGCGACACCAAAGGGACGAAGGCAGAACCAAGTGATCAACGATCTGCTGAGATTTGTGCATAAAGAACTGCAATCACACAGCTCTTATCCATGATTAGATTCTAAAGTGCCAATTATGGTGCGTCAAAAAACTAAAATGAGAGGTTGACACTCTACAATAAAGCAAATAATTTCCAGTTGGAAGAACAGAAAAATGTTAATATGAGGGGTGGAAGATGGGGTGAGGAGGATCTCAGATTAAGGAAGTAGCTAATAAGGTTTAATGGTGCGTGTCAGGAAGCCACAGTATGCAGGGGAAACACAGCTGGCTTCATTTTGTAAACTATTTGATGTACACATTTATCCCGCTCACAATTATCAACTGCTCTTAAGCCACTGGGGACAGTTTAGGGACTCAAATCATGAGCATTCTCTCTGAGCTGTTCAAACGTCAAGAATAGGACATTCATGAAATACAAGTCAAAATCTATGCTATGCTACTATACACTTAATGTTCAAGATCAAATAAAATTAACTATTACAGCATATGAAGGATCTTTGCTATGTAGGGTATTCTTAATCCCTTAAAGCACTTAAAAGAGCTTTTCTTTAAATCACTGTGGCAATGCCTTTGTTAGCTTTAACTCATTATTGCAGCATGCTAACAGCATAAGGCTGTGTCACACTGTATGATTATTGGTCGATGCAGACAAAGTATTTGGTCAAAGATGAGAGCATCGTAAAAAAAAATTCTGGTCATGGACAAGCAGTGTGACCATGTCAGAGACAGAAGATGCTGCAGTCTCACAACCAATGATAAGTACTGGGATTTACACCAGACCCAGACCAATAGGAGCACACCCAGAGAGTGAGCTGAGCCCAAGCAATTCAAAACAAAACAGAGTGTACATTGTGGCAGACATGGAATAACAAAGAAGTGGAATTAATCAAATTTTGGCAACATTAGTCTAAATCCAACAATAGTGAGAAAGCGAGTTCTTGTTTTGCATCCACTTGTTCTGTTATTTCTGTCACATATTTGTGACACAACTCTGCTGTGCTGCAACACCTAATAATGTTTGACTAAACTTTATTGCATTCAGTATCAATGACACGGCAATGAGTCGTACAGTGTGACACAGTACTGTCGCACACTGTGACAGGTACAAGTCCTTTACAGCAGCTGAGAATTGCAGAGTGAATCAGCGGTCAAGAGACAACAGTGTAGTATTCTGAAGCAACATGTTCTGATGAGCCCTCCTCAATCAATCACACAGAGCAGTTCAATCATGTTCACCTCATTTTGTTATTGTAGCCTACAAACAGATAAACAAGTAAAACGTGGTTGAACAATGAAGGCAGAGAAGTCCAACGCTGAACCAGCAGTCTAAAAATGATGCTGTTCATTATTAGTGTGGGAAAAGAGCAAATATTGGTTTGCTTCATTCTTCTCTGGAATACTTCCAAGCACTAGGCTTGACAACAATGAAACAACACCTTCAACCTGTTGGTTCGGGTTGATTTGGGCCAAATTATTAGGTTAATTGATTGGAATGAGTCTGATTTGACAGCAGAAAGAGAAAGAGAGAAGGGGGGGGACTTGTCTCATAATTATAAAAATAGTAATGAATGTTACATTTTTTTCCTGGTTTTAAAAAGAACACTAAAACAAAAAACCTAGGAGATGTGTTTGTCACGACAACACATACCTATTAAATAATTTAATAAATGACTTGTGTTTACAGTCTGTGTGATTGTCAGAAATACATACAGAAAACAGAACTTCAAATTTTTGTTTTTGAAATAATCACAAGTGTCTTTCAGATTCAATGACATTTACGTCATTCCAATATCAGGTCAAATGTTCAAAATAAACAGATTTGATCAAAGTCCTTAACAGCCTGACTTCACTGCTTTGGGCATTTTATTTCATTGGATTTTGTTGCATTATCAATAAGTCAAATTACACAAACTACCAACAAAAACAACAAAAAGATGTAGTTTATATTCATAGCATTGTTTCTATCTGCCCTTTTAAAATTTATACAGTGTGGACGTGACACATTGAGAAATAAACAGGCTGAATAGGGATTTAATTTCCTGCTATATTTTACATTTCCCAAGTTCTGAATATGTTGTGAATTTGGGGAAATTGTATATAGATATATATTGTCCAATTTCCCAGACTGTGCACATTTGTGGCATTTTTGTAGCAAGTTTAACTTCCTCACAATGGTCAAATTACTGTCACCAGCAGATTTAGTGACAGAGGCACAGAAGGATAAACCACTAACGGCGACAAAGCTATATTCTCTGTCTGGAAGGATTTACACTGTACTGCAGTGAGGATAGGCTGTCATTAAATCATTATGATTGCAACCTTTGACTTCAGAGGGTTTTCCCCCCCTTTTTTTGTTCCATTATTTACCAACTGCAGCTTTAAAAAAAAGTATAGAAAACTTCAAAAATGGGATGTTGTCTAACAAGCCTCTTAGCTTTGATGGGTCTAATTTAAACTATTAGGTTCTTGTGGTTTCCTGATCCTATTATAAATATTTAAAGGAAAGTATTTATCATTGAGATACTGTATATCAGCAAAGATAGATTTCCTGTGGAAGCAAAGGCCAGCGATTTAGATACATAAACATGTTCATTGGAAATCCTCAGTGCCTTGACCTGAAAATTGTGGCAGTAATGACGAACAGGATGTGGTAATTTGCTGTTAATATGAATAGTTTATATTAGTTTGGATATATCTAGATCTCACATGGGCACTTTTGTTTAAAGTGGTGTTTTGAGAAGGCATATTTTACTGCAGCCAAGCTCTTTATTGTTGCCTTCAAAATGTCTTTTATGCCAACCCTCTCCCTCTCTGGCTCTATGGTGGACTACACAAGCATCACAAATGCTGCCGCTAGCCACCGGTAACATCAAGTGTTTATAGGCATTGCACAGAGTGCAGGTGACAGTAATTGTCAGCAGATGACAGTGGCAGTCCCCGATGTGGACCAGATGGTGATACAAGGGTCATGCCTCTGTAGCCACAGGCGGGAAAGGACAAGGTGGAGGGTAGAACAGATCAAGATAAAGGCAGGAGAAGGGGACAATAAAGACACATTAGAGACTCAGTGGAGAGGGTGCATGCTCCCTGTTAGGCAGGATGAAACCACAAAATAGAAACATAATTTTAAACCTTTTAGGAACCACAGAAGGAGAATAACAGGTGATGCTCCACTTAGCATCATGCTAATCACAGCATCACTCATTGAACTTAGAAAGTTGGCTGTTGTAAAACTGCCAGCTTCCTGTCGTCATGTGCCCTCCATGCCACGTTAGCTCTCAAAGCCTGTGCTCACTCTGTGTAAACCTTATTCTGGGGGGTAAATGCTCACATATACAAACACATATGCAAAGTACTACGCTGTGACAGTCATGGCCACTCAGGCAGATATGTGATCAAAACCACGCAAAGTGGCAATCACTGTCTGAAGTCAATGGTGGGTGTAAGCCAGTGTAAGGAACATTAAAGGCTATTAATATGGTACTTAAGTCACAGATAACAGGATGTAGGTTTGCCTTGCCGTCTGCATGGAGTTTGTGTGCTTGCTCTCCAGGCTTTCTCTACAAATTGTTGACTCTAAATTTCCATAAATATAAGCTGGAGTGTTTTGTCTATGCTTTCAGGCTTGTGACGGATGATTGTCTCAATGGACTTGGACATATACAAGACAGTGAGTGGCTGAAGATGTGCTCATAAGCAGCAATAACTCTTCAGCAAGCTCGCGTTTTGTTGTTTAGTTGAAGAAAATGAGAAAAAGTTGTGTTATTTTTTGTTTAGCACAGCCTCTCTGGATGTTGGCTGCACTGAATTCTGTTCTCTGGTAAGACTTAAGGGAACAGTGGATGGATCAAATGAAGGATGATGCATTTCTCAAGTTCTGTGTCAGGTCTTTTTTTTTTCTCACTCAAGTTTCAGCTTCTGCTTATCTGATTTTTAGCTCTTCAAATTTTTTGCTTCACATCTTCAGTTTCCTTATATATTTTAGGCTAAACTAAACTACTGGGAAAATGTCAATAAAATGTACATTTTCATTCCTACTAAAATATATTTAGGCAGTACGAAGATGAAGTGAAAAACAACAGTTCAAGTTCCAATTCTGGATAAAAAGTGACTGTTATTGTTCAACAACTTTATGTCTGCCATCAAAGTGCACAGGAACTGTACACCGAATAAAAAATGTGATACTGTGACTGTTCTTTCCATGGGATTAGATGTCTCGTTAAATGCCACTCGAAAATCCCCATTAGTTCATTTCCCTCTTGGTTAATTAACATCTGGTCTTGACCTTTTCAATGGATAGGTGCAACTTTATCTTGAAAGTCAAGGTTACAAAACTATGCATCAAAGCAGACTGATTAGTGATCACCAGAGTGAAGGAGAGAGGCTTTGGCAAAAAGCTCTGGCTCGAGTGACCAGTAAGGATCAGAAGTGTAAGAAAATACTAAGAAGAAATGTATAGGATAGAGCAAAAATCTGAAACTTACATTTTGAAAATGGACCTAGTTTTCTTAAATATTGAACTACCAACACCAGACATTTTGGAAAGTACTTTAAAAAGATCCTAAATCATTAAAACACTAAGCTTACATTTTAAATAGTCTTTTTTTAAATGATTGCTAATGTATTTTTTAATACAAATGCTGACAATTTTAGGACAGTTTATTAACATCTAAGATGTTATTAAAAATCAAAGCGTCATTCCTTTATTGCATCTACATTGCTAGAGTAAAATGTTCTTAGAAACCAGAAGAACTCAGCAGATGTAACATGAAGTACATGTTTGAATCTATCTGTAAAGTTTCAGTGCAGCAAAAGGGAAAGCTGCCTGCTTTACACCTATCGGACATGGTTTAGTCTGTAGTGTGAAAATTATTCATATATATATTTTGTTTGGTTTCAACTTGAACCAAGTACACTCATTTAGTAAATGAGCCACAAAATGCATTTCTGATTAATTCTTCTTCTGAACCACTTCCTCCAGTAAAGGTCATCAGGTGCTTATCTCCAGCAGTCACCGGGAAAGAGTTGGGGAACACCCTGGACGGGTTGCCAGTACATCAGACAGGGACACACAGACACAAAGCACACAGACAACCACTGACTCACTCGCACACACCTAGTGACAATTTAAAGATGCCAGTTTACCTAATGTGCATGTTTTTGATCTGTAAGAGGAAACCATAAGTACTCAAAAATAAAACCACACATGCATATGGAGAACATGCAAACTGCAAAAAGGCCATGGCTGAGTCTTGAACCTGCAACCTTCTTGCAGCAAGGGAACAATGCTACTTGCACCATGCAGCTCGCAAAATACATTTTCTAACACTAAAAGATGAATGAAGGTAAAGGTTGCTATACTTTCTTTTACTGAGGTGGGTCAGATCATTCGATCCCTGTTAGATCCTCCTTGTCTACCTGTGTTCCTTATTGTTCCTTTAAAGCCCTTTAAGTTCACCAGCCTCGTCCACCTGCACCGTGGTTCCTACATCAACCTATTTCCACTCTGGCTGTTGCTGTCCTTAACTTTACTACAGTATATTGGGCTTTTAATTTCTTCAGCTTGGCACTCATTCTTCCGCTGTCCATCCTTCATTCGGCTGCCATCTGAAGTGAAACTTCTTTATAAACCCTTTTATTTTTTACATATCTGTTTGTTTAACTTGTTGCAAAGAGTGATGTTTTTCTGTCCTCCAATTGGTGGACAGTGTTGTTTGACGCCTAACTATATCACTTCATTGTCCTATGGACCTGCAACTGAAAAGGCCCATGAATGGCATGGTCTGGGTCAATTGTATGGACCAGTTTTACAATCGGGAGAGACAAAATAGCAACCCGCCCCGATATGGGGTTCCATTTGTGCCAAAAATAAGTAAATCTATCCTTTGCTGATGTCTTTTGTACACTGGAAGTGTCTACTTGACGACTGTCTATGACTATGTGACTGTCAGAAGTACTACTGCAGTTACAAAATGACTATGCTCTGCTACATTGCCCATGTAAATTGCTAACCTGGCTAACAGTTTGACTATGAATCTGGTCATCAAGTAATGTCGTTTCCCTCTGATGTCATCTCCATCAGCTGTTTTGTCGTGTTGTTAGATAGTGTCGACTGCTGTTACTACTGTCGTTTGGTTGTGTTGTTATATCATGTCCACTCCCCCTGTTGTTACTACTTGTCGTCTCAGCTGTCGTTTGCTTCACAAGCTTGTGAAGCAAACGACAGCTGAGACGACAAGTAGTAACAACAGGGGGAGTGGACATGATATAACAACACAACCAAACGACAGTAGTAACAGCAGTCGACACTATCTAACAACACGACAAAACAGCTGATGGAGATGACATCAGAGGGAAACGACATTACTTGATGACCAGATTCATAGTCAAACTGTTAGCCAGGTTAGCAATTTACATGGGCAATGTAGCAGAGCATAGTCATTTTGTAACTGCAGTAGTACTTCTGACAGTCACATAGTCATAGACAGTCGTCAAGTAGACACTTCCAGTGTACAAAAGACATCAGCAAAGGATAGATTTACTTATTTTTGGCACAAATGGAACCCCATACCCCGACGCATCCCGGACCCCGCAATGGAAATGAGCTAAAAGAGGCTACACTCATATATCGGTTTGGCTGTATGTTTCGGTGCCTTGTGACTGTGATTGTTAGTATGTAAATGTTTTTGATGCTTTGAAGCTCAGTGTAGCTGCTCTCAGCTGAGAGTTCAGTTAGTTGGAGTGAGTAAACCATGTGAGTGAAACTTACTTCTGTGTCGTCTTTGACTCCTCCACATTACCAGTGGTTTGACAGTGGAAGCAAAACTACCTGCAGATTTTTCATACAATTTTTAAATGGATCCAATGCATCTAGATTTAATCCCAAAACTGCATTGGTCCACAGCTGCTCTAACAGTCCAGTCCCTTCATGCACATGCATGTGTAAATTGACAGGATATGGTTACTCTTTGCATTATGAATCTTTTGAAAAAAGTATATATTTTTTTATTTTTCTTGCCAGCACTTTTTAATTGATACTGTTGAGTAAAGTTGCTTAATTCTTCAACCACCACAAGGGGGCATGCAGCCCATGACTTCCTAAATCCCTGGATTAGGCCTTGCAGTTTGATTATCTCTTCAGTCCCCTGAGATTAGTAGTTCTTATCCTACTTTAATTTTCATTTCATACTTGAACAAGTGAATGTAAATATTTTATATCTATTTACTTTATATTTAACGTATTGATTTGTACTGATTTGTGTAAAAATTGACTTTTTATTGTAGTATTTTCTAAAGCCTTGGTCATTAGAAAACAGACCTTAAGTAAATCAGTATTAAAATCCATCTCTTCTCCCACCTGGAACAGCCTTCACATTTTTAAATGTCCTCTACATGAGAAACACCAGGGGTTTGTGTAGTCCACTCTTTGACCATCATCCACACAAGTTCCTTTTAGACCAGGTCTCTGATTTCTATTGGTTATGTCAAAGTGTGGAGGAAACATTTCTATGACCACGCCAGATGTCCAAATCAGCCGTGTTGTTTCAGTGCTTACTGCACTCTGCCTCCCCGGTCCCACCGTTTATTTACGTAGGGGATCTGTGGCGGCTGGGGGGGTAGTCTTGGCTAATTGTGAGCAGCTGTAATATCACAGGCCCATCATTAAGAGGGCAACGGCTTTGCACATGCATTCATAATCCACTCTGAAGTGGAATAACAGCAACGTCCGCCGACCGCTACTGAATTACCAGATTGTTAGTGTGGCCTAATTTTTACACTTTGTTTATGAAAGGCTAAACCGCTCAGTGTGATTAGCGCCCACAACAGTGTGATAGTCCTCCAAGGAAGCAGGGGAGAAGCGGGGGGGAGGCCTTAAGTGAAGAAGGGACTGAAACTGTGTGAAGAGTTACTACATGATCTGTGATGGAGAAGCTAAAACTAAAAGTTAAAATACATTTCCTATCAATAGAATAAATCTAACTAGCATTTCAGCAAAAATATCTATAGTGTCTGAATTTTAGGAAGTTTTATAAGACAAGAATAAAATGGAAAACCTCATGTTGTTCTACTGAGTCTCAGCTGTTTAAACTACAGACCTGAGAATAGAATGATGAAATATAGACAAGTAATGTCAGAATAACCTTCAATTCCCTTACTGTTTACTAGAGCGTTGGCAGGCTGCTACGGGTGCCCTGTTTGTCATATCTCCTTGTTGATATTTGAATTTGTCAGTGTAAGTCAGGGCTCGAGAATGTTTTCATAATCTGGTTATATTATAAGCAACACTGGCCAGTGTTGAAAAATGAAGTCAAAAAAACAACAACGCCACCGCCATGGACATTCGCTCGGACAGAAGTGGACCACACACAGTGTTTCAGTAAAACCGAGCATAAAGTAGATATTAGAATACAAGCAAACCACAAACAAGCCTCGCCTGATACTCTGTGCTTTCTGTTTGTGTTTTGATTCGTATAAACAGTGTCAATATTGCTTTTGAATATGGCTTTTTGCTGTTGCATGTAGACAAAAACAAACTGGTTTGTGAGACATTAGAAGAAGATGCACATCCTGTATTTTTAAGTCTGTTTTGTTGAGCAGTGATTGTTTGTACGTGTGTGTGAGAGAGACAGAGACACACACGTGGAAAGTGAGAGAGTGTAGAGCAACAAAATCAAAAGGCCTCTTATTGCAAACATTTAGAGAAACCTATTTATATTTCTGATGGAGTTGGTCAAGTCTTCTAAAGTTTTAGATTTCTTTCCGTTTCACGTTACCTGAGCAATGTCATATTGAGAAATCCCCCACTTTTCCTTCCACACTCAGGATATCCATCTCTTGTTCTGTTTATATTGAAACGTTTATGCAGTCGAACATTCGGGTTATTTCAAGATGGCTCATCTCCTTTTTCACAAAAGAGCATATGTAGATTATCATCTCTATCAGATCTCTCATTACCGGAGCTTCACGAAGAAGAAACAGCATCAATATTAGATGTTAATAATGGGAAGAGGAACAAGGCCACTCATAAGCTATCAGACCTCCCCACCCGTCATCGCTGCACATTGTGCCCGATCAGGCCAAGAGATTCACGCAACATGAGAAGATGTGAGTCATGATGAACCACCTGGAGGAGTGTAAGTCACATCCAGCATTTTACAGTGTCCTTTGTAAGATAATGGCCACTCTATATCCCAAAGCCATTAGAGGTACCTTTTATATAATGCATTTAAATTTTAATGTGCAGCTCTTGAGTTGTGATTCACCTGCTGTGACACATATTACTGTGAATTCACCACAACCAGTAAAAGGTTAAAGCGGCACTCTGGAGGATTTCATCAGGAGAGCAGTTTTTTAATCTAGCGTCCAAAGGCTCCTCCTCAAAACATCTCGAAACGCGCGTCCGGTCGCGTGTGCGCGCGTGCACGCGGCGCATATACTTCGGACATGAACTGTACAGCTCAATGCGTAGGGTTTAATCACTCACGGTTCACAATCTTATTCCAACAATACTACGAGGGTCTGATGAGCCCTGTCTGTCCCTGCTGCTTCTGATATTAGCTCTGTTAGCAGAGAGCTGCTGCTGGACTCTGAAGCTGAACTTGACTCGGCCCTGGATGAACTTTCTGACCAAAATAAACGTATAATCCTGTCAAGCCTTGCCATTCTGTGAGGTGAAAGGTTTAAAAATAAAAATAAATCCATCTTTAGCTGGAGAATGGGTAGGTTTTTAGTAGAAATGAGCTGTGAGTCCTCAGTGAACGGCTGAGATGGCAGAGAAACACACGGAGCGTCCTGTATGACAGCGCCCCCTACTGATACAGGTTTGGTGGATGCGCGTGCATGTTGAGAGAATGCAGAAATTTGAATTTCATTGGCTGAAAAATGTCGGCGGCAAGAAATAATGGAAAGCGGTCTCTAGGAGGAAGGAGGGTCTTCATCAGAATGACAGATGTTGTGGAACTCAACCCATAGATCATAGTTTAGACCTGAAATATCATTTAAAACATTTAGAAAACTTTGATACAGAGAAAAATAATCCAGAGAGCCGCTTTAACTGATTAAAACAATGCTGTGTGACTCAGCAGAAGTCTGTGTGAATAACTTATCAATGCACCAAAGTTCTGCATTCTGTAATTTAGTTGCATAATGTATATAAAAATTTAAGAAATTAAGGAAAATGTATATTTGGAAAACCTGGTTTTGACCTGATGGTGTTGTAATGTGGCAGCTGTGGATTAAATGTTACAGGTTTGCAAAAGAAACCTTTCTATAGAAATTGTTAGATAGAATATTTAAAACAATTCAAACAACTCAAAAGGATTTCATTATATACACAGCAAAATAAAACAAATCTTCATTTCAGAGATTCGAATAGTTTATATCATTTTCTGTACTTTGTATATCCACTTTTATTTTTCTATAGGAGAGCACCAGATACAGTAAATAGGAGCTTGTTTCAGTAGCTCTTTGTTGTTACAAGTGCATTTTTGAGAAACTTTTTCTTCTTAGTTTTTTGGATGGAAAGTTTTGTTTGTTGAGGGATTGAGTCATTATGGTTTAAACGCTGTATTGCTTGGATGGTTTTGCTGTAACTTTTCTATTTTTTGGCCACTTGTTATGATGGGTAATAATATCAATGAGAGATTTGTTTAAAGCAGAGGTCACTAACAGGTGGACTGCAGTCTGGATCAGGAGACAGAGCCGGTTCTGAACTCGGTCCGGAGGGAGTGGGCGTGGCCGGGTGCTGTGTGAATCATGCAAGTATCCACAACAACCCCTTGATAGATATTGTGCAGAACACTAACCATACATTGTGACCTCTCCCTTGCAGCTCCAGGAAGACATGCTGCAGCTAAATACATACCCCCCAGACCAAGGACAAGTGCGCTGGTCTGGACCTTTGGCATATTTAGTTAATTCGCCATCCCCTGGTTTAGAGCAAGAGGGAGAAACTAATTGACATCTATGAAGCTCAAATAATACCCGAACTGTGACCCAAACTCTTAAGCCTAGTTTATGCTTCTCCGTCTGCGTTGGTATGGAGACACGCAACGCCATTATACGTCGACGCAAGAGCTCTCCGACAGCCTCGCAACGACAGATGGAGTCGAGCTCACTTTTCTAAACATCCGTCAAACGAGACGGAGAGCGTACGTCTCTGATTGGTCGGCTCAACACCTCGTGATCATTTCCGGCTCGACGCTGGTATCAACAGAGTAGTAATAGTAAAATCTCGGCGAAGCAGATATGGATCAGCTCGAGAAACGTCTGGCAGACGAAGTACAACATTTATATAATCCATCAGTGTCCCTAAAGGGTTAAACAAGAGCTACATATTCGCTCGTTGTCTGCCTCATCCTCACTGAACGGACGGACATTCCACAGACTCCTGTTGTAGTCTCCTCACTCCTGTTTAATTCTTTTTAACAACAGTATTTGTTCCTCGAGATCAATCTGTTCAAACTCGATCAAAATTCGCTCTCTGTCGTCCATTACTGAGCTGAAGTAAACAAACTTTGGTCGACCGAGGCATTACTGCAGAAAAGTTATGTGCCCTCTGCTGACCTGGTGGAGAATTGCTTCACAACACTGACGGAGAAGTAAAAATCAAAAACGTCTCCATCAATACGTCTGCGTGTGAGCGCAAACGTGCTGTCGGAGAAGTATAAACTAGACTTTAGAGTTAAAGAGGAGACATGGATGTAGAGCAGGAGCAGAGAGGAGGAGAAAGCTTAAACCATCACTTCCATCGATCATAATGGTGCAACGTAAAATCTCTTGTGAATAAGATGGATAAATCTGAAGCACTGATGAGGATCCAGCCAAAATACCAAGAATTCAGTAGCATGTTTCACTGAGACATGGCTGCAGGATCATAGACCCAACTCCAGTGTTTCTGTGCCTGGCTTTCAGGTGATACGAGCTGACATTGATTTGAAGAGGAGCAGATAAAGTAAAGGAGGTGGATTAGCAATGCTTGTCAACAAATGGTGTGATACAGGACATGCTGCAGTGAAATTTCTGTCTTTGCAGCCTAGATATTGAACTGTTATCTTAATTCAACAACAAAGTGTCTTCAGTCAGAGGCTTCTTCAGATCCACTGCAAAACAGAAAACCCTTCCTGCACTCAGCTAGAACAGCCTGCAATGACTGCTTAAGATAATTACTAAGAGTTATGTTTTTTTCTTTTTGGAATTGACAAAGTATATTTTATTTGACTTTGTGATGATAGACTCAATTCTTTTTGATTTAGGAGAGTTTAAAAAAAAAAGAATCAAGGCATTATACATAAGTCATTATTCAATATTTTTGTGCTGAAGACTTACACTACATTTGTGGATTTCCTTTTCTTTATTGAATCTACTGGGTGTTTTCAGCAGTGTGTTTTAGATTATTTTTGTTAGAATATTTTATTAAATATGTATCGATTTGGGGGCAGACTTACTATTTCTGGCAAAATAAATAAAATATAATAAAAAGTAAACAGAATTACAGTATTTTTCAGACTATAAGGTGCACTTAAAATCCTTTACATTTCTCAAAAAACAACAGTGCACCTTATAATCCAGTGCTCCTATGTATGACTTTGTTATGCTACTGAGCCGCACCGCTTGATGGATTGGGCGAGCATTACGTCTACTATAGTCAGGAGCCTTGCGGAGTGTTACGTACTGTGCTTCAACATTCCAGTAGCAGTGCTCTCCTACGATTGGCAAAAAAATTGGCAGGAGCGGCAGACAATAGCGACATTTCCTACCTGAAAGCCAAGCACAGCAACTAGATCTAGCCTTTCTAGGTTTATTTTAGGATATTCGCTGCCAGTAATATTGTAAGGATCAAGGCTAACCCAAAGAGCTGAATGGACATGGAGAAGGTGAGTGAGTGGCTGAGAATAATTTGTGTCAAGAGACCGAAAGACTTTTCAAATCTCTATCCCTGTTGATCTGCGGTTCCATGCGCGCCCATCTCACTGATATGGTAAAATACAGTGAAGCTAACTAGGACAATTTGAGGTTCGCCATCTTTCTGGGTGGATTAACCAAATAACTCCAACCACTAGATATTGGTGTCAACAAGTCACTGAAATTTGCAAGCTTCATGGGAGCATTGGATGATGAAAGGTAAACACACATTCACCAAAACGGGGAGGCAACGCTGGGCAAGTTACGTCACTACCTGCCATTGGATCGTGGAAACATGACATACGGTATCAGCCTCATGTGTCGTCTGAGCTTTCACAAAGGCTGGAATCATCACTGGACAGCAAAGTACCGGTAATGGCAATGAGACTGACTTGGATGATGGGGAAAGGGATCTGAGCCTGCTTGAAATCTTCAAACTGTTCAACTCAGACACTGAAGGTGAAGACTTTGATGGATTTGAGGAAGAGTAATGGACAGAAAAGTGACTTTATTGTTGTTTTCATGTGTTACAACTGAATAATGTTGAGAGTTGTGAAGGAGTTGAATAAAGCTCAATTTATCTGACTGTTTTGCTTATTGTGCCTTATTATTATTGGTGCATTTTATGTATGACAATAGATCCATTAATTAATATTGTGCTTTATAATCCAGTGTGCTTTATAGTTTGAAAAAAACAGTATGTTATCCACAAAACAGCCACAACCAGCTGGTTTCAGTAAAGACCAAATTGTTATATCAAGACAAACACAAACTTAAAGTGAAATGTCTCATTAGGTAGGTGTAAAGTATCCATTGTGTCATTTGATGACTGTACTGCAACTCTATTGATAAAATGGCTCCTTTTGTTCTTCTTCATTGATGCAACAGTGTCTAGTCGTCGCCATCTTTATGAAACATCACCCTTAGATTTGTCACTTGTCCTGACAGTTCTACTTAGCCTAGAGAACAAACTGCAGACAGCAACAGCCTATAAATCCATACCTCATTTTACAACCTTTCTCGTGGAGTTTGACTGGTCAGAAATCACAGAAGATTTCAACTTTTTGGCTGTGAACAACTTTTTTTTAATTATGTGGGTCATTCATAGATTGTCCTGCAGGTATTATTTAGGTTTGATAATGGGAGTTTCTAATGTATGACTTGTAGGCTTCTTTACTGTAAAAACCTCCTGAGACAATGCATCCTCATTCATTTAATCCATATAAGAATGTCATCTTGGGTTTTAAACTGCTAATTGATAAAAGCAATACAATGCTTTGATGATTATGAGATCCTATTCTTTTATAACTGACAATTAACAATAACAATAAACCAAAATCTGTGCACACCACACTAAGGTCTTAAGAATAAACTTTTTTAAAGGGAGAAGACTTCTTTTTGCTGACACTAAGCAAAAGGGATAACTCACTTATGACCAATAGGTATACATGTTTAGTGTTATCTAGCAACCAATCGCTAATCAGCCAATCACATGACAGTAACTCAATGCATTATTTAGTCATCTAGACATGATGAAGATGTTCAAACTGAGCATTTCAAAACTGGCCAGTAAGAAACTGGAAAATTGTTTCCTGATTCAATGAATTTCAATTTCAGCTGCAACACTCAGATGGTCGGGGCAGATTTTGTGTCAACAACAGGAAAGCTCCATCCTAACTTGTATCAAGGGTTCAGGCTGTTGGTGGTATAATGGTGTGGGGGAGATTTTCTTGGCCCTTTGGGCCCCTTAGTGCTAACCTGAACATTGTTTAAACACCACAGCCTACCTGAGTCTTGTTGCTGACCATGTTCGTCCCTTTATGACCACAGTGGACCCATCTTCTGATGGATACTTCCACCAGGAAAGTGCTCCATGTCACAAATGTCAGATCATATCAACCTGATTTACTGAACATGATGATGAGTTCACTGGACTTCACCAGTCACCAGATCTCAATCCAGTCCAGAACCTTTGGGGTGTGGTGGAATGGGAGATTCACATCATGAATTTGCAGTTGACACTTTTGCAGCAGCTGAGTGATGCCACGATGTCAGTATGGACCAGAATATCTGAGGAATGTTTCCAATGCCTTATTGAATCAATGACATGAAGAATTATGGCAATTCTGAAGCAAAAAGTGGGTCCAGCCCAGTACTAAAGTGTAGAAAGTTGAGTGTATAGACTAAAATAACTTTACTTTTTGAGGTGTCAGATCACAGTGAGAAACTCCTGCAGATAGAAAGCACACATTAAGATAAATTTACTCAGCAGTTAATACATTTCCAAATGACAAAAATAGATCTTAGTTGGGTTTTGTGGGGGTTTTAGTGGCATTTTTTGGAAGAAAATTTTCACCACATCCTGTTTATTGCATGGAGGTCACAAATCAGTTGAAATTGTCAGTAGTTTCATCTCAGTGCTAACAGTACGTACCAATTGTATCTGTCTTGAGAACACAGCCATGTACTGTAACAAGAAAATCAGATGAGTGACATATGCTTCTGAGGGAACTGAAACATTGTTTACTTCATAATCCAGAAAGGACTGAAAATAGACACTTTAACGTTTTATCCTAACAGCACCAGCAGTTTCCTCCTTTTTCACAATTGAATACAAGTAATAACCTGGCTTTCACATAACATTTTTCATCTTTCTACTCTTCTTTCATAAGACTTGTTCAGCTGCTGTCTGTGTTTTTCAGAATGCAGCTACAAAGTTATCTGGCCGGATTCTCCAGAGGCAGATCAAGGTCAGGCCAGGAGCTGCAGAAAGCTGTGGGACAGTGTGTGTGTGTGTGTGCACTGTATGTGTGTTGAGGCTGGGGGAGGTAGACGGTGAGAGGGATGCCTTAGGACCCTGACGGCTCCGGTTGCCTGAGCCATGACCGCCGGGGTGGAGGAGGCTAGCCGCAGATCGATCTTCGTCGAGCTGGGTCCCTGCAATGGAGGGGCCATTGGATGCAGCTCGCTGGGACTGAATGACATAAGCCCAGACGTCTAAGTGTCCCATTAGCAAGACAGCCGTTCATGTCCTGGTACTCCACCCCTCCTCCCACCTCAACTCCCACCACACAGAAACTGGCATCATATGGAAACAGCTCAGGTGTTCCCATCAATTGCTTGAGGATGACTTCAACTCAGAGGGCAGCAGCTGATACTGAGACAGTAACATTTCTCTGCATGTGGCACTTCTGATCCTCCATATGTAACCGCAGCAATTATATCTTTATGACCTTTGCAAATCATCCAGAAAAGCTGACACCCTGAGTGAATGTGTATATGTGTGTGTGTGTGTTTACATATATGTGTGTATTTGCATGTGTTTACAGCTAAACAAAGCAGGAGACACCATGGACGCGTGTGTGCTTTCTCCACATTAAGCTCCCAAGATGACACACTTTGGTTGGATTGTTGCGGACAGTTTCTAAACACATAGGAAATGATGACAAAACAACGAGGCCACACACGGAGAATCTGCTGTGACACACACAGCCTGCTGGGAGCAAACACTGAGGCAGAGCCCAGCTCCGTCAGGCTGTGATGAAGGAAATCCTCACATGTTCTGTTACTATCTTCTACTATCTGCAAATAAGAGCATTTTACATATCCTTAAAATGTGGCCTCGGGATGGAATATCCTGCCCACAGTCCCCAACTAAATGTTTGACAGCAATAACTTATATTGTCATAAATACTTAGTGGACCAAAAGGTTTTATACTTATAGCACGCTCTGTCAAAAACATAGACCTAAAAACAGAATACTGTTAGCTACAAGCATCATTGCAGTAAACAGCAAAATATTATTTTTTATATGTTGAGATGAAACTTTTTGATTAAGTCACATAAGGTTATCATTAATACATTTAATTAAATGTCTTATTGACGGGGTTTGAATGTGTTCTAATAAAACAAATACTTCTCATTTGGGCAACTGATTGAAATGCAATAATTTAATTTTTTTTTTTTTTTTAGCTGTCCCTGCAACTTTAAAGGGATAGTTCAGCTCTTTTGAAGCTGTGTGCTGAATTTTTAGTTTTTTTTTTTTCCTTTGGTGAGTTGGTAGTTTTTTTATTTTGTAAAAACTTTATTGAACATCAGAATATACAAAGCATGTTAAAGCTGCACTAGGTAGTCTGCATAAAACAAATAGGCTTAAAACATTTTTCTCATGCCTCTTAACAATGTTCTAACATAGTATAGCTATGAATATATTGTGGCAATAAAAAATAATAAATGAATTAATAAAGTGGTTCTTTTGCATTAAAAACCTCAACCAATCACTGGACCAAAACACAAATGTTTTTGTAATTTGCAGTGATTTGCTCTGTACATAAAGTGAAGCTGTATTTAGATTTTGAAGACTAGGAGTTTACACTAGCAGGCAGGTTTCAGTAAATTTGGTATGATGACTGAAGGCTGGGGATCACACACTTAACAACTACAGCTGATGAGTCACAGAATACATGATTTCTCAAAACAACTGCAGACTGAGCAAATCAAACTTTTAGCCAACTCTAACACGGGTGATCATGTGAATGCACCAGGTGGGGACAGGATGGATACAATTGTTAATAGTAGGAGAAGAAGAAGAAAGAAAACAAACATGGACCAGGACTCTGCTGCTGTTTTTATGCACTTTTGTCTGCGCAGAAAAAAGAAAAAAGAAGTTTGGGTCATGTCATGATGTCGTGTTAAATAACGGAAACCCGTTGCTGTAGGTTTTTATTAATGGTGACGTGGTTTAAAACATAGCAGTGCAGAAAATGAATCTGTACAGGAAATGCTCTCTTACTGATCCTCACGTGTGGCCAAGAGAGACAGTTATAAACAGAACACTTCTTGTGACTCCTCTTCTCCTCTATCTGCTCTGTCTTTACCATACAATCACATACAAAAATCACATGTAAGCCCTGACTTCACATCTATTTATTAATCTAAAATCTTTACCCAGTAAAACTATTTAACATTTGTTGATATTTCAGTGAGTCCCTAAAACCCTATGACATTAAGCAGTCTCTGAGAAGAGAAAGGACATGCCTGGACAGAAATATGGGACTTTGAGTGAGCAAAATGAAAACAAATAGAGCCCATATTTAAATTATGTAAATAACAAATATGCCACAGAGCATGAACTCCAAACCTCTAAGCAACTGTGAACACCAAAATATTCCCAGAGAGCTCTGATGTTGAGAGCAGATGTTCAGGAAGTTCTTTTTTAGGTTTTGAGCTGACTGTGGAGACAAATACTTTTTGGAAAGCTGCCAAGCATACATTGTATACTCACAATATGACATGTAGTATGACACAGTATGACATCTGATCAATTTAAGTCCATTTGACCTTTCACTGACGTAAACTACTAGTTTTGACATGAAAAGCTGTGATAAAGGCTATGGTAGTAAATCAGTTGTGTCCAGCTTTCTGAGTATCTGTTCATGTCTATAAAATATTGCTGGTAGTCTGAAATATTATTTAAATCATTAAAAACTTTTAAAAATATTTCACATACACAGTGCTGTGCAAAAATGTTTGCCCCATACAGGTTTCTTCCATATTTGCTTTTTTGTTACATAAATGTTTCAGATCAGCAAATAACTTTCAATATCAGACTAAGATAAGCTGAATAAAGACAAAATGCTATTGATGATTTAATTTAATTTAATGAAAAAGCTAGTCTGGCTACGACCCACTGAAACAACTCATTCACAGGGGCGGGATCAATGTTTGTCTTTCAAACTGTCTTCACACGCTATTGGATAGCACTAGGATCAACCAGAGCAACGACCAATGTGACGTAATCATAGCGATGGAAAAGAAGGGGGGTGCAGTCATGGTGTCTGCGAACATCAACAATTTCTGTTGTTATTGTATGAAAAACATGAAAATATATGGTGTACTTGAAAATTGTAAATCATCCAAAGTTGATGACAAAGCCGTTTTAAATGAGCAAAGTTCCTGAGCTTTCGTCATCAGCTAATCCCGCCGACCAAATAGAGTGCTGTGATTGGTCCGGTACCAGACTAACTTGGCTGTGGATGTTCCAATGGAGCGTGGCTAGTCGAAGTTTTCAGACCAAAACTGATGGGCTAGTTTAATAGCATATGTTTAATGTCAAAGGTCAGAAATTCTCCTTCAGGATTTTCTGGTAGACAGCAGAATTCTTAGTTCCATCAATTACAGTAAGTCATCCAGGTCCCGAAGCAGCGAAGCAACCCCAGACCATCACACTACCACCATGATGGGAATTGAGAACCGGTTGCGACTTAGAACCAGTTCCAACCGACCAGTTCCATCTGAATTGATCACCTCCAACTTTATAAATTCTTCTTAACGAACCTCTTGTTTTCCGGTTTTCCCGAAATTTGCTGATCAATAGTCATTTAGCCACGCAGAAATTAGACTTCTTTGCACCTCTCACAGGTCTGACAGAACAATAACCCGGCGCGAGAAGCAGAGGGGCTTAACAAGGTGAGGTCTTGACAGAACTGCGTCAGCGCCAGCGTCTACAGATGAACTCACAAATACTGCTGAGTCCCCCACCCCACTTTTTCACAAATCTCACTCTGCAGTCTTTGAGACGACTCAGGAGGCTGAAGGCACTGCAGAGGTTTGAGTCCAGAAGCAGTTCCGGGTCCGTCCGATTCTGGTCTTCACCTCGTCATGCCACTCTGATGCACTTGCCTCTATGGCAAGCCCTTTTAACATATAATCAACAATCAGACCTCCATGTAAGTCCTATTTTACTTCAATCACTTAATTTATCCTAGTACTTTAAAAGTAAGAATTAAAACAGACACACACTCAAATCACACCATGGTTGCTTGTGGTGCAGAAGATTGTGTAGAACTTTTTTTTTTTGCTTAACAACTACTCAAGACTTGATAAGGGAAATGTTAAGGAATTGGATTGATAAGCAGAATCGATAAAGGCATTGATATTGATAAAAAGTTATCGATTCCCACCCCTAACTACCACCATGTCTGACTGTTAGCATGATCTCTCTCTGACGTTTTGGTCTTGGAATCCTCCCATGAAGGCTATTTTCTTTTTGTTGAATCTTGACCTATGACCTTAACCTTAATAAAGGCTTTTGTTTCTTTTCTTAAAAAATGGCATGATTGGTTGCTTTTTGAGAACATTGAACCTGAAGTATGTTGTTAGACAGGTTCTATTGAGGTGATTTCTTAATTCTACAGATCTGGCAGTAATCACATCTGGATATTGGTGGTTAATCACAATTAATTCATAATTCAACATGGACAAGAATAGGACCAGGTCAGTATAGATCAAATTTTCTCTTAATAAATGAAAACATCATTTAAAAATTGCATTTTGTATTTTCTCAGGTCATCTTTGTGTGATTAAGAAATGTATTTACTGGTCTAAAATATTTAAATGTGACAAAAAACCACAAATAGAAATCTTAATGGAGCAATTACTTGTTTAAAGCACTGAATAACTTTAATTTGATGTTCTTTAACATCAAGGACAAAAAAAAGCAACAAAGGTGACATTAAGCTAAGACACAGAGATACCATTGCCTTGATTGTCTTTTCCACAGCAGCGGCCTAATGCATTCTCCCTCTCACTCACTGTAATTGCAATGCAATGATGTCAGCATGACAGGTGAGACTGAATGCGAGACAGCGTTGAATAAGCAGCCGCCACCGTATCAAGAGCACAAAAACGTATCTGAGACACTCTATGGGGTGTCAATTTAATCATGCTTAAACCAGGTATCACATTTCTTCATGATTCCACCATTGACAACAAATCCCACGTACAGCGTTGCACTGAGCAGTCCTCCTGCTTGATGAGGTATCTGTGACTGACGCTTGCATATACACGTGCAACACTTCCCAGGCAGCAGTCGCTGAAGTGGTAAAAGTTTATCAGCTCTGATTTGACCCAAAAATGATGTCTTAATAAAACATTTGATTCCATGTGACACAATGTGGTTTTCTGAAAGAATCTTTTTCCTGCTTTGAACCCCATTTGCTTTGTAGCTCCTATAAAGTCAAACCGAGTCATTGAACTGCACCCTACAACCACTCAGTACCCCCCCCTCCACCCATCACAGGCCTCCAGCCCCCACAGTCCAGCAGGCAGACAAGAAATTATTCATACAGCTTCCCACACAGGAGTAGGTGTCCTGTATCGGCCTGTCCGCTCCACTGCCTGTCTGTTATCACTTGCAATTGAAGTAATCCACAAGACTATTATATTGCGGCTTATTGTACAGGAGAATATAGCGACTGCACCACCACCACCTCCACCCCCGTCACAGCTGAATCATACCTCAGGAAAGTTGACACCTGCCAGACGGATACACTCTCAGAACACAGTGGACAAAGTGTGAGCACTCGCTA
Organism: Callopanchax toddi; assembly: GCA_006937965.1. Lineage (NCBI taxonomy): Eukaryota > Metazoa > Chordata > Actinopteri > Cyprinodontiformes > Nothobranchiidae > Callopanchax > Callopanchax toddi. The sequence goes on from SSNR01000076.1 coordinate 643,195, forward strand.
TAATGTATCAGAGTTAATCTACTGTCAAAACAGTGCAATACCTCTTGGTTAATTATTTTAGTTTTTGTGGTAATGGGCATGAAATAAACAGCACGAGATTTAAACATCAATAAAACACTTTTTATCACATGAAACAAGAAAAAATATATTTACACACCTCTACCAAGCTGTTGGTTCTAGATAAATTCCTTTACCGAACCATGTTTAGTAAGTTTGGTAAGGATTAAAATGTCATGAATAAGGTTAGGAAAGTATATCCAATATGAGTCACATATTGGATATGTGACTCATATTGGATATACTATATGAGTCACATATGAGTCACATGTAGCTGGTTCCTATCTCCAGCAGTCACAAGGAAAGAGGCGGGGCTACATCCTGGACAGGTCGCCGGTCAGTCACATGGACACACATGGAGACAAACAATCAGCCTCACACTCACTCACCCTTAGGGACAATTTATCACAAAGTAACCTGGCATACATGTTTTAGGTCTAAAAAAGCAATTTGATCTATTTCAGTTGATTTGTATAGCATCAATTCAAAACAAAAGTCATATTTATACATAAAGCAACACATCCTGTTCATACCATTTATGGTTATGCACAAATGTCTTCAAATGAGCTTGTTCATAAGTGTCAATATTATTTTTTTGTGAATCTGATCTTGTGGCTCATTTTAACTTGCTGAACAGAGCATAGTTTAAATTGGTGACAAAGAATACTATATATTTTGACTGAGTCACTGCTATAAACCAACAGACCTTTAGAAGAAACCTTAAATATTTTAAGTAAAACAAAATGAAATAATATTTTTTTTTCTGTTGTGAGCTTTCTGTGCCACCACACTTTTTGTAGAGCTTTGCTGTCAGGTAAAAACCTTGAATCTCCAAAAATGCAACTTTTCAGGAAATGAAAAAAGCTCACAAGCTGATTCTGACACTTCTTTGAAAAGTCATCCATGAAAACAACAATAGAAATAAAAGATAAGATAGAGCTGTTTTTTTTGTAAATCATGAAAATGATGAAAAATGGAGATACAAGGATTTTGCCAGACAGCCATGATATTTGCCTGTAGTATCAATTATTAGTTGTTGGTGTTAGGAGCTACTGTATACAATAATTTGAGTTCTATAAAGTTATAATTAAAATTTGTATGTGAGCATATTACTTCTTTGCAAAGTAACACTATATTTAGGTTCTCAATTTTCTTTGTCAAAGTCTGCCTTAATTGTAAAAACAGTTTGACAACAACAGCACATGTTCAGTTTCAGGAAAAAGAAGTCTTCAGATTTCTTTAGAATGAGAGAAAAAAAAACTGACACCAACTGCAATAAAACAGCATTTGAGGCACTTAATAATTCAACATACTAAGTTGCAAACTCACACAAATACCCATGCTCCCACAGCTTCTCAGGTTGCCATGGGGCCAGAGAATGCATTGTACGGGGAATTGTCAACATTCCCATGATGAGCCTGCAGGCCCTGTGGTCCAGGGAGGTGTCAAGATGAGGTGGGGGCCAAAATTGATTGTAAATGCTGAATTATTCAGCCGAGCCCTCCGCCATTTGAGTGAGTTTCTTCGGTTACATGCAGAAGAGCTTTCATAGCAAAACAGGAGAAGATTATCTTGCACAGGCCCCTGTGGAGGCCCCGAACGCCTCTCATTAACGAGACAAAGCATCTACAGCCCAGACACACAGATACCGACACACTGACACAATTTACACACACACACACGGAGAGGTTCTGACACACACATGCCCAAAGTGCTGCTGACACTGATATCTCATGGTTGTAAGCATTTATTGGCCAACTTCCAAAAGCACTCAGACCCGCAGCACGGGATTACACAGGAGTGGAAACAACAAATCAGCGTGAAACTGCTAAATTATCCCATTTTTGAGTTGTTTTAGAGCACTACAAGTCTTCAACCACTAATCCCTTCAAATATTTAGAAAGCTCATCAAAGTGTTGCTACTTTGATATGCTTCATTCAATCAAGTGTGACAGAGAATCCTTGCGCTCATTTAAACAGCAGATACACTTCTAAAGAACAAAAGAGGAAAAAACAGACACCAGCTAATCCTTGTCCTTAAGCGGGTGAAACACCCAGAAAATGTCAAGTGTATTATCTAAATTTGCATACTGAAAAAATAAAATCCAAAAATGAAGTTCTTGTTAGGGTTAGGTATTAACCCTTTGACTCCCACACCAATAAAAAACAACCCTTTTGTTTTTATTCTTTAATCATTTGGGGCAATACAGACAATCACATATTGTAAAATTATGGCAATATTAAGGTAACAATAATGTAAATTTAATCATGTTTACATTTGTATTCAAACATCCTTTCTTTTTAAAATGTTTTTGGTTGGTTGTTATTTCTTCCATTTAGCTTCAAAAGGATAAAAGGACTAAACATCGCTGAGCAAGTGATTGACCTGCCAGTCAAAGGGTTGGTCACATGACAAAAATATTATTTCAAGATTACTTTATGCATGGATCTTTTATTGTAAAATTATTTCCTTTGAGCTGTCAATTAAATGATTTCTCCATGTAAAATCATCATCCTAAAGAAATAACATTTCTGAACAGACTAAAAAGAAGTATTTTACACAGTTTTTACAATTTTGTAAACATTCAAATGTGTCAGTAAGCAACTCTACTCAACTCTTTGTCTCAGCAGATCATCAGATTGTTTTAATTTTTCATGGTCTGACTTTCTTTTAACCTATGAATCAGTTCTTCTTTATGTCACTTGCTTGTTTTTTATTTTTCTCTTTTTTTTTTGTAGAAATGGTTCCCAACCTATTTTGCCTCATTGATCAAATTTTAAACACGACAACCTTTTACCAGACTAGTCTGGGTTGGAGGTAACCACATGCATAACAAAACCAAGTAATCAACAAAGTAATAACATGCTAAAATTATATTATTTGTCATATAATACAAATGTAATATTATACATTATATTTTTATGTTTGTTACTTTGTAATTTGTAATTGTAGTGTTTTTCTGTAAATAAAACACTTTAATGTGTATATAATTTGGTTGCATATAATTCAGTAACTTTTATTTTTTCTATATAGACATGTATGATCCACTGACCAGAAATGGCCCTCAACCCATTGGTTGGGGAGTCTTGCTTTATTTCACTTTGCATCACATTTTGCTTAAACATACTGTTTTACAAGTAGAGTTGAACCTAAATGGTTAGTTTGTTGGCAGTATTGTTGTTTGATTCATTTCTGTAAAGAAAACACTAATCAGTCAAAATGACACCTAATTGCTTCAGTGTTACATTTTTGTGGTCAGCTAATTCAGCCCGACTCTGCAAACAAAGCAATAAATGACCTGATACCTGTTAATAAATCTATCTGATCATACTAATTAAAAGGTGGTCTCATTCAGGCTGTAATGAATTCAGGATGACACAAACTAAGTGAGCTGCTAATGCCTGAGATATGACTGCAGCTCCACAGGAAACTCTAGCTTGGTGTTGCAGGTCCTTTGGTCCCAGCTATCATTCAATGACTCGCTGAAATTTTAATTCCCTGATCACATTAAGTGCTTGTAGAAGACAACAAACTCTTCTCCTAGCAAAGAGGGATGCAAAGATATGTTGGTATAAAGATGCTCAACGTGATTTCAGGGTTAGTGTCTTCTTAATGCTACTCTTTTTCTAAGGAGGGTGGTGTGTGTATGTGTGTGTGTGTGTGTGTGTAATCAAACAGAAGGTAGATCAGCTCAAACAGGCACAATCTTTAGTTTTAAGGCCTGAATCAGATCATGAATCAGATCATTCAAACTCCACGTCGGACTAAAATCCCTATGAGACAAAATGACTTTTTTAAAATCTCTTAAGATGTTTTCTTATCAAATGTATTGTTAAAAGGAGATAAATTGGCTTTTTCTATTCAAAAATAGACAGCAGAAAATGTTCAGCATGGTTTATTGCCATCAGCTGTATTTTTTGCCTGCTTTAGAAAATTTTGCAAATTTAGACTTTTGTCTCTTGGGTTGTTAACAGGTTTAGAAAATGAAACACAGCTACGTACCCATTTTAGATGCCTTGCTAGCTCATTGTATGCCTAGGTCTCTCAGCTCTGGTTCCTCATTGGAATGCACATTGTTGGGATTGAGGAACTCCTCAAAGTATTCCTACCACCACTCAACTATAGTCCCAGTTGATGTCAGCAGCTCCCCAACCCCCACTGTAAACAGTGTAAGCAAGTTGCTGCTTTTCTCCCCTGAGGCATCAGATGATTTGCCAGAACCTCATTGGTGAGAATCAATAGTCTTTTGACCACCTCACTGAAATCCTCCCATGCCTGAGATTTTGCCTCAGTAACATCCACTACTGCACCCTGCTTGGCCCTCGGTTACCTGTCTACTGCGTCTGGAGACCCACAGACCAGCCGCGCCATGTAGACCTCTTTTTTCAGCCTGATGGCTCCCCTAACCTCTGGTGTCCACTAGTGAATACGGAGATTACTGCCATGACTGGAACTGGCCATCTTGCGACCACAGCTAACAACAGCCTTCTCAACAATTGCAGAGTGGAACAAGGTCCGTTCAGATACAATGTACCCCCTGCTCTCAGGACGCAGTCAAAGCTCTGCCAGAGGTGGGAGTTGAAGACCATCTTGACAGGCAGGGCCGGTTCTAGGCATAGGCTGATTAGGCAACTGCCTAGGGCGCCCTCTGCTGGAGGGGGCGCCAAATTGTCCCTTTTACAATTTTTTTTTATTTTTTTTGACAAACTGCTGGACACACCATTCATCTCATGTAAAGAGCAAAGTAAGTAATAAATAAATAAATACATAAACTAAGTAAATAAATAAAAAAGCACAACTTTTGCTGCATGAACAGTCAACATGGCGCCCCATGGCTTCCTGCTGCTGCCGCTGTGATCAGGTAAGATGGGGGAGAGGCGCGCTGCGCGCACCCCTCCGTCCGGTTGTTTATTGATAATCAGTGTTGGGAGTAACGACTTCCAAAGGTTATTAATTACTGTAATGCATTGCTTTTTTCGGTAACGCAGTAATGTAAGGCATTACAGAAAAAAAGCTGTAATATTTTAACGTCAGTGCGCGTTACAGTGCACGTTTAACCCGGATTGAGGCGGTGGGTTCTTCAGAGGAGAAACGTCACTCAGTGAAAAATGTGGTCAGACAGAGCAGAGAGGAGTAAATCTGCAGCCAGTGAAACAAGTCCGGTTCTGCCCGGTCCGAAACTCATGCGTGGTTCGGTTCAGAACTCGGTCCAGAGGGAAAACGCGGCCCGAGTCGTGCGCGCTCACGGCATCCAAGGCGCGTTAAGACATATGAGCGCATGCAGCGCTCCGTAAACTGAAGCGAGCGATCTGAGAAGAAGTTTCATGATAAAGAGTCACTCTGTTATTCACGTCAGAAGTTGGAGAGTTCACTCTCTCGCCCACTGAGCAGAGGAAAGAGCGCGTCATGCAGCCTCTGCTGCAGGAGGAGGAGCAGACAGGTGGAGGAGGAGCACACAGGTGGAGGTAGGAGTCAGTCAAACTTCTTGTGCAGAGAGATATATTTTTATAGATTTAAATATACTGTATATAGATATGATGGAATAATATATGGATAGGTAGGGATATATGGAAAGATATGGATGATAGATGGATGGATGGATGATAAATGATGGATGGATAGATAGATAAATGCATATCCAGATAGTTGTATAGCTCCATGTATCCATCACATGACCTTCCACTGGATGTAGAATGAGCTACCTTTATGGTCAAATCCATATTTACAGTTATTTTGGTGAGAGTAACTAAAAGTAATGCAAAAGTAGTGTAATGCCTTACATTTAAAAACAGTAATATTGTAATGTAAGGGATAACTTTAAAATGACAGTAACAAGTAATAAATAATGCATTACAGTTTTGAAGTAACTTGCCCAACACTGTAGATAATGCATGATGAGTCTGTGACGTTGTCAGTGATAGCACCTTGTTAAAAGTCACTGGCAAAGCAAGCCCTCTGGGGCAGCCTTCAGGAAACGAAGAAAGGAAGAGGAGAAAAAACGGGCCCAAAGTAGAAGTATTTAATTAACATACATGAAATTGTGAACATTTTTCCTGGACCATCATTTAGCAAGTTAGCTAAGACTAAAGGGCTATCATGCTGTTGTGCCCCCACTTATTATATGAATGAATGTCATCAGTTCAAGTTTATCCAACTTTAGTACATTGCTTACTACTTAGAATTTGCAAAAGTTACATTGTTTCTGTTCTGGGCAGTAGGGGGCGCCAAAATCATTTTTCGCCTAGGGCACCATTCAGTCCAGGGCCGGCCCTGTTGACAGGTTATTTTACCAGGCGTTCCCACCAGACCCTCATTATACATTTGGGTCTTCTAGATCTGCGTGACGTCTTTCCCTGCCATCTGATCCAGATCACCACCAGGTGGTGATTAGTTAGAGACATACAGACTGATAGTTCTGGGCCTAACAAAAAGCCTAGCTCTCTGCCCCTCAACGGATACAATTCCAGCATACGTAGAAGTAAGTCCAACCCCTCTCAAGGACTTGGGTTCCAGAGCCAACGCCGTATGCTGAGATGAGTCCAACTATATCTAGCCAGTTTTGCTCAACCTCTAGTTCTAGCTCCTTCCAGAGAGGTGATGTTCCATGTATCAATAGCCAGTTCTTGTGTCTGGGGATTGGACCGTTCAGAGCTCCTGCCTTGCTCTGTTACCACAATAAACCGGACCCTTCATGTTCCTTCTGCAGATGGTGGGTCCACAGGTGGATGAGCCCATTTGGGCCAGCACCTATGGGTGACAGCCCAGCCAGCAGGCACTTGCTCACCAGTCCCAACCCCGGCCTGGCTCCAGGGCAGGAGCCCAATAACACAATTTAATCCAAAAAAGGGTTTTAAATAAAGTCAACAGGACTTATTTGGTTCTTTGAAGACGTTTCGAAACATCTTCAATGAACCAAATAAGTCCAGTTGCCTTTATTTAAAACTCTTTTTTGGATTATCATGACCTCGATGACTGAGAACCTTCACCAGCAACACAATTCAAGAGACTCAAGTGTGATTTTGCTGAACAAGATGCTGAAGATTAATGTACAGCTCAGACTTTGGTCTCCCCTGATTTAACATGCTAAAATACATTTAGTGATCAAGGATTTTATCTTAAAATTTTGTTATTAATTTTTATTATTAATTATGTGTCCAAGGTCCTTCTTACTGTGGTGGAGGAGTTTGAGTGCCTTTGTGATCATATGAGCTATTTTGTCTCGGGCATGTTTTGCCCCTGGTAGAGTCTCCCATGGCAAATTGGTCCTAGGTGAAGAGTGAGACAAAGGGCGATTCAGAAAACCTGGCCCGGATGTTTAAGATAATCTCCTATTCTGGCAAATATTGTCTGTGAGCATCTTTAAATCCTTTTGGTTTGTGTGTGCATGTCTAAATTTGTAAAATTAAATTTAAAGAAATATTTTTGCCATTTCAGAGTATTTCTGTGTAGATGTTATCATGATCTTAGCTTCTTGAACAGCCTCAGTACAAATAAATAGAGTCTGATGAGCCAACAAAAAACACAATTGGACCAACACCAGCAGATGTCATTGATCCAAGTCATCACTGACTTTAGAGACTTCACACTGGACTTCAAGCAACATGGGACCTTGATTTCCAAATGAGATGCAGAATCTACTGTCAGATAAAATGCTTCTGATGTTGTCTCTGAATCAGGAGCAGCTTGACATGAGCAATGTGACATTTGTAACCCTTGTGTGGGATTCATCTGTTCATAGTGTGGATTTCAGCCTCACTCCTCTCCTGGTGAAACTCCCTCAAATTCTTGATTTGCGTGACAGTCCTCTGAAGACTGCAGTTATCCCTGTTGCAGATGCATCTTTTCATATCACACTTTTTTCTTCCACTCTACTTTCTATGAAACTACTTGGAGACAGCACATTTTGAACAACCAGCTTCTTTAGATATTACCTTTTTTGACTTCCCCTCCTTGTGGAGGATATCAATGACTGCCTTCTGGACATCTGTCAAGTCAACATGTCTCCTCCATGATTGTGTAGCTACTGACCCAGACTGAGAAACCAGCTGAAAGCTCAGGAAACCTTTATAGGTGTGTTGAGTTAATTAGCTGAGTAGAGTGTGAGTTTCCAATATTTAACTTCCATCCATCCATCCATTTTCTGTAGCCGCTTATTCCTCCACAGAGGGTCGCGGGGCAGCTGGTGCCTATCTCCAGCGGTCAAGGGGCGAGAGGCGGGGGACACCCTGGACGGGTCGCCAGTCCATCGCAGGGCCACACAGAGATGAACGAGACAAACAACCACACACCCACTCACACCTAAGGACAATTTACCAGCCCAATTAGCCTGACAGTCATGTCTTTGGACTGTGGGAGGAAACCGGAGTACCCGGAGGAAACCCACGCATGCACGGGGAGAACATGCAAACTCCACGCAGAGAGGCCGCAGAGCCGGGACGCGAACCTACGACCTCCTTGCTGCGAGGCAACAGTGCTAACCAGCTGCGCCACCATGCAGCCCAATATTTAACTTTTTTACAATATTCAAATAAACACCTAATTAATTACATCTAGTTTAATATAAAATCTCTGATATTTTATGTTACATTTTAGCGACTAACAAATGCCTTCTCTGGAAGTTATACCCATTGTCATCAGTTCTCAGTGGGAAAAAAATGCAAAGTGTGAAAACTGTCTCTATCACCTGCAGCAGCTAATTGTGGCACTTCTGCTGCATTCAGGGGTCAAGTCTGGCCAAATACGTTCACTTCAATAACGAGAGCACAAAGTCTTGCTATTGGATGCTTGTTTCAAAACTTGTACAAATCACAAAAAATAAATATCAACACAAAATCTAAACTTAACCACTGAAGTCACATTAAAAGTCAATTGATAAGTGCCCTCATTAACATATGGTATCTATGTCAGTGTGACTGTGGCTCTTAAACTGATCAAACAGCACATTTTGAACAAGAAATCAAAGATGGATTCCTGCACGAGCACTAATCTGCAGTACACTGGATTACTGGCTGAGGTCATCCAAATACACCGCCCTGTCAACATCCATCTGACCTCATCAGTAATTACAGGTCAAGCATTATGGAAATGAATTTGTGTGTTTGACAGGGTCAATTTTCTGTCAATACTTTTAATGTTTGATCGCTCCGCGTCCTTCGTCCTTCATCCATTAAGGACAGTACCCTCACTTGTAGTTTACCAAAAATAGAATTTAGCACTTTATTGTCCCCAAAATCTGCTAAAAACACATAATGCTTAGAACAATCCTGCCAAATCAAACAAAAGAAAGCAGAGACCTTCTTCCCCATTGGCAGCTGGATGAAAGTAAAACCCACTGGATACGTTGTTTGTAGGGATGATTTTTTTTTTTTGCCCGCTCTGTCTAATTGATACGCGTTTTATCCTGTCTCAACCCTCTGGGAAGCCAAAGGTGATGTTTTCATAAGACAATCATGTAAATAAAGGCTACACAAGAAGAGGACCCCTACCAGCACTGCATCATGGGAATGTAGTAAAGGCAGAGCCCACACAAGATGCTGGTCACAACATTAGGAGCGTAAACATAGACATCATGTTTGTGTTAGCTCTGACCCACTGACTACGTTTTGATTATAAAAAACATGCAAAGGAAAGGTATGTTGCTATTTATGTGATTCATGTAAAATTACTTTGTTCATTTATTAAAATGTAAAATTTCTTATAATGCTTTGCAAAAGCAACCTGTTGAGGTTATTTCTTATTATATAACAGCTGAAGCAAACCATCAAAACACATTTACTGTGTGGTCTTAGTTTTATTATCTGAAGTCCATCCAGCATTGTTTTATGTAGAAAAAAGTAAATTTCTGAAGGTTAAAATACATTGTTTGAGTAAAACAAAAAAAAGATGAAAACAGACATCTGATGTATTTGTAGAAAAAGTAAGGATCTGAGTTTACCAGGTAATATTTTCTATTTTAATTTGGTCTTCTAGCATGACCGTAATTGCTATTTAGCACCAAATGAAACTACACTTAAAGCTGATGAGAATGCAATCAAGTTAACAGTTCATGTTGTTCATAAACCAAACCTATTACAGTTCATCTGACATGCACACAAAGAAAAACCTCCTTTCAAAGCTGCAAGCCAATTTCCAGAGTTTCCTTTATACTTGCCTGCAGAAGAATGCAGACCTTATTCAACATGACTCTTTTGGTTGTTTCTTAAAAAGGTGACAGAAATCTGAAGCTGAAGCTTGCAGTGCTTTTGACCTCTCAGTGGTATTATCTGATTACACTGCTGGCAGCCGAACAATACTACACCACAGAGGAGCCAGGACAGGAGCCTGACATAGTGTGCACACATTCACTAAGCTCATCTGGTGAATGCCTTTCAGGATGTGCAGGAAAACTGGGGGAAAAAGGGCTTTCTGTGGTGAAGCTTGAGTGAATATAAAGATAAAAAGTTTATGTTCAAGTCTGCAAAAGGAGATTGTGATGTGGATTACTATAGTAAACAAAACATTTGAGAAACTATCTACTCTAAAATGATCGTTTGAATCAAATTTAAACTTTTTTGATTAACAGATAATGGTTTATATTGTATATACTTATGTCTCTGTGGCAAATAATAATACTTAAATAAGTAAAACTTATGTAGTGAGTTTTAGGTTTCTCTAATATTTAACTTCATTATTGTTTGATGATCATAAAAAACATGATGCAAAAATTTCTACTGGACATGCAGCCAGTATTCCTCCCAAAAAAAAAAACCGAACTTTTTCCAAAGTGAAATAGCCAGTTGGATTTCTAATTTTAAAAAGTTGCGATAGAATGGTTTATATGACACTTCAACATGAATATTAAACTCTTTAATTTCAACTCATAAATGTAAATTAAATATTTGTTTGAAGAATTGATAACTCAAAAGTAAGAATACATGTTTAAACCATTTCCCTAAAGTAAAGCCCATCCATCCATCCATCCATTTTCTGTAGCCGCTTATTCCTCCACAGAGGGTCGTGGGGCAGCTGGTGCCTATCTCCAGCGGTCAAGAGGCGAGAGGCGGGGGACACCCTGGACAGGTCGCCAGTCCATCGCAGGGCCACACAGAGATGAACGAGACAAACAACCACACACCCACTCACACCTAAGGACAATTTACCAGCCCAATCAGCCTGACAGTCATGTTTTTGGACTGTGGGAGGAAACCGGAGTACCCGGAGGAAACCCACGCATGCACGGGGAGAACATGCAAACTCCACGCAGAGAGGCCGCAGAGCCGGGACGCGAACCCATGACCTCCTTGCTGCGAGGCAACAGTGCTAACCAGCTGCGCCACCATGCAGCCTAAAGTAAAGCCTTAGAAAAAAATCTTAATTTCCATGATTAATCATAACAGGTCTAAGTAAACCCAACTAAACTCTTATAGTGCCAGAATAGAAATGGCTGCCATGTGTCACAAGGTTCAAGTTAGGATGTTTTTTGACTTTTTACTTAAAAAAACCCATTTACATTACATCATCTTTTTCCAGTAGACCTATAGTTTATATATTAAATAATAGAAAATAACTGAACAAAATGATTTTTTAAATGAATTTATAGTAACACATTAGTTTATGATGATTTTCACCAGGCGCTTTGGTGATATCTCACTGTCATAACTGTAACAAAGAGATGGTGTAAAGAGAAGGCTCTTTCTGTTTTATACATCCTGAGAATAAGCTAATTGTCAGAGAGTTGGCAGCTGAATAGCGTCAGAGAGTTTAATCTGACCACAATGACATGTTTGATTGGTCAGAGCGCGGCTGGGTACAGAGGGTGGGGGGTGAGGGGGTGAGCGGCCCTCTCTTGTGGCAGTGGAGAACAAACATAAATCTTCTTCAACAATCTATTTTCCATCATACTTATTCACAGGGGACATCTCAAAGTGGTCTTTACCCTTTCTGTCAATGGCTGCCCTCATCCATCAATTTCATAGAGAATTATACCCAGGATCGATGTAGTTCACGACCGCTGAGCATTTGTCGAGGGGTGGGTGGGGGTGGTCGAGGCGGGAAGGAGGGGAGGGAAGGGAGGGAGGCGGAGGGCCGGGTGTATGCATCACTGCTTGTTCTCAGCACTCTGATGGCTACTTCTTGTTGGCCACCCGCTCAGGCTCAGATAATTCACACCATGTAGTGAAAACAAAACAGTGTTTTTCCTCTTCATTAAGGTCCCTTTTCCCCACAATTAGAAATCAGAAGTGACCATGTAAACACAGACAGAACAACTAGTAATAAGAAGTAATCAACTAAATGAAATTTAGATTTGAATCCTTACAAAAAGTTTTTTTTCTTTCTTTTAGGCATTGTGCATGCAGACGTTTAAATTAGGGGTGTCAAATTATTGTGTTAATTGGGATTAATTAATTAGCGAGTTATATTTTTATTGGCAATAATTTAAATGTTAATCTTTTACTTTACTGTCTCTGCATGCTGGCTTCCGTTGTAGTGGGAGGGGCAAGGTGAGGTGAGGAGTGGTGAGTTGCAGACATGATCCAAAGCACCCAGTTGGGAGTGCAACCACAGCTAAAGCTAGCAGCAAAGACAATAGTAATTTAGCCCAAGAAATCCAGAGGAGAACATCCCACAGATGAGAAAGTCAGCGACCGACAGGCTGATGAATATTCTTCCTAAGTGGAGAGCGATGAACTGCAGGCCGATAAAACATAGTGGAAGATGAGAGGTTTCCAAAATGTCTCTAAATGCTGGTGACAGTTCTTAATTTCCTCACATGGCCTTGAACTTTTACATCAAAATAGTCTCAAAAGAATCATTGCAAAAGTTGAGAACCTGCCTGGAACTTTTTTTTAAAAATATATCTAATCTATAAGTGTTGTCATGTTTTATTTTTAGAACCAGAATCTGAACGTACCACCTACCCACCTGGTGTTTTAGTAAACATCAAATTACTATTTACAACTAAATTTAGAATAAAAAATTTATAATTTGAACATACAGCAGCAAGAAAGAGCTATGAATATCTACAAAATTTAGTGTCTGAAAAAAAAAATCTGAGATTTGTTTTTATTTTTTAGTCAGGAAACTCTTCTTTGTTTATAAGGGAGGGGATGCACTTAAAACATGTACTGAAACCAGCATCTAGGGGGTGCTTTGGTTTTAACTTTATGTTTTTCTGTTTAGTTGTTATACGTATTTAATTGGTATAAATTCAATAGGCTTCATGTTTAGATTTATCCCTGTTACCGGTTTGTGTCAAATGCTGTTATTCAGAAAAAAGCAATTTCAAAAGAAAGACACAAATAATAGGTGTGAGGCTCACGCACCCATACAGCTATTATGGAATATTTAGCAACACTGTTACACACCTGCTGACAAAGATATTCACGATGCATAATGAAGCTATGAAGAGCTGTAGCACAATGCATAATTGCACCCCCTGAAACATTGATGAATTAGATTAGAGTGTGGGTGGGATCAAATTCATAAATCAAATTACAGTACCTTTCCTTCCGCATGCTTAAACAGTGAGGACTCTTCAGGAGACGCTTTTAAACAGCAGCAGGGAGACGAAAGTAAAAGAAGGAGGAATAATTATATGTCTTCTCCCTCCAGCATTGTCTACGATGAATTTTTTAGAACAGCGACCATTAGCTACTAATACAAACCAGTTAAGCCTCAGCATAACTAAATTATTAAATCTGTCAGTCAATATCCTGTTACAGCCGACTTATGAATAGTTGATTTATTTGAGTCATACAGTTTGGCTCTCAGGGGTTTTCAGCTCCCGTCGAGTTCACTTAACACTTTGCTTTATTCACCTAACGTTGGAATCTTATGACCTGCATGTTGTACTCGTCTCAGGTTGGAATCGCCAAAAGATTGACCAAAATGAATCATTATCAATAAATCAACACTTGAACCATTAAAAATAAGCTATTTTTTGTTTGGTTTTGGCAAAACTCATAAAATTGGTCATAAATGAACCCTTATTTCACATCTTCTTAATAAATGAGTCTTCATCCTGCACACACACCCACATACACACATTTAAGGCATTAAGTCCTCAACCTGGACTGGGCTTCTGAGGAATATTGGCATGTACATGAGATTGATGAAAATTACTTCCAGAGCATTTATTTCCTCTAATACCAGTGAAAGAAGAGTGTGCACTCAGGAGATATTTGATCTGAATTAGGGAAACTGATGAAGCAATTGATTAATTGGAATTTAAGCCATCAGTCACTGGAGCCATCAGCAGCATCATTTACATTCCAAACAATCAGCTGATGGTCCAATAGGACCAGGAGTATTAATACGCAGGAGTCAATGTGATACCACCACGTCGCCACCACAGCTTATTGATGAGCACAATGACACTTTTAATCCTTTCTTCATCAAATTGCATGTGTTTTGGCATTCTCTCAATAATCCAATAAATCTTATGAATGTTTAATACCAGAGGAGGAGTTTTAATTTATTCAGCAGTAGACATATCTTATTTTGTTTTGGTTTATAACATGACTAAAAACATGAAACTTAAAAATAATCTAAATTTCTCCCAGTCTTTTGGCATTAATGCTATATTTGTCAGATATTTTGTGTCATTAACTAATTCATGCTATACATTTTTATGCAACACACGCAGTCGAGATGGATACATTTGTTGATTGTCTTCACAGTCCAAGTCTTTGCATGATGTAGTTTAGTTATATGGTTTAGATCAATTTAAAATGATGTGAAAGAATCTTTGTGGCATTTTTCATATTTATCTTTCTGCAATCAAACTGCAGTGTCAACCTGTAGGTTTGGATATCTTTTTCATTATTATTGTTAGAAATTGTATATGTTTTAGTAGCTTATTCATAACACACTTTTTGAAAATACCAACCTCGGATTTTTCTACTTGATAAATTTGTGTTTTCTTGGTTCCATTGGTTCTTTTATAAAAGTCATTGTGGTTTAAATATTTTAAAACTTTTTAAACTATTATCTATTTAAATAGTATCTCATTAAGATTAAGAATTTATTTTGCAAAGGAGACCTGAAAGGCAGTTGAGGGTTCAGTATCTTGCCTAAGGATACTTCGGTACATGACTGGGGATTGAACCTTGTGCACCTACATGAAGGGCAACCTTTCTTCAGCCTTACAGTGGAGACATGGTGAAGAGCTTGGACATCTATGAGGGACCTGGAGTAGAACCGCTGTTCCTCCACACCAAGAGGAGACAGCTGAGGTGGTTCGGGCATCTGGTGAGGATGCCTCCCTGGGGAGGTGTTGAAGACCCCCATGCTGTGCCAAGACATGCTAGAGGGATTATAGACTGGCCTGGGAACACCTTGGAGTCTCTCTCTCTGATTAAGCTGGTGGAGGTGGCTGGGGAGAGGACAGTCTGAGCTCCCTTACTGGGAATGCTGCATCTACCACCAAGTACCAAATACACAAAAGACAGCAGGTGAGACAATGTGATCATAGACCTTGCTAACATTATCTAAACCTTTAGCTAACATCTGCATCATGTTTAATACATTTTAATCATTTTACCCATTTAAATATTTTTAACCTATTTCAACTTCTATCAGTTAAATTTGCTGTAGCTGCTAGATTATTTGTGGCTACATACATGCGACAGTATAATGTAGAGCTACATTTGACCCATCCCAGAGGAGCAAAGGGCAGTCATCATATTTACCACTATCTAACAAGTGACTGATGATGTAAAGGTTTAAAAAAGTTTTTGCATAAAGCATTTTTAAAATAAACTACAATTATTGAATCTTTGTTGTTGTTTCTTTGTAGTGAATTCACTACCAGTTTTCCACCATAAAGTGAAAAGTTTTAAATGATCCACTTTTGGTCCATAATTCTTTTCTGTCTGAACTCATAAAGATTGTGCTGACAACCCCCCTAAATGGCCCCTCAATGGTTTCTTGTTCATTCAAACTGGATTAAATAAAATAATCATGAAGTTCCTCTGAACTTCCTGGGTGTTATGGGTCCAAATTGAGCAAATTTTGATGATAGTTTTTTTGTGGGTTTGTAATAATAGCCAAGCAAAATTCCTGCTGCCTTGTTCAGAGAAAATATGGGTTACATCCTGATGACACAAGTTTTGTTTGTTTGTTTCCCAGCAGGCCTTTAATGAGCAGTGGCTCACCGGTGAAGGTTAATTTATTATCCACCCTCAGGGGGTCACACACTATCAATTTAACACTGTTAAAACACACAAGAACTTTGGAAAGTACCTTGTCATGGTATAAAAACCTGCATGGACAAAAGTCACGTAAAAGGAAATTATGCGCATAAAAATAGGGATTCTATCATGAAACCAAGGAAATGAAACAGCACAACAAAAGATCAAGATGCACTATGAGTCACAGTATGAGCCACAATGCTGCATCTCATAAAAAGGTCATGCATAACCTTTGGCTTAGTTTCTCCAGACTACAAATAGTTTTTTTGTTCTCATGCTCTGGCACAAACTCACAGACGCAAACATGAATTATATATCGGGCTATATGATTCACCGAAGGCAGTGATTGTCCTTTCAAAGTGCCCATTACGGAGCCCTATCATTGCAACATCAAGCCCTCCTTCCCATTGACAGTGCTGACGTTTTCCCACTTGGCCTGAGCCCCCTACTGACAGCAATGCCAGTAACGCTCCCTTCCTCCCTCCTTCTCCGTCTTCACTCTCCTCTCACATTGTTAGATTTTTGCTGAAGAAGTTAGTCATTAGTTGAAACAGCAGAGTGTAGTAATGAAATCTGCCTGCCACATCAATAGTGTTTACTGTTGGCAGTTTGCTTTGCTCCATGCTTTTTATTTATTTATTTGTTTGATGTGCAGCAGTGGGCATCACTGTAATGATGTTTGCCCCCAATGAGTTGCGAGGCAGAACCTCCTGGATTATCTGGATCACATATCTGTAACATTTAATAAGCTGCTTATTATGCAGCTCTAGGTGAATCATTCATCATCACCTAATAAGATCTCATTAATGTTTATACTCAATAAAAAGCAGCCGTTTTGTGTAGCTGGTTGCCCTCGTGGCTGATTGACTCTGTGAAGTGCTCCTCTGACTGGCTTCTTTTTCCCTCCATCTTAAAGCTCTAATTAAGTAGCCACAATGCAAAGTGACAGTGAAACAACCACGGTAAACAGGCTGCACAGCTACAGCAGTGGCAGCAGCAGGCCCACTTGCTGCAGTCATTTCCTCTGATGGGTGTCAAAACACCCCCAGTCTGCCTCCAATCAAGTCCCCTGCTCAGAAATAGGAAGTGAGCTTTGGAAAGGAAAGATTAAAGTTTTCTGGAAGCACTGCTGGCAGCTGCACATGGCCTAAAGATAAACTTTACCCAGCAACATGTACTAAACTTTGCTGTAGTCATTTGTCATCTTCTAAAGTAATACATGTCCAGGGGGTTGGATTTTGCAACAAGAATACGAGAAGGGCCACCGCTGTGTGGTTGACCAGGTGTCTGATGTTTGGTGCAAATGAAGGAAAAGATCAATAATAACAAAAATGTTCAGAAGCAACAAGAAAATAATCAATTATATGCGTGTCATATATTTTAACTTATTTATCTTTGTGTAAAAGTTTAGCTTTCACATCAATAAGAACATTTATGGAATCATTTTGCTGCCACTCCAGCAAAGGAATTCAACAATAAGAGATTAAGATTTGTTTCTTTGTTGTTGTTTTTTTTTTAAATTTTTTGTTAATACCATATAAAATATGTATATTGTTAAAACATATTTAAAAAACATGTTAAAGTATAATTGTATGTCCTAACTACGTTGGAACTCTTAACAGGACACTGGATTGTAACAAAATATCCAAAATTTGTTTTCTTGAGCGCAGAAAAAACTAAAGTGCACAAGTTAAAATTGTAACCTCTGAAGTAATTCTCCTTTGCAAAATACATTATTTCTCATGCACACAGAAAGACGTGCACACCACTAAAGGTTTAAGATGACCATAATATTAATCAGTCTTATAATTGATCGTATCTTCTGCGAGTTTTTGAGCTTGAGAAATGTTTTCTCCCCCTTTTGAAAGGTAAGAATGTTCACCATAAAAACATCAAAACATTTTGGTGCTCTTAGAAAACATTGTCCTTTAACCTGATAAATATATAATTCAAAAAATTATCAATAACTTATTACTCACCAATAGCATGATGGTGTTTTATTTTAGCATTAATGGGTTTGCAGCAATGTTTCCATGCATTGCCTTTTGTTTGTGTTATGTATCTTAACTTTTCTGCATATTTTGTCCATGAATTTAGAAATATTCCAAGTTGAACAAAATTCAAACTCAAGTGGAAACATGGTTTAATTAACTCAGTCGGTATGTCCTGTTTATTTCTGTTTAAAACTAAATTAAACTTTCAAAAGTCAGAAGTCAGAAAGTGAAGTTTTATTACTGAAAGGCAGGGTGTCATCAACAGTATCTTTTCCGATGAAAATTACAGCTGTTTCCATAGTTACATAAAGACAACAACAGCTGCACCCTGACAATACTTAGGCATCAAAATTAAAAATGCAAGACAAAAATTAGGCTAATACTCCACAAGTGGCAGGAAAACATAATCTTAGATTTGGTTGATTAAAACTAAAGGAGAGCAGACAAAAATCTCATTAGTTAAAAGTGATTAAACAATTGCTTCAAAAGTAAATTTAAATTAAGTTTAGAAAAATGACATTTACAAATGAAAAAAAAAATCTAAAACAAGATTTCAAATCAAGAATGATATTAAATAAATTAGACACTGCAACACAGGTATTTTGAAGACTGATCAGAATGGATCTAAATGACATGTTTGGGTTTCACTGAAGAATGAAAACTAGATCCATTATCTTTATCAATATGACATTATAAATTATATTAAGTTAGCAAATCATGGTAACATACACTGTATTTTTAAAGAGTCTTCAAAAGATGCAAAGAATGTGTATTCTTAACAGTATCTAATATTATTATTTTAAACACACCTTCATTTAATTCAATTTGCTAAATAACTTATTGGTCATCTTGTGGTAATGCAACATTAATTTCACAAATTGTTTTATTACTTTGTAATTGTTTTCAAAGACAAAAGCAATGCATGAAGTGGGTCTTAGTAACAAAAAGATTAAGATCTTTGTGATATTTCTAGATTACTGGTTGAGCTCTCA
The DNA here is from genome assembly GCA_006937965.1 of Callopanchax toddi. Lineage (NCBI taxonomy): Eukaryota > Metazoa > Chordata > Actinopteri > Cyprinodontiformes > Nothobranchiidae > Callopanchax > Callopanchax toddi. Next base: position 662,408 of record SSNR01000076.1, read on the forward strand.
TAAACATAATTTGGTTGATACAATGTTTTTGTTTCAGTGCGATGTGCATTGAGTGGTTAGGTCATGAAATTCAGAGAAAAACGGGTGGCATTTTCCTGATTAGGGTTAACACAATTAACACGGTTGAAGGTGAAACAGTGGTCGGACCCTTAGACACAGTAACTCTATATGCTGGGGGTTCCAGCACCAACCGCGGAGGTGGGCAGACGGGAGTCACCTTGGGGTTGACTGTCATTTCTGCACTCGCTGCGGCAGGAGTCTGAGGGAGAGCCTGCTCGGGCCTCACAGCCGGGAGGCCTGCAGCTTCCTCATCCCAATAGAAGAATTTGGCGATAGCTCTACGTAGCCTGTCAAAGTCACTCTTCGTGTGTGGTGACTGACGATCAATAAACATACCCACCATCATGTCTGAGGTCATTTCAAGAAGAAAGATCTTGTCCTCTAAACATGTGTCAGGGTAGTTTTCCATGAGCCTGTCAAATTTCCTGAAATAAGCGGATAGCTTTTTAGGGTACCTTGGTTCAGGTACAAACTTTCCCATTTTTACTATAAAGTCAGCAATTTCACCAGTGGTGAGGCGTCTACCCTCATTTATTTGTTTTTGTTCAGACATGTTTATTCTGATGAAGATAATTCACTGAAGGCGAAAGAAAGAGTTAAGCTCAACAAATGTAATGAAGTGATGTGTCTCTGAGACAAAGAGTTAAACGAGACGATGGAAGACGGATAAAAGCGGCGTTGTTTAGCGGAATCAGCGGATATTTACCTATTTAGCGGTTAGCTCGGGGGACGTACTCAGCCGATGCTACCTAAAACTCGTCGTGAAAACGCACGAGATTTTTGACGAAGGACAACCGGTCTCTACCTGGTTTGTCTCTGGACGTCGGATTTAGGCCACGCGTTCTTGGACGTCGTGTTAACCGTCTGATAAACAGCTTAGAATTTAACCGGAATTTTATTGTTTCCACGTCGGAAAACTTTTGTCACCAAGCATACACAAGTTACACAACAGACATTTAACTGTGAAAACAGACATGAGGTGAAACAGCTTAACAAGAATCAGACTTGGCTTCAGTGATGAGGTGGCAACGCTTATCTTATCAGCAAGGACTGTGTGTGCTTCTTGGCAGGGAAAATGGAGTTCAGTCATTAAACAGCTTATAGTTATTAATCCTTTTTTAGGTATTAATTTTGTACTTAAAAACTGGCTGGCAGCGCCATATGTAGCGTTTGAAATAACTATTAGTTATTTTAACTACACCCTCTTCAGATAACATTAGCTTATTTTTGGTTTATAATGAAAAGTGATAAACTGTCATTTAACCCTGATAATAGCTAATATTTATTGAAGGTATCTAGGTTCTTTGAAAGAGTACAGTGAATTGAAATACCTTATTAATAACGTGAACTGAGACCAGATAAAGATTGAACAACCATTTAATTTGAAAAACCTAAGAACACAGACAGATAAGACAGTTTGAAAGTTTGATGTAAACACAATTAATATTCTTAAACATGTTGAGGATGTTATAGATAGTTTAATTGTGAGTTTTAACGGACCGTAGCATGTGTTTTAATGACTAGGGAAGTTAGTTAAATTAGTTAACCTAGTTGTGACTTTAAGAGTCAATTTAGGGCTAATTTGAGTTTGGAATGGGATTTAGTTTTGGCTTAATTTAGTTTGGAAGAATTAAGCTTTATCAAGCAAACCTCTCGATCAGAAAGTGGTGTTCGCTCACTGAAAGGTGGACGTTCCTAGATCTGGCAGGCGTTGGTTTCTCCACGAGCTGAGGCTGGAGTCCCCAGACTCGGAGTGGTGGTCCTGGAAGGCGTGGCCGCCGAGGACCTCGCCGGACAGTCCATGGATACGTCCCGGTCAGCAAGGGAGGCATTTCAGCAGGCATGCTGCAGTCATTTCTGATCTTCCCGTGGTGAGGGAGAGACGAGAGGCCTTGTTCAAAGCTGATGAAGGTTCAGCTAAGACTCGAAGGATAGCAGCTCAGGCTGCATTCAGGCGGTAGCTCAGACCAAGACTGAGACAAGACAAGACAAGACTGACTAGTCAAGACCGGACAAGACAAGTGAGACTCACTTGTACCGGAACTGAGTATTAGTTTTGAGACTACGTTATCTTAAATTTAACCAATCAGAAGATATTAAGTGTACTAATCAGAACTGCGTTAGTGGAGTTGTGAATCGTTCTGATTGGACAAGGGACTGTGAGGGAGTTACCAAGTCACATGACTTCCGCCCGTTAAACTCACATTATAAACGTAGAAATGCATGACATAGCAGAGAAGCATATTATAACACTTTGAGTGTGAGTGTGTAGGTGACCCTGAGCAGGAACACTACAGAGAATGTTCTGTAAACAAGAGATTACAGTTGGAACGCCAGTCTGTGGTGTTAAAGAAGAGACTCCTTTACAGAGAGTGTTTTATTAGACCAGTTAGTGTCCAGTTAAGGTCATCTGGGAGATGGACTCCTGAAAGTGGACAGTAGGACACCTGTAGGGATCTTGATTCAGGTTAAAACATAATCCACGAGTGATTGTATTCCAAGTTATTGGGAAAAAGATGGATTATTGTTGTGATGGTCAACAGAGGTCAAAGGTCAGAGGATGTAGCCTATTTGGTGAGGCTACAAGGGTTATTGTGGGTGCTTCAAAACCTTGAAAGTGCTTGAAAATGTAACTGAAGTTGCATTCAAACTCTAACATCTACATTTATGAGATAAAGAAGTGAAATCATCATTATAAGCATTTACATACTGCTCAAGTATCTGTGCTTGAATTTAATTTTGACAAAGATGTAAGAATCCAGATTAGAACTGAGCTATAAAGTTTTACACACACGAGTCCAGACGACTGTGGATAACATGTGCACGAGTTAAAAACTCCTCTAATGTCTGTTTTGCATTAAAAGAAAATCTTTTCCAGATCAAAAGAACCTTTTTCCTCTGAGGCCTGTTGTGTTTGAGCATATACGAATAAAGTTTCAATAAAGAGATGCTACAAAAATGTTGCTAATTCCACCTACTTAACCCTCATCTGCACAAACACTCAGAGCAACACTCAAGTGAACATGCATACACACATCCTGCCAGTCGAAGCGTCTGTGCCAGCTAGCCATCTGGTCAAAACATGATCATCATATGCAATCTGCCCACCCAGGCTGGCACCGATTCACCAGGCCAACACTCCAATTACCCTCATCCTGCCAACAGTGCAGCACAAAACCAAACAGTGTGCACAAATAAAACACTGAAATGATTTCTTGTAGCATTAGATACATTTAAAAATGTATTGCAGGACTTTATTAGCTTTGCACAATAAAAAATGCAAATGCAAAAAAGAGAAATGTTAAGTATCCAAGCATGCCTAAGAAGGCTTTTGGTGTAAAATTGAAAACAAAATTTTCTAAATGATGGATTTTGCCAATCAATTGAGCTTGAACACTATTTCTGTGGCCCACATCTGCTGGTAAGCCCCCTGGCTCAGCAGTGATCAATCTCTCAGGCCATCTACCTTTTCTTAATTTTAATTTTCTCCTTTCTAACCCCATGCTAATTCATCCCCTCTGCTGTATGATCCACAGAGCAGAGGCTTCAGCAGCACAGAGTGCCAGGAAGGGTCACTGTCAATTATATCCATTTAATACCCACTTATGTCTGCAACAACGTCTTCCTCCTGGGGTCAGGCAGACTTCGCCCTGTGCTTTATCCAATAATCTCACAGAATATAGGCTTGGATATTCCTAAAGATCAATGTCATTAACAGGGAGACACAGAATGCATTTGATTATGAATGTAATTAGTACAGGCTTGAGGGGGACTTGCTCTTATGCACAGAGGCAAAATCCATTTAGTATCAAAATTGCCTTAAAAGTGGACACCACTCCGAGATCATTTTTGCAACTGATGACCACCATAATACAATTATATCACTAATGACAGGCAATTAGGGTTCATATACATAATATGGAAGTCTAACATTGACTGATAGTAAAAAGCATTAGGTGTGGCTGAAGAATAGTTGTCCCAAGTTGCAGTGGGGTGGTTTTATACAACCATCGGTAACTGTGGACGTATTGGGTGCTCATCGCCTCGGTGCCAGTTTACCGCTGGCAAAACATATCCTACTGGGCAAGTGCGTGTGAGGACCTGTGAAATGTGACACTGTAGATGCTGCATTAAGAGGATGAGCGTTTAATAATTCTGTCACAGGGCTGGAGAATATCAGGTTGGGATCACTTTACAACATGTAGCATCCCCCCCTCCACGGAGAGGCAAGCCTCATTAAAACTCTGTCCCCTGCTGACTTTATCTGCGTCATCAGATCACTCTTCCCTGCTCTGCTTCTTTGTGGGTTTTTTGTCTACTTTTGGATATCACATATGCACACACACACACACTTATGGGTGTTTAATACTGATAATAGACAATTAAAATAGTTGGCAGATTGGGCTGGTTTGAGTGATGTCCACCCACCAGGAAGATCTGGCTACTGGTTATCACTAGGCTGCTGTCTAAACTGGCAATAAAACATGAACATTTTTGTGGTTGTTTTATTTTTCCATCTCATAAATAATTAAAATTATGACTTGATCACAGGTCATATTGGAAAAAACAAATCATGTGACTCAAATGGGCGATTTTTATTGTTGCAATTTAGACACAAAGTGTTTAAATCATTTTGTTGCAGTTTATTCTCATTTTATTCATTCATCTCCAAACACTCAGAACAATTCTGACATTATTGTGATATAATATTTTTCTTGCAGATGTTCTTTGATATGCTCAAATGTGAGATGACAAAAAGGCTTTTCAACTCGTGTAAGGAAATTGAGAACCCTCTTTAAGGTTTTGAGACATTTTGAAACTCCTTTTTTTACAGCTGTTTTGAAATTTTTCCACCAACAGTCTGAGCGCTGTGAGATAAAAACATCTACAAGCTGGTAGCATGTTCACAAGTTCATCTGGCTCTTTTTTCAGACATGATTTCATGGAAGAAAGTTTGTTCACCTACTGCACTACAGGCCACCTCCTCATTAGAGCACTCTGGAGCCTGAGCAGGTATACAACAGCAACACTTTTCTGGAAAAAAACTTCTACTCTGGATTTGTACTGAAGCTGGCATCCTTTAAGTTGTGAAAACTCCTCCTGGTTTAACCTTGTAGGCTATTGTTGTCATCAAACCACCTTACCTTAAAGGAACCAGATAGAGTATTAGTTTTAGTACTTTCATCTAAAACCTTTATCCAGTCCTATATATGTCTGTCCTCTGATGGAGGATCTACAGCTGAAAAGTGTTAATTTAATTGATTTTACTGATGTTATATTGTTGTATAATTACATACCAAAATATAAAATAGTATTATATAGTTGGTGTATTAAAATTAGACAATAACCGCCCTCTCCCCCGTTATCTTTTCATATTTCAGGTTTCAGGCTGAAAAATGTTGCTGCTAATTCACATTGTTCTCTGCAGCTGCTTCACTGTTGTACAATAATTTTGATATTACTGTAAGTGCCAAATATTGAACACTCCAACATGCGCTCAAATTTAGAGGTGTTACCATCCATTGTGTCAATCGAATGCACAATAACCCTCTGGTTAGATTAAAAACTACCAGCAGACCAGTTCTGTTTGAATGGCTCTAAAATGTAAAATATGTACTCTTAAATTAAAGACTAAAGCTTGTTTCAGTCACAGTAACTGCTGAGGTTGTAATAAAGGCTGAGCACATGGAGCTCTGTCCCGACAGCAGACAGATTTGGCCTCTGGTGAAAACCTGTTGCAAGAGATGTGAAAGGGAACGGGCAGAATGACAGGATGGAGGAGACTTTGTGTGGCTTGTATTGGATTGCTATGCTCTGAAACTCAAACCCGTGTGGCGACAGCGTACAGCCACTTAAGATGGCCCGATAACCGTGATGACGGACAGTTTAATTTTTTATATAATATCATCAACCACTCATGCTTTTGCACATGGGGACGGGGGAAGAGTTTATGCATGAAAGTGCAAAGTGTTACAAAATCAGTGAATAAAAATATATTTATTTTATTTATTTTTCCACTTTTAATTTTATTCCACATTCTAAGGTAACTAAGAATCTCTCACCAGGATGCCTGAGATCCTGTAACACCTTGTAACGTGTTAATTATAGGCACCAACAACTGAAAACATGTGTGCTTTGCATGTTAACAAAACCTCCCATACTTCATCAAACATTTCATGATACTCAATTATAGGCCTGTGTATGGCGCGTAGATTAGAGGACCTTATCAATGGATGGAAAAAAAAGTAGGAGGAGGACAGCCTCATAATGTGTAGCTGATTTGACTTCATAGCAGGTTACTGAACCACTGTAAATGTGCACATGTTAAACCTCTTCTCTGTTTTCCATCAAGCTGCTGTGTAGTGGCTATGTTAAATGTAGGTGGTAAGCTCATATATCTAATTATACAATAGCCAAACATTTTTCGTTAATGAAATGGAAGGAGTGTAATTGAAAACTTCAGCATAATTATTGCTTGGCAAGTGGCTGGCTTTGGAAAATTGCACATGTGGAAAAAAAGATCTCAGCATGGGGTGCTCCTGACTTATGAATCAAGCCGTTTCCCAAAAAAAATCCTCAGAGAGCAAAATGTATGTCTTTATACACATTATGATTATTATTTTCAATGTAAAACAGACCATTCTATCTGATTTAATTAATAATATGAATAAAACGTTCCTACAACTGATGAACTCAGTTTAGAAATAGAGCTCAATCCTGTACCTGAGACTTTTGTGCGTAAGGGATTAAAAAGGGTAAGGATTTGAGTATCTTGGGACATCACCTCATAGATCCTTTCGACAAAGAAACCAGAGGAGCCAAGACACATAAAGCCAGGTCAGAGAGGCTTGGCAGGCGTGCTAACAATGTTTGTCACAACTGCCTTCTTTCCGTCTCAAGCTCAAATGAGAGAAGTCAGTGAAATATGGGATTACCATGAGTTATTTATGACGCTGAAACCCAAGAGTCCTCTTTATGAAATCATCACTGCTGATTGGGGTGGTTCCCTGCCGTGCTGCATCTGATATGATTTGAAACGGGTCAACATCCAAGTCACTTGTGTAAAGTATGAGCAGTTTTGCACACGTTCCATCAAAATACAGATCTTTATCTGCGTCAAGCTGATTGACGCCAGCGGACTGTTGTGAAACAGATACCGTGGCTTTCATAGTCGCTATGGATTTTTTCTGTTTCAAGATCAAGCAAGGGGAGATGGAGGGGGAAAGGCTGAAAAGTTGTTTAATTCCAAAAGTGTGGTGGTTTTACTGACATAAAAAAAAAATCTATGAAAGAGATTTGTTTTCTTGGTTACCTTTAGTGCTATGGTTGTGATAAATTGAATCACATTTTACATCTGATCTCATCACATGGAGTAAAATACACAGAATGTTGAGACTCATTTAGAGAAATAAAACAGTCCTGCTGTAACAGCTAGACATGTTCAGTGGTAAATCTACACCTAGCAGAGAAATACACAAGGACACAATCAATGGCAGTTCATAGTTAATGAACTTTCTGACCTTTAGGAAAATGTACACTGCTTAACCAGATTCAGAGTATTTAATAATTCAAGTAGAGAGTAAGAGAGATGCATAGAGGAGCATCTATCTGCCTGACTGTATAGTCAAGAATATCATTTTGTCCTGGGAAAAGGCTCAATCTTTCATTTTGGACACCAGAATATTTAAAACAAGCTCATTATGGAGACACTGGTTGTGTGTGGGTTTTAATAAACAGACAGAATGGATCTTGGAACTAATGGGAAAATCTATGCAGAAAACCGAGCTCCTAAATGAAGGTCCAGGAGTTGTCGAGATTGGCTGATGAGAATTCACGCTAAAGAAAGTCTGTTTGAAGAAGCCGTGATGGTGAGAGGTGAGGAGGTACTGCAGCAGCTTGAGCTGCCATTGAGAGCATCTGAATAGGAGATCATGGGTGCATTATTGATGAGTCTGAGTTTAAGTTTCAGCTCCAGAGGAAATGATAAGATGTAATGCAATGGTCTACTGTGATCATGGACCGCTTTGTCCTACATACCGTGATGTCGGCTGCTTAAACGATATCCTGTTATATTATGTTTTATTGCATTGGCATTGGTTGTTTGGACCACTGGATTTCAACTTGGGGTTTGGACCCCACTGTGTGTGATTAAACATCAGCAGAAGGGTCTTGGCATGAACTTCAGAAATCAAAATGAACTTTAAAAAGATTGGTAGTGGTAGCGCTATGAAACAGTGTTTAAAGATATCTTCTGTTTTTGATTTTGGTCACTGTTAAATATTGCAGATCAGCCAACTAAAGTCATTATCAGACAAAGGTTATCTCATGATTTCATTTATTAAGGGAACAAATCTATTCAGACCATCCTGGCTTGGTCTGAAAGTGATTCCTTTCTTGTTAAATCATAAATGAACTGTGATTTACTGAGTAGCACACTCAGGCCTGATTACTGCCAGACCGGTAAAATAAAGAAATCACTTCAATAGAACTGGTCTGACAACATGAACTAGGCTGTAGGTCTCTCTTGGTAAAGGTCGCAGTTCACAATTCAACAATAAAAGAGGAGGGAACAAAACTGGCCTCCATGGGAGCGTTCTAAGGTTAAAGAAATGTGACCGATATCTGGGTCAAGGTTCAAGCTAAAGAAGTGAAAGCTTTTACTCAACACCAGTCAGTGGGCAACAAGTTCACCACCAACTGGAACATAAACTGTCAGTCATCAGAACTCTACAGTATTGAGCTGAACAGGTCCCTACAAGGTCAGGAGGGAAGGAAGCAAAAAGGGGGAAATCATCAAAGAAGCACTTGGGCTATTGGGCTGATGTTAAAGCATCCAGAAAATCAAGAAAACACTCAAATCAAATAAAAGAAATAAGAAACAAAAGAACATTGTTGTTCTGACAAACCCAGAATAATTTTTTCCAAGCACAATATTCCATAGCACTTTAAACCCAACAGCCCTCTACGATAGATACTGGTTCAGGACAGAACAGCCAAACACAAGCTGCATGAACACAAGTGTGTGGCACAGCACAGAAGAACCAGCTCATCAGGCCAAGACTGAAACACCAACGTCGAACTGAGGAGGGCCTTAGATTTATTCCTTCTAAAACCTACAATTCCATCTTTACTCTGCTCCATAGAAGATGTGATCTAAACGGCTCACACATAAATTTTTTTTGAATTATTTAAAGTAATTAGAGCAGTTACACATAATATATATAATTAAAGGGTATTCAGACCGAAATGACCCACATGATGGAAGGGTGGGTCAACAAATCACATGACTTTAACAAACCTAATCACCTGACCTGTAAAGACATCATTCTCAACCCATGATCACAAACATTGGAGACTTGCAGATGAGAGGTGAAATGTCTTCAGGCAGTGAAAGATGTGTTCTTGTTGTAGTAAGTATATTTTACTCTTATGGTACTGAAATTTGTTGTGTTGATCTAAAAAAATGGTGTACCAAAAAGCAAAAATAGAAGGAATCTGTAAGGAGGCAAAACATTTTTACTGCACTGGATATGTGAAATATTAAAGAGTTTTCATTGTTTTAAAATATGTTTCTTACAATCAGCTGCATTTTATAGATGCTTGCAGTTTCCTTTCACACTGTATATTTGCACAAGTAAGCACATTAAGACGAGCAATCCAAATAAATGACTTTAGAAGTCGAATATGAAATAAAAGGAACAAGAAATGCTAACTTTCTAAGAGGGGAAAATCTGCCTCTTCGGCTAACTCAATTATTATTGCTGTGCTTATGGTGTTTTCCGGACCCACACATATAATCAATACCTCCAGGCAATTTTAAACGTGTTCACTTTGGATGGATTATTGCTTGGCAGCAAGGCTTTTACATTGATCCTCTCATCATGTCAATCACTGACACTGACAACTCTTTAGATTCCAAACATCAGCGAGTACCGTTTACAATCAGGCTGCATCAAACAGTATGAGTGAAGATGTTGCTGCAGGTTGTGCTGAGGTTGGTTTTCTTGTGTTTTTTATGTACACTGTGATGTGCTTGAAGAACCTGTCCAATTTCAGTGATCTGCGTCATTCTGCCTGGTTTTGCTTCTGTGTCACCTTTTTTCCAGCCAAAATCTTAAAGCAAAAGGTCTGCAAACATGCAAATCCACACAGAGCATTTGCAAAAGCCTAAACATCAGATGAGCATTAAATATAGTTGTTAAAACATGTTTTAGATATAAATCTGTATTTGTTTGCAATAAAAGCAGAACAAGAGCTCTTACTATACATAGTTATAGATTGCTACTGCTAAGTTTAGTCTTGTCAAGCTTGACTCTATTCATCTCTGCAGTAGCAACGGGGGCTGAAATCTCTTCTAATGAAGAGCAGATAGAAGGAACTGGTTCAAATCAGTGTTGGGAAACTAGGGCTGGCTGGTGAAACACAGAGTGAGTTGTAATATCCTCATTTTCTCCCAGCTGGAGCAGACTAGAAGCATGTAACCGATAGTGTCTGCATGCATATTTTACACGCCGAGCCAGGTGTAACGTTTCAGCACTTGCAAAGGAACTGAACAGATTTGACAAAGCTGGAGTGTAAGACACATAAAGAATGAGATAACGTAGCCTGAAACAAGTTTGCCCCAAATCTGAGTGATGCTTTATTCTGATGGAAACGTTAACTATGTGCACAGCTGTTTTTTGGGCTTTTTTTTTCTTTTGATATTCAGGCTAAGTCAGTTTTGAATGTAAGGGTAAAGAAAGAGACAGAAATGAGTCTCTTCATCTCAAAGCAGGGACTTTTTTACCTGTTGCTGTTTGGTAATAAACAGCTATATTTCCTTATGCAATTGGCCTCATGTTCAAAAGCTTTAAGAAAGATAAATATGCCATACATGATACAGTTAAAATCTATATTGTCAGTTTCTCTATTTCAACATCATTTGTTGAATTCTTTATGACATGTAGAATTATAGCTCTTCAGCTCTTCATTCATCACTCCTTAATAAATAAATTCAACACAAATGTTTCTTTTAAACTTTGTTTTATATTGGTAAACAATGTGGAGAAACTTCCTGGAAAAGCAAACAGATTTTACTAGTCATTCATTTAGCATTACCACCAGTTTGTGACATAGACAAGGTCCCTGTAAAAACTTAAATAAATCAATACATTTAATAGACTTTCACAAATCAAACATCACATCAGAGTTAAAGTCATAGCTAAAGAAAACCTCTGTTTATCAAGATGTGCATAACACTACAATTACTGGTGACTCCATGCAGTAAAAGCATAGTTAAACCATCAGACTGAAGCTGAAATGAGGCAATAATTGTCATTGCATAACTCAATTGTGAATCTCAATTTTCTCATAATGGTCTCTGATAATGAGGAAGCTCTTGCTGGTCATGTGACTGAAGTGGAGTCTAATCGTTGGATTGTTACAGTAAGTCATGACAGTTTATTGGCATGGAATTCCATAATGGCACAAATCAATAGCAGCCCAGGAGGGACTCCTCTCAGCTGGATCTGATGTATTTGAATAAGTGCTGAGGAGAGGAGGAGGTTTGTAAGAGGGAGTCCTCAGCAAACAATGGCATGCTAGTAATAAGAAATTAAAAAAATGTAATAAACTTTGAAGGGTGCCAATGCAATTCTTGAACTAACCCTAAACACTGAAGACTTCAAATTGTTCATAACTGACTCAGAGATGAACATGTCTCACATGATTTGTAGTGATGCAGTTTGTTTCATTTGAAGTGTTTCCTGTGTGAAAAGAAATGGGACCAAAAGCTAAAAAAAAAAAAAAAATTATGAAAAGATGTGAACCAAGGAACCAAACTACAGGTGTGAAAATGCCCTAAAGGGTGTGAGAAATTTAGATGAGAAAATGAGCTTTGATATACTGGAACTCAATGTGAGCTTGAGCTCGTGCTCTGGACTTAAGGTACTGCAAGCCCAATTGCAATGAGAGTTACAGAGTGAAGAAAAACCCAATTGCCTAAATTTTGATGTAAAATAATATAAAAACTTTAAAGTTTGTGGGAATAAGAAGAGCTTGTTTGCAAAATCTTTTGAAAAGTTTGAATAAAACTTAAACTGCAAATGTGTAAAAGTCAGGGGCTGCATGGTGGTGCAGTTGTTAGCACTGTTGCCTCGCACCAAGGAGGTCATGGGTTCACTTCCGCGGCTCAGCGGCCTCTCTGCCTGGAATTTTCATGTTCTCCCCATGCATGCGTGGGTTCTCTCCAGGTACTCCGGCTTTCTCCCACCAACTAAAAACATGACTGTTGGGCTTATTGGTCCAGTAAATTGTCCTTAGGTGTGACTGGTTGTTTGTCTTGTTTGTGTGTGAGGCCCTGCGATGGACTGGTGACCTGTCCAGGGTGTCCCCAGCCTCTCGCCCCTTGACCACTGGAGAAAGGCATCAGCTCCCCGCGACCCTCTGTGGAGGATGAAGCAGTTATAGAAAATGGATGGATGTGTAAAACTCTAAGGATGTTGAAATGCCAGTTGAGTCCTATAAAGTCCAGCTTTTGTGACCCATTTAAATTTTGAATGATGCTTTGACTGTGATATCTGACTGAGCTGAAGATGTTCAGGTTGGGGTTTTCTAACTTGTTTTGTTGAAAATCTTTAATTCTCCTATGATTTTTTAAATAGATTTTTTGTTTGTGTTTCTCCAATGCTGCAAGAGGAACTAAAAACCAAAAATATTGAGAAAATGAGCAAATGGCAATAAGGGTGCTTCCTGCATCATTGCCCTTAATAACCCCATAAACAAGTAAAATACAGCAAAACATATGGAGTATAACAATAAATATCAAAACTTTTCTAGTCAGAGGCTGATTTTCAAGAGCCAAACATTTTCTTTGCACATAATATCTGTAGGTGGAGAGATTGAAAGACACAATCAGACCATGTGCCCTTCTCACCCCTTCCTCTTCCACTAAGATATCAGTGTTGGGAATAATATAAGGTTTAAGGAAGCAGGTTGTGAGATAAAAGGCCACATCACAATGATGATCTCTATCGATCGGCAACCTTGGGAACACAGAGGAGGTCTGGCATTTGTCACGTCGAAGCTGAACCCAATAGCGGATCTGCAACGCACTCTGATGAATTGGCTCTGTTCACCAAGTTTGTTTAATTGATGACATGTTCTCTTTCAGGTGGACCATCGCTGTTTCATGCATTCATTGATTCTCCAAAAGATTCTCACTACACACGTGCTTCCTTGCACTTTTTCTTGCTTTGTTTAGGCGCCTCAGTGCATACTACCATCTAACCTCGACTACTCCTTTGTGTAATATATACATATTCTGTATATGATATGTAATAATGTCATATTTTGCACAGAAGCTTTAAATTATTGAAAAAACTAGGTAGAGTTCTGATAGAAGAGACTTAGCAAAATGTTGCATTTTGTTGCATTTAGCATTAAGCCAGTGTCTTTCAATTATTTTCGGCCAGGCCCCCCTAAGAGCATAGATCAGGGGTCCTCAACTAAAAACCTGAAAGGGCCACATATATTTTTACAGGTGTTTTCACAGGCTGGAGGGTGCATGCTGGGTAGGCAGTGCAGTGATCAAAGTAAAAAGGCACATAAAACGTGATTTTAAAAGCAGGGAGATGATGATGTTTAAACTGTACAGATACAATCATTTTGTTACTGTGAAAACAGTAGTTTGTCATATTTGAAATATACATGTAACTCAATCTTATTCTCAATGTATTAACCTGGAAAGACTGAAAAAAAATTACAATCATTACAGCTTCAGTGCTTTCCTAACAGAGATTGTGGCCCAGTGGTTAGTGACATTGACTCCCACCTGGGAGAGTGGGTGTTCAATACTAGCCCAAACCAACTTTTGTTATATGGTTAAATGTTATTGTTTAGGGGCCGTGCAGGCCGATGTGCACAAACACTGATGCAAGAAAATAACAAAGTCCGTATAAAGCTGGAGGGCCGGATTCAGCCCTCTGGCCGCCAGTTGCCGATCGTTGGTAAAACCAACCAATCGTTGGTTGGTTCCCTGTGTGCATGAATGTTGCTCCTGTTGCTGCTCGCCGCTTTCTCCCCAATGTGTACGAATGTTTAACCGCTCAACCCTTGTTCAACATCGGGCCGCCGCTAACGCCAACAGTAAATTTAAACAGATCCGAATAGGACTCACTGTATTTCCAGGTCATTTTCTGTTGTGTCCATCTCGCCTGGACCACTGTGCCAGATATTTAACATTATTCCGCACAAAAGTCTGTAAAAAACGCTGCAACACAAAAACCCGACCAACATAAATACAGACAATATTCCTAAAAAGTCCTTCTGCCTCTCACGCCCCCCACGACACCTCACCACAACCCTACGGGGGTCACGCCCCACTATTTGAGAAGTACTGCATTAAGCAGAGCTTGAGCTTGTGACCACAACTAGCCAGTTGATGGGCCTTGAGTACTTGATCCTTTACTGTGCCAAACTGTTAATGTTTCAATGCTGCAAAGCTAAAGGCCACCATGCCTCAGCAAGTCTTAACAACCCAAACAGGATAGAATCTGAATTTCTAACCTCACAATCCTTTTTCAGGGGATCTGGAGTGCATAACTTTGTCATCTTGAAAGCCGTGCATGAAAACTTACACTTCCTGGAGCAACCATGCAGCCAGTCAAGCAAGGGCTAGCTAAGCAGCTCTCAGCCATCAAAGGAAAAATTCCAACCTAATGGGGTTTCACAATTTCCAAGGAACCTTTACCTTCCACAGAAAACACTGATTACCTGCTGAGAAGCTTATCATGCACACACACACACACACACACACACACACACACACACACACACACACACACACACACACCGTTCACACTCTCTTAACTTTAGAGTTTGTATTTCAGGTGGATGCACATGCTTCAGACGTGCAAAAGTGGGAGACGTGTGGGAGTGAATGTGACAGCTGAATGACCATGGGACTAAATTTGTGGCATCATTAAAGCAGCTCTGAATTCAAAGAAATATAAAGGACAGCAAGCGAAGCACCTCGTCGAGCTATGGATTGACTCGACAGCTGAGACGAGGAAGTGAAGAACAAGAGGAGCTGAACCAACAAAGGCAGAGAAACTGAAAAAAAGGGGAAAAAGCACACTTTTGGATTTAAAGCACCTATCTCAGATCCCACAGCCTTGAGAATGGGATTGGATTACTGTCGGTTAGATTTACTCCCAAGGCTCTTCACCACTACATCATCGTAGGGCCCCCTGCCTCTGGATCAATGGGGATATTTACTGCGCCTGTTTCAGGGAGACTTTCACAGTAGGCAGGGCATTAAACAAACAGCCGACAGCCTCGTCCCAGTGATGGCCTGTCTGTTCACACTGTGCCATGCCCAAATGTCACACTTCGAACAGGTAGCACACAAAAATGAGTCAAGACCAGATAAATCAAACAAACAAACCAAAAAAAAAACAAAGAAAAGCTGCCTCAAAAAGGCAGAAAACCGAAAATTATGCTGCCACGTTTTGGGTAAAAACATGTCATGGTTACTCAGATAATTAGCCTTGTAACCCACTCAGAAATTATACTTGTTAAAATCCTCCTAAATGGACATAGCTCAAATAATCACTCGTCTGCACTCCCCTGGTTTCCATTAAAAGTTTTTACTTGTATAATAAAACTGGATGCACTTCAGATGTTGGACATTACTATTGCTTAATGGAAAAAAATAATAAAATTCCAACAAAAAAAAAACAAAAACAAAAACCCCTCTGGATTAGAGCTTTTCTTTCTGTCTTACAGTGTCGTGGTTTCTGACCTTACATAACCTCACCAGGAAAAGTTTCATCCCAGCTGAATTTGCTCGAGGTAAAACAGTTAGCCCTCGCAGAGCACTTCCACAAGCAGGAGCCTGTTGAATAATATTATAAATTTGAGAAGAATCACCATTTATAGTGACAGACAACAGTCTGTGTACCGGCAGTCTGCAAAATGATTTGCTAAATGCAAGCGCATGAGCAAAAGCATGAGTGGAATTTATTTTGTTTCCAAACACATATGAGCGAGAGAGAGAGAGAGGGAAACAGTCAGTATGAAATTTCTTCATTATGTGACAAAATCTCTGACTATAGGCCTTGTGATCAGCTGACAGCACAACGTCAGACAATGGGCTCACAAACGGCAGCATGCATTTACCGGATCAGCCCAAAATAAAGAGTTCCTCACATTTATCCATGAGCATGATAAAACTAATGTGGATATTAATTAAAAAGGGACAATATAACTAAAATAAACAGGATTAACTCAGTTGATGTAAGCTGTCATCACCTGGAAGGGGGTTAATATGCTGGGTGACTCTCTGGTTTTATTGGGGTTATTTCTCCACTATGGAGAAATATTCCTGCTTTACTTTAAAGCCATCATTTTGCAGTATTGTGAAATTATGTTGTAATTTAAATGCATCAGCTGATGAAATAATCTCACAACCATTTCATTTGTTTTGTTTATTTTTGATAGCTTTAATATTACATGTCTTACTCCTAACGTGATTTATCATCTTTTTTCACAGGCTGACACCGGAATGAGTAAAAGGTCATTTTACTTTGCATTGTGAGGAATTCAGCATCTAAATGACATTAGTCATTTACCAGATAAGCACTAAAACACCTCTTTGATCAGAGTGATTACATTTAATTTAACTTTCATCATGCAGGCTCATGATAGATATTTATTTTACTTCTATCTCTGAGAATATTCCCTTTTATTGGCAGAAGTGCGAGTGTTGTTTGTGTCAGAGTGAGTTTGTGCAGATGTGTGTGTGTGTGTTTGCACATATGTGGACCATGTGTTGAGTGTCCAGCACCAGGAGGGCTGAATGCTGAGAGAACGCTGCCACTGCTTCCCCATCTCCACACACACACGCACACACTGAGTGCAGTGCAGCTCACCGCGTTACTCACAGTGCTGTGTCACACATCGACGCGGTTGTAGACTTTAGATTCATAGAAAAACATTTTTAAAGCATGTTTACATTGTTGAACAAAACAACTGGTTCTCTCATCTGATCTTTGCATTAAACAGCTGTTTTTATTTATTTCTAATATTTATTATGGATGTTGTATGTTAATTTTATTCTAAAATATCCAGGCCCTGATTTGTGACAATGCTCATTAACACATATTTACAAAAAGTGAGTTTTAGATGACAAAACTTGCCTTTATGTGTTTCAGAAAAACTACATTTTTCAAATCATAAATTTGATATTGCATCAGTCTCACTATCTTTGAGTCTAATACAGTAAATGTATCATCTCTTTAAGTGTAATTTTGTCATTTTAATTAAAATAATACATATAAGGAATAGCTGACCATCTATCAGCTGTTACTGTGTTTTTAAATCTGGTTAAAATACACAAGCGAGAACACAACCATGTACAGACATGAAAAAATTAAATAAAGGACACAAAATAAAGAAAAGCTTAATAACATTGGCAATTAAATTATATTTAATCAAATGGTTTTAATTCAATTTTGGGAAAAATATTTTCCAAGTCATTATGAAAAAAACTGTAAAAATCATTTAAATGTTTTGCAAAATAAGAGAACATTTTAGGAAATATAAACACGTCAGTGGGGTTATTTGACAAAGAAAAACTAGCTGGTTTTAGACTACATTTTGTGATAAAAATTTCGATTTTATTATTCAAATATGATTAGGTTTTACACAAAAAAGCATCAAAATTTAAATGTGAAGTTACCCTGATTTAATTTTTAACATTTTATAATCAATTCTTTCCTATTTATAATTAACCTGTGACGTAACAAAAAAGAAAAAAGAGTGGCTGGTGAACGAGGAACCACCACGTAGATAGAGGAGACCATTCAAACACACACTTGTTTTCTCCTTTTATTTGAGAAGGTTTTGATTGAGTGATGAGTTTGCACTCTGACGAGCTGCACAGATGCAACAACAGAGACCCGACTCTGTCAGCAGGAGGAGGAGTGGTACGCTGGAAACAATGAAAACAGCACGTGATAGATAGATCAGTCAAAAGGGTTAACGGGAACTCACAGACAAAACGTCTTGTTTTTAAAAAGTGCATTCACAAACATGACAAATACTCTCAACTCATGATGTCTATTTTATGTGATACAAAATATGCATACCTGTTTAAGATTTGTCTGTATTTCTATACATAGATATTTCTTCAAAAGGTTTACCTCTTTGTCTCTTTTCTTTTCTTTTTACAAAGGTTAAAAGCTGGGTTGTGGTCATAGCAGCTTTGGATATCTTTTGCCTCTTTATCGTATAAGAAGATACTCACGGTATCAACAAATATCCAAATAAAACCTACAATTTTTCTCTGTTGTTCAAATAAAATGACATATTGTCTTTATTGACAGGGATTTTCATCAGGGAAGCCTGCAGTTTATATAAAAAAAGGAACTGATCAAATGCTTGGGCTGTTAAATATATTTTTGTATACCCGCTTTTTTCATCATTATCATAAATATTAAAGACACGGGACAACATTAGAGGACAATGCTGAGAGACTAAATGTAAAGATTAAAATAGTTTAAACATTGTTTTTTTCAAGTTTTCTAGTTCATGAGAAAAAAAATAATCAGGCGAGCACAAAAACACTATTTTTCATTCTTTTCTTCAGTCCATCAGTGGCCCTTTTATATTTAAAAGATCAACCATAAACAGGGTTGCTGGACAAAAGTCAGACTGTCTTTAAACAAAACTCTTAGTCCTGTCCAGAGAAGACACTTGTCCATTATCACATAGGCAGGATCCTGGTTTTCAAAGGAAGTCAAAAAGCAGTCAAACATACTGATAAAAACAAATAAGTACCATGCATTATCTTGCAAGACGACATATTCTCAAACAAGAGAGAGTTTTCTTTGTGTCGACGAAATATCAAGTGAGAAGGGAAAGGTGAAAAGGCAAAGGCCTCTAATCAATACTAAATACTATATTTCCAAAACCAAACAAAAGAAACTGTACACAGTTTAGTATGCATGAGTTTAGACTGGGTCAGCAGTTTCTTTCCTCAATAATTCTCTCATCATACTTTAAGTTTTAGTCAAACCTTGGAATAATACAGAAAAGTGTTTTATTTAATTGATCCCAATCTCTTTGTTCTCCTCCATATATCTGGAAAATGGACGACTGGCTGTAACTTCCAGTCCAGTTTTCTCCATCCCCGTCATGGGAGGGCTACTGCCGGTGTGAACGCCGCGGTCCATCCCTCCAGGAAGAGCTCCCAACGAAGTGATTCCTGCTCCACCGAGGCTGACAGGCAGCGGCGCAATGCCGCCGTTCTGAATCACAGAAATTTCATTGTTCTTCATGGCCAGGCCATTGGTGATGGCAGCAGCATACTGGTTCCAGAAGCCTGGATCAACGTTCATGGCCCGGGCTGCCAGGTCCTTCTGAAACATCTCACTGAACTTCATGGCATCCCCGCCCAACAGCGCCATGGGGTTCTCCACTGACAGGCGCCGACCCCTACGGGCTGGAGCGTTGTTCCACATGTGTGTTCCCATATGAACCTAGAGGCAGTGATAAAACAAACAGAAGATGTGTAAACATGGTCAGCCTTTATTGTTACTAGCACTATGATTAAAAAATGTAATTAAAAAAACTGAACACGCAAAAAAAATCCTGGCTTCTACTGAAACATTTAACACTCGTGTCAATGACTTTAAATGTACACTAATGGTATGAAGGGTCTTGAGGAATATTTACCCAGAACTAACATGCTAAATAATAAAAAGATTGTCTTTGTGCTACCAGAATGACCCAATGTTATTACATTTTGTGGGGATCTTACCTTCAGATTGCCCTTCGTGGTAAAAGCTCTTCCACAAATAGAGCAGGCGAATGGTTTCTCTCCTGTGTGCGTGCGCTCGTGGATCTGCAGAGCACTGGCTGAGGAAAAATTCTTCCCACACGAGTGGCAGTTGTGTTGCTTTGGGGTGCGGCGTGGAGGTGGGGGGGCCAACATGGGGTTGATGCTCGGGCTCACTGTGGTGGGAGGTGCTGCAGCTGGAACCTGAATTCCCATGGGCATGTGAGAGCTGTCGCTCAAAGGCTTGCCATGTCCATTCATTTCCATTTTGATCATGTTTGATGCGGTGCTGGCTAAACTAGGAGTGCCAAGCCCTGAGAAACAAAAGTTTGAAAAGATTCAGTTGAAATCTGCAAGAATGTGTTTTAAACCTACATAACAGCTATTTTCAATGATTTCATTAACTGAAATGATTTTATTATAATAGCATTAGGGATTGCTCTGAACAGTCTTTATTGGTTATAAGTAGAACATTGATAATATCAGATGAGATCTGCATTAATATTAAAGTAATTTTTTTTTATGATAGGTTAAGTTTTGGCCCGTTTTGCTCTAATACTCACCCCGATCTCTGTTTAGAAACAGCATGTTGAAGTGGCTCTCCTCCTTGATGAAGTGCCTGCCAGGCTGAGTGGCAGTCAGGTCAAGGGCCCCAGTGCCTTCAGTTGCAGAAAGTGGAGATGGGGTCTCTGATTTTTCTGACTTCACCGTTGTCAAGCCAGCTGAATTGTTCTCCTGGCCCTCCTCTGCTGTCATGGCACTGCTGTTGTTATTATTACTGAGTGTAGCTGGGGACTTGGATGGCTGGCTCTCAGAATGGCTGTGAGCTGGGGACAAATGCTGCATTGAGCCAGAGGACTCAGACAAAGCAGGACTCCCCAAGCTCTGACTCTCAGCATCCCCCACTGCAGTCAAGGAATCTGTGGTAAAACAGTCAGTCTCCCCTACAAAACTGCTGCCATTCTGTGCAGGCTTCTGACCAAAAGCACGAGCTATGTTGGCAGTAGAGTCAATCATCTTCATTTGGTTTTCCATTGCAGCAATGCTGGAGATGATGGAAGTTGGTGGGGAGCATCCAGGTGAATAAGGTTTAGACAGGTCAATTTCTCCATCTTTTAAGTCTGCTTCATCATCCATAGCTTGCTCCATTTCATCCAAGAGGTCATCATCATAATTACTCATTGCATCTAGGCTCTTCTCATCAAAGATGTCAGTTTCCATCTCCTGCAGACTTTCAGGGATGGGGGTGTTAGGAATCTGTCCTCCCATGTGCATACGGATGTGCTGTTGCAACACAACAGCATTGGTGAACTTCTTCTGACAAATAGGACAGGAGTGTTGGACTCTGAGTGGAGGTTTGGACCTGTGAACACCAAAGTGTGTTTTTAGGTTTCCCTTGGTGGTGAATGCTCGTCCACATATCTTACATTTAAATGGCCTCTCACCAGTATGGATACGGTAGTGCATCTTAAGAGCACTCTGGCAGCTCAGAACACGATGACAGATGACACACTGGTTGGGATCTGTCATCTTCTTGTCAATATTCTCAACAAGTTGCTGCAACTTTGACGTCTCTGAGGTTTGCATAGAATCTAGGAGGCCTCCAAATGGAAACTTGGCCTTAAACTGGTCAGATAGCATTGGAAGTACAGGATGGGAGATGGAGCTAGTAACAGAGTTTGGGCTACTGATTGGCTCAGTGACTTGACCGCTGCCTGATGGTGTTGTAGAGGTGACTGAAGAGGAAAGAAGCACTTGAGTTACTGTAGTTGTGGTGTTTGTGTTCTCTCCTGGCCTAGTAGAGCAACTAGGGGACAAGAGAATGCCTTCAGGTTTCAAGAGAGGAGGTGCGTCACTTCCAAAGTTGGGTTTTGGGGAGGGTGAAGTAGTGGTCATGCCAGAGTCAGTGGCGATATTTGGGGACAAAGATGCACACTCACTTGTGGGTGGAGAAGGCCTCTGAGGGGACCTGTTAAGTGGAGTTAGGCTTGGGGAATCAGGAAAACCTCCAATCATGCTTGGGAGTGTTGGAGGTAGCTGGAGCCCAACTGAGGTGGGAACAGTGGGGAGGACAGGTTTACTGTCCAGCCATGTGGTAACAGGTTTTTCTGGAGGCAATGACATGCCATATGGAATGCCTGAGCTTGTGGGCACATTGTCCAGGTACTCTGGCACAGGGTACGGGTTCATTTGGATGTGTGGGTATTTCTCTTTGTGCCTCTGGAAGTGGACTTTCAGATTCCCCTTGGTGGAGAAACGGTTGCCGCATATGTTGCATTTGTAGGGCCTCTCTCCAGTGTGGGAACGCAGGTGGATCTGCAGAGCACTGTCACTGCCAAACACCTTGGCACAGAATCGACACTTATGCTTAAAGAAGGGGTCTTCAGAGCTGGGCTTAGTGTCAAACACAGACACATTGGGGGGTTTTCCCTTGCGGTGCTTCATTAAAGCAGAAAGGGGGTCAAGCGCGTTAGCCGTGGCTGCTATGCTGGCCAGTGGATTGGGAAAGATGACGCTGCTCGAAGAGCTGTGAGGTATCAGTGGTAAACTGGAGGCAGAGCTAAGAATGCTGTTGTGATTTAGTGAGGGAGGGGTGGTGGAGTTCCTGGGAAGAGCTGAGCTGCTAGTGATGCCACCACCTCCTGTTATACTACTACTAGTACTACTGATGTTGGATGAAACAGTAGGTGAGCAGGAGGGATGAAGAGATGACAATCCAGTCCCACTTGGAGGCGGAAATACTGAATTACTGGTGGATGTGTTTGGGACTGAGGAATTAGACTGCTGACTGCCACTCTGTGGTGTTTGTGAGAGAGACCCTTCTATTGCTGAGGTCAGAGGTGAAGGGCCTTGACCATTAAGAGTAGCTGGCAACCTGACAGGAAGCTGATGAACAGGGGGTGTGATAAAGTTATGCAGATGAAGCGGACTTGCAACAGGAGGGACACAGGAAGATACAGGCCCCTGGTTTCCAGCAGCAGTGCTGTGATGGTGGCTGAGAGCAGATTGTGGAGCAGGCTGTCTGTTCATGAGCGCCACCTGACTTCGGATTTGTTCTATTAGCTGGAGCTGATGAATTTGTTGCTGCTGAAGGGCCATGAGCTGGTCCAGGATCATAGGAATAGCCATGGTGGAAACCCCACTGCCTGCTGCTGCCCTTACACTCTGTGAGAACTGGGCAACTGCAACCCGGGTGCCATGCAGGGTCTCCAAGGTAACGTTGGTACTTGGCATGGTGTAGCTTGTAACAGCAGACGGGACCATATCGTTGAGCTGAGGTAGGGAGCCATCTGGCTCGGGGGATGCTACGTCTCTTTCTTCAGGTTCTATACTTTTTTCAGGGGAGAGTTCCAGCTCCATCTGTTCGTCCTCCTTTTCCAGGACATTGACCTCATTTAGGGTATCTGTCTCTGGGATGTCATCCCCCTCACCGACAGGACTCTGGTTGCCCTCCCTGGCATCCTCACTGTCATCTTGCTCGCTGGGGCAGCTGAGAACAGGCGAGGGCTCCGAGGGGTACTCCTGGGAGGGGTTAGGCGTGTCCTCGTTGTCATTCACAATAAGCACCAGGGGGTTCTTGGTACAGCTCTTTAAATGTTCACAGAAGTCCGACCACTTGAAGAATTCGGCGCAACACTTTTCACATACGTGAGTCTCCTCGCTGCCGCTGCGGCTCTCATTCCCGCTGTCGGCATCTTCCAGCACATCACCTCGGGCTGCAGGGAGGGGAGAGGGTCGGGGGGGGGGGGGATGACAGGAAAGAAGGGAGGAGGATGAAAGAAGAATAAATGAATAATTAATCAATAAAGAATCCACACATATTTTGCAGTGGAGTGCAGCAAAGATTTAACCTTTGATTTTTTTTTCTTTTAACATAAAAATCAATAATCTTTTTTTTTTTTTACTCTGAACAAATTACCCTAGTTCACCAATTCTCAAGACCCAGATTTGTGCATTCACACCCTCTCCATAGAGCCAGCTAATAATTTTCTTTGTGCAATCCATCAAATTATGAGGGCCTATCAATTGTGGATACTGCCGCTTAATGAAATTCCATAGAACCTATTGATTTCCAATATTTCATACAATTCACAGCTGCCTCATCTGTTGGGTACAAATAGGGACTTTGATGGCCCCATTAGGATTCCCCTCTGCTATAAGCTCAGTCATTTCCACCTGAATTTTAAATGCTTGGGCCTTTTTATTTGGCCGAGCAAAGGTGATGTTTAAACCCTGAAAAGCAAATAAATCTAATCTGAACGTTTGTTGACATTTAAAATCATTTAAAAAATATTCTCCATCTCAATAAGTTTTTTTCCAAAAAGATTTTCTTTTGGTAAAAATAAAATAAAAATCAGTGTTGCATTTTCTCTATCCTTCTTCCTTTGAACATAAGTCTAAAAATTACATACTTGTGCCATGGCAGCAGTGTCTCTGATTAGTTACACATGTTTAATCACAGTTGCAGCAAGCCACTTCCTCTTCCACATGCAGCCCTCAAGAGTCAAACAAACCAGCACAGGCTCTGAACATAGACCTAATTCACACCTGATCAAAATCGAGGAGAAAAGCCTCCCTCGTTCGTTTGTTTTCTCTCTTTAAATATAGTTATAAAAATATGTGTGTCTGCGTGTGTGTGTGTGTGCGTGTGTGTGTGTATGTGTGTACAAATGTATCCCTTTCAATGCTAGTAGAAAGCATACTCAATCACAACCATACAATTCTCTAGAGTCTGCTGTTTGGATCAAAACCAAAGATTAATAACATTTATTTATACATTCAATTATTCTGTTTAAATTTTACACTGCAAAAAATTGACTATTTTTATAGCAAATAATTTCTACCCTAAATGTGTTGAGTTAATGATACAAGACTTTTAAAATAATGCTATAAAAGTGGAGTAAACCAAAGGAAGGCAGACATAAGGGAGATGTGCCAATTACAGTGACTCATTAGTAAAGAAATTCACCCCTCCACACACACACACACACACACACACACACACTCCTCCTGCATGTAAGTCTGCGGCCAAAGGGGGACAAACACCATGATGGTCCGCTGGTGTGTTTGACTTAATTAATTATAAACAGAATGATTTCTGACACACTCTGGGTTTTCATCTCCAATAGAACCAGCACACAGTGTTCCTGACCCTCAAGCATGTTGCTAGACAAAACGATTTTTAAAAGCAAATATCTTTAGTGGGATTTTTTTTCATTACATCAGTTTTGAATTTAATCTTTTATTTTTTGCAAAAATAACAGGACAAGTCTGTTTATGCATCAAGTTTTCTTCAAAAGATTAAAAAATTATGTATTTAATTTCAAGAAGAAAACAAGTGAAAAATGAGCCAGAGATTGGAAATGTAAGTGACACGTGACAGGGAGCTAAAAAGCTCCTTAACCCAGCGGTGGACAGCAGAACACATTTCCATAATTGAGGGTTGAAAGGTCAACACAAATGAGTAGGCATTATGTTGAGCTGATTAGTTATTAGAATGGTATTACTGTCAATCTCTTTTATTCATTCATACAATTACAAGTGGGGGCCTTTGTATGCTTCTGACCTCACGCGCATGCACACACACACACACACACACACACAAACACACACACACACACACACACACACATATACACACACAGGCACATTTTCTTAGACAAAGAATGTTCCCACAGAATAAAAAAAAACAGTTTCTTCTGTAACTGCAAAACATTTATGAATTAAATTTAAAGCTAACAAATGTTTAAAAAACACATTAAAAAATCAAAGAATCAAACACAAGAGTTATATTTTCGTCTCTTTTTTTATAAAACACATTCTGTAAATTTTGAAGTTCCCATGTTTTTCATTTCCTCTCAGTCGGACGCTGTATTTCTCTGCTCCCTGTCGCTCGACTGATCAAAATAAAATCATTTTTCTGAATCAAAACCCTTAATTGCTCAAAAACACTGAGACTCGTTAAACCGTGTGCACGCTGCCATTTAGGAAGATTAGAAAAAAAAAACAATTTAGAAGCAGAAATATGCTGCTGACTGTGTCAGTTTGAACACTGCAACAATTAGTCAGTGGTAATTACAGCGATACAAGATGGAACCACAAGCCACCTGATCGTTTCCAAACCTGCAGTGAAAATATATTTAAAATAAAAAAAAATCAACACTCATCACAATAAAACAGCTGCATCTGTGTTCAGCGTCAACGTGCAGCAGCACTGCGCCGCGCCGCTGTCAAAGCAACATTTTACACTTGTCATGTATTTGGAAAAGATGTGTGTTTTGTGTGTAGGGGGAGTATTGATTTTTTAGGCCTATAGGATGAGACAAAGAACTAAATATCCAATCCATTTTTTATTCCTTTAAAAACTTTCATTTATCCAGATGTAAATATTTATCTGAATGCACTCAATAAAAGGATGGAAGACACAGAATCTGTGTTTTTGGTTGTTCTGATTATAAATGTTTAAAACCACTAATCCGATGATTTATATGAGACAAGGTAGTGTTTTCCACAGATCTGTAACAAATTTCAACATTTCTAACAATTTTCAGATTAATTTAATTAATAAAAGAAAATAAGATAATACTCTTGTCAGCATTTACAGTGTTGGTGTTTAAAAAATAATAGTAACCTGGGCTGTTTGGAAGCTCTAAGTACAACAACAGGATGTAATCGTTTTATTTCTCCTATAATCACACCCATTTAAAACTGTTTTGTTTAAAAGAATCAGAAGATAACTTCACACTTTAGAAAAGAGCTGCATCACTACAACTTCCTGCTCCAGCCCAGAGCGAAAACATGGGGCCTGTTGGTTTTTATTATGATGCTTCCATATTTATAATTATCAAAAAAATCCTTTAGATTGGTTTTAATTAAAGAGTTGTTCAATGTGCGCTTGTTTTATGAATTTCATCACCACAGAATTACAATGACTACTCCAGTTAATTGCTGACATTATTGAGATGTATAAAGTGAAACGTTCCCGTATTAAAATCTGTTTCATGCACTTGTCCTCTGCATTTAAATCATTTAGTTCTTATCATGTATTTATCATTCAAATTATGACTTTTTAAAAAAAAATTTTTACCCATTTAAATCATTTATATTAAATATTAAACAATTCTTTGGCACTAATCAGATTCTCTAATATTTCTGAGCACTAAACCTGCAGAGGCCGAAGCGTTCTCAGCTCTGACTGAGTGTGTGTGTCATCAGGCTGGTCAGCCCTGCTGCCGAGTGGTACAGTCATATATGCACACACACACGCACACACACACACACACACTGAGGCCTTTGTCATTGCCTGCAGATGTGGAGCAGCCAAAACATTAACGATTTGTTTGTGCAAGCGTTTGCAATACAGTATTCAGTGACGGCGCTCTGTCCAGATGACTCCATCACACATCAAGACGGCTTTCTGAGTCCAGACTCACAGAGTAAGAATCCTGAGACCAGGAGGTGGCTTTAAGATTTAACAGGCGACCATCCTCGCCCTACAATGGAGACTAATTTAATAAATCATCTCCTTTAAAAATTTATTTTATAAACATATATCCTTTTTTTCAAATCTGAGGAAACTGCTTCTAAAATCGTCTAAAAATCCCACTAATGACCAAGTGTGCATCCTCAGCAGGTGACTTGTTAGCTTTCAGCTAAACCCTCCAAACACGCTCTGGTGCCTAGTGTTAAATCGTCCTTCCGTCTCCTGCCTCGTCCTTCCTCTCCATCAGGATTGCGCTTGCTAGCGTGTGTTTTCAGTACTGAGTAGTAATTAAGACACAGCCATATTTGAGTGGCTTCTCGAAGACATCCTTGGCACAACTACGTGGGTGGTCCGCAGGCCTGCACACAGTGGTGAGAAGGGATTAAAACAAAAGGCAAACAAAGCCCCACCGCAGGGGAAGTGGGACACAACTATGTTGTCACTGTCAGCAGGGATTTGAGCACTTTGCTGTATTCTTCATGTTTTACTCATCGACAAAGCACATCCCTGTCTTGATTATCAAGCTGAATATTTTAGATTTTAGAAGGAAATTATTGAGAATATGTCCTGATCCATTCAAGGAAAAAGTTCTACGTCTTTTTTCTAAGTAGTTTAACACCATTTATTTGATACGAATATATTTAAAATACACGTTTTAGTTGTTTGCATTGCTCCTGAACAGGATGTCAAACATTTCCTCTAAATGTTTGACTCTATTTGTAGACAAACACCCCCCACCTCCATCCCCTCCCATGTTACCCCTCAGTGATGGCAGCAGAGGAAGTGGAGGTGTGGTGAAAAGCCCGTTGCCGCTCTCACTTTCTACGACACGAGTGAGCTGCACTGCCAAGGTCAGAGGCAAGCATGTTCTAATTGTACGAAGAGCCTGACATCTCCAGGCAGGCTCTGGCTGGCCGGGACGACACAAAGGTTAAGTCAGCAAGCTTTGTAAAAGCACTTCTAAGCTGACTCCCCTTCCTCCTCCTCCTCCTCCTCATTCTTCTTCTTCTCTCACCATGCTAACACACATACACTACCCCCTCCTCGTGCCCTCCTCCTCCCCCAGGGGGCAAGTGTCCGGAAGGCCTTAGGGGCAGAGGATACAGGCTTGTTGACACTCGATTTGACTTTTTTAGTTTTTGTTTGAGACACTTATGCATCCACTCGGAGATGGAGCACAACAACGTGTCACATCAGTTTGGATAAAAGAATATTTTTAATAATATACACAATCTGAACATGGACTAACTACACAGGAAGCGATTTACAGCCTGAACTTTTCAATTTCTTCAAAAATGATACGCAACAAATCCGCCAAGGCCGAGAATCGATAGCTTTTGCCTCTACAAGAGCGGAGAATCGGATCACACTGCCACGATGTGCGGACAGTCTGACATTAGGAGCTTGTCATGTAAAGTAGCTTTGGATGGTGTTATTAGGTTAATTTAAGTGTGTATGGGCTCAGTGTGCTGAGCCAAAGGCTTGGGATAGTTCCACTGCTGCGTCTGCCTCCGAATACAAGTGAGCCAGTGTCCAGCAAGGAAAGGACATTCCACGGCAACTTCCACTCTAATGCACAATGGCATTGTCAGGCTACAGTATAGATTACCCATAAACCTGTGTGTGTCATTTTAAAGACAAACACCAGCACATCCAGCCGAGCAGAATTCTAGCTAATTTTTCATTTTCGCTTATAATTAAGGTTCAAATTCCAGCTTAAGGTGAACTGTCTAATTCAACAGGAAGAGACCGGATTATTTTTCCTCCCCGCAGTCCAACAGGAGAGAAACCTGATGGATGTTGTGCATCTGTATCTGAGCAAAAAATCAGAGAGGGGTTATCTCAACACCCAAAACAGTCACGGTGTTTGTGTTTGTGAGTGTGAACATCCCATAAATTACAAAAACCCAAAGAGTAAACGGGACAAAAGACCTAGAAGTCATTAATGTGACTCCCCCACCCTCCACACACACACACACACCTCCTTACACACCAACGTTTCAACATGCAAAGACAGCCGCTCCCCTGAGATTACATCATGCATTTATTTTCTATAGAAGCCCTGAAAAGTGTGTGTGATTGTGACTTTAAGTGTGTGTTTCAGAACGTGAGCAAAGATGGAAATAAATTTAGAAATTTACAGATTCACTTTTTTTAAAAAGCACCTGAAGTTGTGTGACAATTTGTATTTTTTATTCTAATTAAAATAAAAATAGTATTTTAGTGACATTCAGCTAAAACAATTCCACGTATGAACATTTTATCCCCCTGATTGTTTATTCCCTGCAAAAACTCGTGCTCTTCTAATTCTCTATTTAACTCTATAATAATGTTTTTGTTGTGCAGGAGCCGGAGCGCAGGCTGAAGGATAAATAATCCTTTTCTCCATATGGCGAGGACAGGCTCTGTCGGCTGATCTTGTCCACATTGTGAACGAAAGGGAACAAATCAAGTGTGCTAAATTTATGTGAGGGGGGTAAACAAAAAACATTTCCATGACAAAACCAGGCTTCGACCTGCAACAGACTCTGCGTTTTGTCCCTCCGAGCGCCAGGAGAGCGCTCCGAGAGACAAATCAGAAAAAACACTTCTAATTAAAAACATTATTTATTTGATTAGATTTTAAAAAATGATTTTATAGAATCTTTTCTTGTTATTTAAATGAACAATTTGACGCCAACTTCATTTCTACATTTGCATGTGTATCCGCGTGCACAAGTGGCAAAAGATTTAGGAGCCTAAATTGGACGTTTAAACAAAAAGAAAAGCATTACATCACTTCTAATGTGAAGCAGGCCTCTAAAAATGCATAAAGGCCTCCAGCTCGCGGTGTAAAAAGCTGCAGGTGTGAAGTGTTTTAGAAAAGCAGATCTGAATTTGTTCCATCAATCCTAAAGGTCATCTGTCAGCCAACAGCCGGCTGTGACGCAACCTGAAGACACGCGGCTTTTAGAGGGAATTAAAACAAAACTTCACCCATCTTAAACCTCCGCCTGTCTTAAATAGGATACTTTTAACCCAATAAATGTTTCCTAACGAATTTATTATGAATTATTATAAAAGTAGTTGATGACTAATATCCTAAATTAATACAAAACGATTTAAACTAATAAAAGTGGAGGGACTGAAAGCGGTGAGTCGGCGCACAGAGAGGAGGAAGTTGTGTTTGCGGTGCGCTCAGCTGGTCGGATCCACTCACCTTGCTCGGAGATCACCCCGGTTAGTGCGGGATCCTCGTCCGACTTGAGGTGCTGCGGCTTGGCTTGCTTGCGTCGGGACATGCTGCTGCTGCTGCGGCGGCGGCGGCGGCTGCGGGCGGTGCTGCTGAGTTTACGCTCCGAGATGCGCCTGCGTTTTGCAGCTGCATCAGCGAAGAGCGGACGGATGAAAAAAGTTCGCAAACTGTCTGGGATCGCGGCGAGGGCGCAAATCTGAAATTAGCCAGTGCTGCTGCTGCTGTTCCCGGTGCTGCTTCTGCCGTTGCTGTGCGTCGGATTGCGCATGTCGGGATAATAATTATGATAGTGAATAATGCCTCGCGATTAATGGCACCGTGTGGAGGTGGGGAGGATTGGCTGGAGTCCAGCGGACGCGCATTGGATATGGTAATGAGGGACGGACTAAGCAATTAGCCGCTTCACTCTCAGACTTTATCCGTCTCTCTTCTTCTTTTTTCCCTCTTTCTTTCTTTACCTCCCCCCCACCACCACCACCAACAACAACACAACAAACCAAATCCCCTGTTTGAGCCAGTTCACAGGGAGGTCTTCGTTCCTCTACTTCACAAAGCGCGCTGACTCTCCAGCGCTCTCCCTCCGCCGTTTCTGATGCGCATCACTCAACTTTTATGAAGCCACAACTTCTCCTCACACAGTCTCCAAATCTTGGCTCACTTCTCTCACTTTCTCTCTTTTTTTTGTCCTCACAAAGAGAAGACCGAACACTCCTCTTCCTCCTCCTCCCCCAAAAGGAAGCGACGTTTAGTCTCTGAGATGTTTCAGGGCTTTAAAGTTTGTTTTCATGTCGGACATTTGTGGTGAAGTGGACGTTTGTTTTCACGCGCCGGCGGCGCGCGGGGAGGGTGGGAGTTCAGCTCTCCAAACTTTGACGCGCGTCTTTGTCTTCGGTTTCGCGGCGCAAAAAAAGAAAAGAAAAAAAAACAACCGTCAACCCAGCCGCCGCCACCGGGATGAAATCAACTCACTAGAAGTCGCTTTGAGTGTTGTGGTCGCGGTGAAGTTCCTCCTGTACTCCTCCTCCTCCTCTCGCTGTGCTTCAGCTCCAGCGGCTCGCCTCCGTGCGCTCTCCAGGAAACTCTCTTATTTTGGGCATGTTTCGGTAACAATAACAACTAAAAAAAAGTGTCTTCCTTGGAATCAGCTCACGTGGGACTTTGAAATGATCTCCTGCAAGCCTCGTTTGCAGCGTCGGGCTCTGTCGTTGTTGGACACGGCTCTGCATGCGTGTGTGTGTGTGCGTATGTGTGTGTGTGTAGGGGGACTGAGCCGTGTGTGTGAGAGAGAGGGGGAGAGAGTCAACCTCCGTGAGGGTTCAGCCCATTGCTTTCAGCCACCACTAGGATGTACCACCACGTTACTGTTCAGCCTCCCGTGTGAACACCCTGACCTGACCTCCCATCATATAATACCTGCTGTCATATCTATCTGATGACGCAATCCTCGGATTTTCACCGAATTCTTTACAGGAAACTATAGGCTTATGGGCGTTTTACGCATCCACGCCAGAAAAAGTCACAACATGAATTCTTATAAAATAATAAAAAGATTCTAACTGATTCAACGTTTTCAAAAATCTTTATTTCCTGTTTTTCTCAGGTAAAAGATCTCACACTAACTCCATACAGAACAGAACATAAATTCTGCTCAAAACACGCATATGATTATATGAATCTGCACATAACATCATTTGATCATTTAATTGTTTTCAATCTGAGCATTTATCTCATTGCTTCTGATTATTTGGAAACATTATTACTCTGAGCGCAGTCAGAGCTCTCCCCCTTTTTCTCCCCTCTCTTGTCTGTCTGACATGTCTACAAGCCAACCCCCCCCCCCCCCCCCCCCCCCCCCCCCCTCCCCCTAACCCTCACCCCCACCCCATCCCCCGGTCCTCATATGAGAGGCAAAAAAAAAAAAAATCATCCTACAACAAGGTCGGGCCTGTGCGCAAACTTTCCCCTTCTCTCCTTCTTTTCCATCACCCTCTTTGAAGTCGCGTCCCAAAGCCCGTTGTTATTATCTGGTATTAATAGATGCAGCCTGCAGGAAGACAAAATCAGCTATTGATAATTGCAAGGAGTCCACGGCAGCTATACTGTATCGATCGGCGTGTCCTCCGCTCCCCTGGCACCGGGAGATAAGGAGACACACTCTTTAGAGCAATATAATTTCTTTTGACCTATCTGCTTGCTACAGACTTATGATGAATAGCCACAGTGGCTGAAGTCCTTTATCACCAAAGTTACCCCCTTGATATAATATTGATTCTTTATAACTAGCTCACCACACAAAAATCAAACTGTCCACTTGGCCATCATCATCATCAATATCATCACAAAGGCGGAGGAATGAAGATCCGCGCGCCTTCAAAGGAGAGAGCCCCCACAATCTTCTCTGTAGGCCTGATCTTTATTTTGCTGATGATGAAAGTAAAAAAAAAGGAGGGGGGGGGGGGTATGAGACGGTGCCATTTAATCCTGGAGGCAAGATGAAATTGGTTTATTTCATCAATAGAAACTCAAGGAAGTCAAGATTCATACAGCTTCATAAAACGATATGTTTATTATACTCAGTGTCATTTCATGTGGATGAGTGGAGATTAAAGGCTTGTTTTAAGGTGCGTCCGGCACCGGATGCGCACCAGAGACGCTTTCTGCTCTAACTTCAGGCTGCTTGGCTCGTGCAGCTAGGGGGATGGGGTGGGGGGCGCACCGCTGCTGGGGGAGGCGATGGGGTGAGGGAGGGTGGAAGAAGAGGAACGCGTAATCACCCAAACATCCGTTGTTACCCACTTCACCCCCTCTGGATCTGTGTGGCAAGGTAAGAAAAAAAAAGGCTGCTGTGCTCGGCCCTGTTCGCCGTGGAAAGCGCAGACTAACTGCTCCTCCGGTCTCCTCTCTTCTCTTCTCCTCCCCTGTCTCACCCTGCAGGCTGCGTCTCACTGCGGATACCGAGCGGAGGGAGGCCGGCTCGCGAGGAAGACGCCGAAAAATGAGGTAAGTCAAGCTTAAATTCTCTACTTTTAAAAATGAAATCATGTCTTTTCTAAAGTAAAATATGGGATCTAGAAGAGAAGCGGGACTGGGCGTGACGTTACACGCGTGTCCGAACAGCGTTTCGTATGACCGCTGAAGTTGCGCAGGTTTAAAAAAAAAAAAAAAAAAAAAAAATTGGAGCTGTTTGCGTCAGTGTCCAATCAGAGGTCTAAGCGGCGCCACACCGCAGGATACTGTAGCAGCCTATGGCGCGTTCCCCGGGCTCCATACGCACCAATCAGACGCTGTTTGAGTGTTTTTATTTTATTATAAGGATGAACTTAATATGAGTGTCTCTCAAGACAAATGGCGTCAATAGATCATCATTGGTGTCGCTTCGTCGTCGCTGTGAGCCACGCTGTTTGTTACAGTCAGGATGGAACACTAACTCCAGCCTCTCAGTCAAATAGTAGTTAGTTTTATGTTTATTTGAGGATTAAAAATACTAAGTTAGGATTTAAGATCATCTGTAAAAAGGTTTATTTGGGAACTTCAACCGGATTACATCACCAGGTCAGGGATCTGCAACCTGTGGCTCCGGGGCCACATGTGGCACTTTCTAACTTTGACCACAGACATCATGGAGATTATTGATATAAAGATACAGATTTAGCTGTTTTTGTCCAATATATGCTAATATGAGATATCATCCACATTGATTCTAATATTACACACAATCTGATTTTTGTCACACGATCCAAACAGTGAGATGGTGTTTTTTTAATCCACCACAAAAAAATGTAAATTTTAAACATATTTAGGCAAAGAGGGGAATGTAAAGTCAGACAATGAAATAAAACATTCTACAGAAACATGAGAAGTTGTTCTGAGTTTGAACTACATCCAGACTTGCATTTGATAAAAAAAAGAAAACAATCCAAGTTAAAAAAGTTTTTTTTAAATGTTCTCAAAATCACATTTAAACAACTAAGAAACATCACATTTTTATTCTTATTCTGATGATTTTTTTAGGATGTAAGGATGTGTTTGAACATGTAGATGTGGCATCCCAAGCTTTCCCCTAAAAGATTAAAACGACTCACAGATTTGAATAGTTCAGTGTAAATTTTAACAGGGAAGGTGTAAATTACTTTTTCCTTTTCACAAAAAATTTTATTTTACATACACACATCACACACAATGCAATATATATATATATATATATATATATATATATATATATATATATATATATATATATATATATATATATATATATATATATATTAAAAAAAAAGTAATTTCACAACATAACCAACCCTCTCATTTTTATTTAACACCTAATGAGTTGTATTTTTTCATTTTTAATCTGTGGGAGAAACAGCAGATTATATCTATACAGGTTGCAGACTCCTGATCCGGGTTGTAATTTAGGATTCTAGTGCACAATTATTAGGAAAATGTACAATAAAATCACTAGAATGGGTTTCTGAAAGATCCTTGTGTCATTTTAACTGCTAAAACTCCTATTGTGCAAAGTGGGTGCTGCAGATGTTTTAGTTTCATGCTGTTTTATAGTTTATGTCTTTGTGTGAGCTACGTTTTTAACATGAACTGATACATAATTGTGGATATGCATAAGTAATGACTGTTGTTTCTGGGGTTGATGTGGTTTTATTTACAAACTGATGACAGATAAAGCATTTTGAATCTGTCTGAGAGAACATAACTCTTCTTTATTTAGTTGCCATATCATGAACTGCCTCTCTGTCTTCAGCTGAGTCAAGTAGAGGGTCTGACAGGCGGTTTGTACCTGAGACGAGTCAAATTTGATGTGACCGGTTCAGCCAGGATTAATTGAAATGAATTGAATCAACCCATTTCTCCTGCTACTGTAATTAAATTAGTCGCTGGGGCATAATTGGACGTGGAGTTGACACTTGAGACGAGATGACAAAATGCTCATTGCTGCCACCAACAGACTATGTGTCAAATTCAGTGTGAAAGGCAGAGTCCTGAATGCTGTCTGACACGCTGCTTCAGTGGATGAATCTCCAAAGAAAACCACAGTCAGATGATCAGAATAAAATGACGTCTCATGCAAACAACGTTTTAAAACTAAATAAGCTTTAGAATAATTCAGAAGTATGTGAAAGTGTTTGTAAAATCTCCAAAATTTAAAATATTACGACTGTTTTTAAAGATTTCAAAATAAAAGATGCAGGCCTTGTTTCAAACATCTTTTATATGATCTGGTGGTCAGTCTGAAGAAGGGAAGAGGTTTTATGGTGAATATTCTTTGGTCATTTCTGTCTTTAATGCCACCTCTAAGAACAATAAGCAGAAAAAGGCTAAAGCCACACTGATGACACTTAATCTCATTGGAATTCCTTGTCAGGTTTGACCTTGAGAAGATATTAGCCACTCGGCGACTGACTCTGAGTGTGTGTGTGAGGGGAGGGGTGTGTCTGTCTGCAGTACAAATGTTTATTCCTTCATGAGTTTTATCATTTCATCAAAGAAAACACATCTAGAAGTAATTTTAAGATTAAGATTGTAGTATTTCCTATCAGAGTACACGTAGAGGGATGTAGACATCCTGATGAGCTGCTGGAAGTGAAGATAGAAAAAAAAACGCAATAAAACCCACCATAGACCAGATCAGACCTGAGGACTTCCTGGATCTGAGGCCCAGTGACGTGTGTGTGTGTGTGTGTGTGTGTGCGTGCCTTAGTGTCTGTTCAATAGAGGCCCGTTGAATTTTTAAACAGCATCAGTTACTTCATACTGTCATTATTTTGGCACCATTTGCCATGCTCATTCCTGGTAAGTGCACGTCTCTGCTGTCTCACCGTGTCAGCTGGAGCCGTGTGAGCCAAGAGAGGACATACACTGTTACATCACAGCGTTATGGTGATGGAAGATAGCATACAGGTAACCAGAGGGGAGGGTTTGACTGTTTCATGTCCTTTGTGGTGATTAGTTTACCATCAGATAGTCAATGTGTGTGTGTGTGTGTGTGTGTGTGTGTTTGTGAATTCCTGCAACTGAATAGGAGAACTAAGTCAGGAAATAAAAGATAAAGAAACTACAAATGAAGTGCTTTTGATCACTATAGAGCACATTTCAAATAATCTGAAGCGCTTTCCTGTAACAAGAATACAACATGACTGATGCGAGGTCAGTTACAAAATTTTAAAGCAACAATCAGTTACACTCACTTGTGTCTGGAGGAAACAACGGACTCTGATAGAGTAACATTAAATCAGTAGAGGAAAAGTTAATACCTAATCATGTTCATTTAGTTTGACTAAGTCAAAAGCAGTTAACATATAATATTTGAAGTATAATTTAATCTGACGATCTCCAACCATCTCTACATCACATGCTGGTTTGGAACAAGACAACCTTTAATTTAATCAGTGAAACAAATTCAATACAGTATATAACATGTAATTTAAATGTTACACATATAATACAAATGTAACTATTATTCACTTTATTTATATTACCCTTACACTATAAAATGTATATTATATATAATAGAATACAGTGCAGATGTTTTTATAATTTAAAAAATAAGTTGTTAGTCTTTCTGTAACCTGAAACCAAATGATCCATGGACCAGTACTGGGCCTTGCACAAGTATTTGAAGACCCGTCATTTAAAATATGAACTCTCATCCCAGCCTTTTCAATGTCAAATTTACTTCTATAGAACATCAAAACAACCAAAGCAACAAGCTTTACAGATGAGTCAAAATGGTAATAATAATATTAAAAGCTCATTGAACTTCTTTCTGAGTTTACCTAAGAAATGGATCACTCGTGAGTTGAGTCATGTTCCACCTCTACCAGACGTGTTAAGTACTAACAAACAACATATAACCTGAAGTTACAAACTTTTTCTAACTAACTTTCTGTTTAGTAACACCCTCATAAAGTTATTAATGTGAGAAGAACCTGTGAGAGGCGGTTGAGATGAAGAAAGAGGGCGTCCTGTTTGCTGTGGGGCGATTTCACATTCTTCACTTTACAGTAGTGGATGCTACGTTGCGTCAACATTCGTTTTTCTCTTTTTCCTTTTTGCCTCCATCTCCAGGGAGAAATATTTGTCTGAGGAACCCTTTTCTCTGTAGTTCCTTCTTCCTTTGTCCCTCAGACTGACTTATTTATGGTTTCCAGCTAATGAGCTATACGCTCTTTTGTAGTGAGAGACAGCATGTGTAAACATTTAGATTTTCCCCCTCAACTACAAGGAGAAACCCACCAAATTAAAAGGCGCAAAGTGAGATGAAATCACAGAGCAACCTAACACCTGATCAAATACAAGGTTACCCAGTTGGTGTTTTGTGTTTTGCCGTGTTAATGCCCTGTGTTGCTATCAGTCTGGCGTGTGTTTTGGAGGACTGCCAGCCAGTGGAGGAAGAGCACCTATTTGGTGGAGAGGTAATTGCTACACAGTAGCCTCTGATTGCCAGGATCTTTCACTGGGAACATCCACGGCTCCCTTTTCACTCGCTCCAACAGCCTGATTACAAATCATCTTATTGATTTGATGAGTGCAAGATGTTTGCTAATAACTGTTCTCATACCATCTGTTAATCTTTGTTGTGATTAAAAAGGTAATCCCAATACCCATTATTCCCAATGACAGGAGCAGGGGGATCGTTCTCTTAGACAAGCTTTAGTTCCTCGTGGGTCGGGCTGGGCCGAGGGGGGAATTCAGGGGGAGGGACGCGAGACCGAGGATATCACTCATCTCCAAACACATCTGAGAAACCTGCTCCATCCTCTACATACTAAACACGATACAAAAAAAGAATTACACCCTCGCTAAAAATCCATTACCTCTTATAATCACACAAAATGATTTTTCCTAAATATGATAATAAATCACAGGCTGGATCAATAGGCTGCAGACCAACTGCTATGCCCTGATAAGGCATCAATCAATATTTAGTATTTAGATTTTAATTAATACCTCAGTGGAGCTCGCAGCCTTCTAACACTGAGAGAAATATAATCTGCGATAAAAATGGAGCAAAATAAAGAAATTGACAAAAGCAGCCCTGTTAACAGTCTGCAGCTGTTACTCATTTCTGTCATTGATCAGTCAATTGCTTAGCTGTAATTTAGGACCCTTTAAAAAATCAAGCTTGTGTGTGTTTCATGTGTGTGTTCCATGCATGTGTGTGTGTATGGATTGCATAGGGGAGGTATGGATGTATGTGTTTACATGGCAACAAACCCATCGATCACACTCGGTATACGGCTGAGCTAAGCTGCTGAAGTACCTGCTGCAAACTGTGCACAATCTCCAGCTAGCATCACATGTTGGATGAGAGGGCTGCAAAGCTACAGATCAACACAGAAAGTTTGCATGTTTTAGGTCCTTTTTAAAGTGAAACCCAACAACACAACATGTGGCGTGCGCTATCTTTCTCGACACTAAATTTAGTAATCCAATCTTCATACTTGTGGTCACCTAATGCTTCCGTTTGCTGGCTTTGAGTGCTTTAATGGCTGCTGCCTTCAAATGTGCTGCAGCAAAGAAATACATGTAATTGGCTGTTTTGCAAAACTTACAGAAATGCAAATAGTGTCAGAGTGATGTGGCTCAAACACACAAACAAAGCTAATTTTAGAATTGATTGTTGTTGGGTTTTTTTACTTTTATTTATTCAGGTAATATCCCATTAAGATTAAGAATCACTTTTCCAAAGGACAGCTGGGAGGCAGTGAGAGGTTCAGAGTCTTGCCCAAGGATGCTTCTAGTAGCTTAAGCCTGGGATTGAACGCAGGGATTCCAAAAGGTAAACAGCCTATTTTCCCATGAGCCACAGTCACGCCCATTTTAAGGATAGTGTAGGTAATAAATCCAGGACTCAGGAGTGCTACACATTGTAAGAGTCAACCCTGTCTGTCTGTCTGCATAATATTTAACGAGCAACTGATTCAATTTTAGTAAAAACTCAATGAATCACTGGATGTACACCTACCTACAACTGATTTACTTTTGAAATGAATCCAACTGAAGCTGCCCGCCAGAGCTAATAAAACTTAGCCAACTCATAAAGTCAATCAGTGTTCCAAATATTCAGAAACAATTTGTTGTGTTAGTAACTGAGAGTCATTCACAGCACTGAATGCTTTGGAATCACGTGAGATCTAGCCACATAGCCAGGGCAGCTGTGGCTACAGACGTTAGTCGTAGTTTACCACCACCAGTGAAAATGAGTGTGTGAAAGAATAATGGAGCTTCTGTCAAAGCACTTTGGGTGTTTAGAAAGGCGCTATATAAATCCAATCCATTATTATTATTATTATTATTATTATAGCATTAGATTACACACATAACATAGTGCATTTTAGAATTCATTTTAAACTTTTAGTTTTTACTTTTAAAGCCATGCGTGGTCAGGTCCCTGTTTATATCTCAGACCTTTTAAAACCCTACAGTCCTCCTCTTAGTTTGCGGTCTGCTAGTCAGAGGCTGTTGGAGGTTCCTAGATCACATTTTAAGTCCAGGGCAGATAAATCTTTTAAAGTAGTGGCTCCAAGATTATGGAACACTTTACCTCCTCCTCTGCGTTGCCTGGACTCTGTTGATTCTTTTAGGAAACAGTTGAAAACTCATTTATTCAGGCTCGCTTTTAACTGATTTTAGCTGTCATGATGTTTTTGTTTTATCATGTTTTTATTTTGCGTTTTATCATGTTCTTATCAAGTTTTTATTTTGTGTTTTATTATGTTCATATCAAGTTTTATCCTTTGTGTTTTTATAATTGTTTTTATTGTAAAGCACTTTGTGGTCATTGACCTGAGAAAGGTGATATATAAATAAAGTTGTTATCATTATTATTATTATTATTATTATTATTTTTATAACCAAATGGCTACCATCCTGCTATCTCTCAACCAAATTTGAGTCATTAAAGAGTTTCAAACTCTGGTATGAAGGCAGCAGGTGATATGGATTCCATCAAGGAATGATAAGCCTTTAATTTAATTAGGCACTTAACTAAATCAGTAGCAAGTAAATATAGATTTATAATATCAAGTAAAGCTAATTAAGACATGTTTCTGAGTGAGGAAATATCACCTCATATCTCGTTTGATGTTATTAAAAGACGTTAAAACTTTATGTGTAAAAGAGTCTGAATGCCTGTTCAGGCTTTTGGCAGACAGCCTGCTCCTCTACTGGTCCCAGTGATGTGAGCTAACAGGACATGCGTGTGCTGCTCTGGGTTACGGCTGGATTTAAGTGTCTCAAGGCTGTCTGCTGTCTAACTTGGGTCAACAGGATATTAGGTCACAGCAACGACGGTCCGAGTCAACGGTGTTTCTTTTAAGCCGATTCCTGACACACACGTCGTGCATCCACACATTAGGGACGCACATGACAGCACGCGCATAAACATGCAATGGAGGTCACCTTAATCGGCCTTGGTGTCAGTTGGGGGTTGCCACACATGATGATCGTCAAACAACAGTCACAGAAAGGATTAATGCCTAGGCTGCTATGAGTTTAAAGGGGGATTGTGACAGACTGTTGATACCTTCCCTATTAGAATATTTATTTTCTGATATAAAGTATTTTCTCAGATGTTGGACTTGAATTAGGAGGAGTTTATTAGAA
Source organism: Callopanchax toddi (assembly GCA_006937965.1). Lineage (NCBI taxonomy): Eukaryota > Metazoa > Chordata > Actinopteri > Cyprinodontiformes > Nothobranchiidae > Callopanchax > Callopanchax toddi. Next base: position 703,625 of record SSNR01000076.1, read on the forward strand.
TATAATCATTGAACGCACTGAGGAATGCTTTTTTATTCATCCTCTAAAGTGATAAACAAACATAAAGAAGTTCCTGCCACCAGCAGTAGAAACGACTTCCTCTCTAAAGTGATGTTATGGTGACAGACTGAACTTTTTCCTACTCAACACAGAACAGCCATCAAACTGCAGTTATCAGTGTTGAGCTTAGCCCTGTGTTAAAGCTCACACACCATGAGACTAAACTGGATTCGACAATCCCTATTAATCCCTTCTTACTGTTAGATGGACAAGGTGCCAAGGGGGCCGTGTGAGGGGGGGCTGGCACTGGCCAGGCATAAGCAGAGTGAGTCAGCTGCTACCGGAATTACTGTAATTGAATTAGTGTGTGTGGCCGTGCTAATTTCTAACGGTGGTGGTGGTGGTGACAGGATGAACTGCACTGAACTAGAAAGCAAGTGACATTCACAGAATGAATGTTGTAAATTATAACCTCAGTGTTGAGACTTAGGCATCAGAATTTTCAGATAGTCTGGATCTCAAATGCACGTATAGTTTGTATCATTTGTCAATGAAATTTTAAATAAAAAACACTGAAATTGGAAAACAGAAAGCTAAATTACTGAAGACTGACCGTGCAGTCTTGACTTTTTATGAACTTATAACAGTTGTATAGAGTTGGCAGTTAGAAAAGAATATATAATATCAAAACAAGATTAGCAACATTTATTTATAGCACGGACCTGCAGACTACATACCATTAAAGCTATTAAAATCGATGCACATGAGGTTCTGTTGAGGAGCACATTACAGGGAGACAGTTTTTTATCTACACAAATCACGGGGTTGGTCTCATTCCTACAAACGGATGTCTTAATATCACCAGTGTATTTTATAAATGCTGTATTAAACAACAGTCATGTGAATGCTCTTTTTTTATCCTTGATCACACAGCTGAGAATGGGAGTTACCAGACCAGGATCTGTAATCACCAGCTGATAAAGGAGTCTACAATGTTTAGAAATGGTGTTTCAAACACTGTTTATAAATTTAAATAAAAACCGCCATCATAACGACAGCTCTGACCTGCTTTAACTACGTAACCAAACTCAGTTATTTCCTCCAGCCCAGCAAAGAGTTGTACTCTATTAAAGCACGGCTAACATTCAACCTTAGACAGTAGGTCAACAATAGAGATCAGGAGCTGATGCAGTGAGAAATGCTGATCAGGACCCTTATCTGATACTTGAGGTCAGATTGGGACATCTGTGTGTTAAAAAGCATTTTAGTATGTTTCTTCCATCTTAGTGCTAACATTAACTCTGTTCTATAAATAATTAAATTTAATATTTTTAACACCGCCCCCCCCCCCAAATAAATGAAAAAAAGAGCGCAATCCTCCTATCTTTGGCTGCACATCACTTAACAAACTACGTCTTAAAATAGTGAAGAAAATAGTTCAGTCTTTTAAAGTACTGGAGTTTATATTGAACAAAAAAATGGGAAAAATATGAAAAATATGCACTTGAAGTAAAAACAGCTTAGTTCAAGAAGAACTTAATTTATAACGGATTCACTTTTTACTGAAAATTTAAACAGGAAACATATCATCCTATTCCGCTATATGCAGATGGCATGCAAGTTTTTCTCATGAGAATTCTACTGGTACAGAATAAAAGAGGTCCTGGCATGTAGTGACGTAGTCACCTCCTCTTTATCTTCCTAATCTGTTATAAGTCTGCTAGTAAATTGTCCTAATTATGGCGCAGTGTGGCAAATTCCTTCATTCTGAGTGGGATTTATGAGTCAAAAACACCTGAATCATCCCAGTAACATTATGTCGTTTAAACATTTTACCAACACTTTCCCATCTGGTTATAAATGATATTAACTTTGAGCCCAGATTGTTTATACACCTGGTAACTTTAGCAACAAATACTGAAAATGTGGAGGATTCAGTGAGTCTCGGTAGCACATGATGGATTTTAATGATAGGTATTGATATTTATCTTTTTAAAATATATACATATGTATATTTGTTTATTTATTTGATACTGGACATCTTGTTATTCCTTTGTTTGTTTGTTTATACTCTTTATGAACTTCACTGAGCACGAACATCGCCCTGATCCTGACCTTTTGTCTTATCCTAATCTGCTTACTATCAATATAATCGGCTAACAAGCTGACCTTAATGTTTGCCAGGATTACTTGTAAACTTATTTTAAAGTGTGTTAAGTGAAATAAGCCTAAAGATCTTCAACATCCCCAAAATACTTTTTTCTTTAAAAAAAATTGCTATCTTTTTGATATATATTTTTGTATATATTATATATTGTCTTAAATATTACTGACTGGTATATACAGGCAAGGTTTCTGACATTTTGTAACATTTCTCTTGTGAAGCAGAAGAAGTCTGAACACTTTCCTGTAAAGTAAAATGAAAACATTTACCTGAAGATACATGATATGAGATATAAGATATGATGTGAGATAAGTCTCAATAAAATAATTAAAATAATGCCCTGTGTTAATTAAATTAATGCTTAATTATCTAACATAAAGTGAGTGTAGAAATCTACATCTTCATGGCATGTATGAAAATCAACTACTTTTTTTTGTAAAGCACTTTTAGATAAAAGCTAACAATCTAATGCATGCCCCAACCTAGCAAAGCATGTTTACTCCCACAAAAAGTTATGAAAAAATTAAGCAAAACTCATATATTTTACTTCAATTAATTTTTTTTTACAGAAATTCAGATGTGTGTGTGTGTGTGTGTGCGTGTGTGTGTGTGTGTGTGAGTCACATCAGACAGCAACTCACTTTGAGGAACAACAGCAGCGGGAGTCTCTAGGTTTTCTATGTTAGTCTTATTCTGACCCACATGTTTCATGAAAGCATCTCCCAATGGGAAGCCAACGCGTGACTCACTTTGTGCAGCCACTCATATTTAGTAATTTTATATTTTTTAGTAAGTTTATATTTAGTACTCAAAGCAAGAAAACTGAGTGATCTCATCTGAACTTAATGTGGAGTTGTTCACAATCAAATCAACCAGGTGGGCGTGTTATTCTATATCTAATAATACAAAAAGTCCACTAAAATATAAACCAAACTTCTGTTTTTCCCATTCATTTCTGCCTTTAAGATGCTTAAAAGTCACAGACTTTTAATGCAGCTACAGTGTCAATGGTGCTGTAAGGGAACCTGATATTTCAGAAGCCTAATAACACAACTACAGTGAAGATTGGCAAAATAAATGCTGAGTTTTGAACAAAATCCGACAAATCAACTAATGTACAATCCAAGAAAATACTCGGCTGTTTTCACTGCTTACAGTGGGTTAAGTCGTTTTGTGATTTATAGTTGTGTTTTATTAAAGGTGGTCAGTTTTTGAAAAACACGCTTATAGTTTCAACATTGTGTGTTGTTTTTTAAAATGCAGTTATGTGAAAAGTGATTGTTTATTTTTTATGTTTTTTCTTGTGTTTTATGAAGTATTGCTATATAATATACATAGATATATAATAATATAAAAGTGTTGTGAATTTAAAAATAAGTTCAAAAAAGTAACTTGGCTTTTTAGCTTATTGAAGATGTTTATCTTTTAATCTGAGGAGCTTTTATTTTTCTAGACGTTTCTCCTCATAGTGTCTTTTATTGTTGTATTGAGTTAATAGTTTTATTCTTTGTTTCTGTATTAACAAGCAACATTTTTTGTAAAATGTTCTTGTGATTTCTGTTTTCACACTCATGTTTTGTGGAACATGAGTGTGGAACGTTACGTTCTGAGTTTGTGTTTTTTCTGATTTATTGAATTGTTACGTAAAGCATGATTGTTTTGTGATTTTTTTTAATTTTCTTGTATTTTAGGAAACATGCTGATGTTTTGTGAAACCTGCAGTTGTATTTTGAAAAATGCATTTTTAAATGTAATATGTGTGTTATAATTTTTAAAGAATATAGCACTGTTTTTATGAATATAGATGTATTGTGTGAAAGACTTTGTGTTCTGTCTTGTTTTTTGGATTTTTTTGTTATATAGGACAACTAAAACTGAGAATCTAAATTTCTCAAGAAGTGAGGAAATATGTTTTTACATTTATTTGAGTAAAGAAACCTTTTATGAATATAGATGGATTTATGACAAAAATTGATGTAACTTTGAAACACGTCAGAAAATGAGAAATCTTCAGTTTTTCGTTGTTATGAAACACCAACAGGGTTTGGTAAAATGCTGTCACCTGTGAGTAACATGCTCATATTTTGGGAAATGCAGCAACTTTAAAAAAGATGTGGTTCGGTTTTCTGAAATCAGGTTTAGTTATGTAACTTTTTCTCTTGTCATGTTTTGTAAAATGTATTTTTTTAACTAATGTGAGCATATTTGTGACAAATGGTTGCATTTTCTCTTGTTTTTACAAAATGTTGCTGCAATTTCAAAAATACAACAAAACTTATTATTGTGTTTGTTTTATTTTAGTCAGTTAAGTTTTTGTTGAAATTATTATTTTAATGCCAATTTTTGACAAAGCCCTAGTTTTGCAGCCTAGGGTCCCATTAAATCCTGTATTGGGATTTTTTAAAAATGAACAATACGTTTTTTTCTTTGCTGTAATAAAAACAACTCAAACATAAGTTTACTCATCTGGGGAAACTTTTAAGTTAAATCTCATCTGAACAAGAAGCAAAAAATTCCCACACACTGTATCTGGTGTGAGGAGGTATTTGAAGCGATCTCATGAACCTCCGTCTGCATGAAGCTGCTGTTAAATCTCATCTACGCTCCTCGTTTAGGCAGAAATTTAAAATTCATTTTCAAACTCAAACACTTTTCCACTTGCTTTATGCGTCTTAGGGGGAACATGCTGCAAGTTTGTTGTTACAATAATTTATAGAGTTATGCATAAGTGATCTAAAATAAAACGCACAGCAAAAGCAACAAAAACCAATGAAGGAGAAAGAGTGAGATAACACTGAGGTGGAAAATGGAGATGGGGGGTGGAGGTGGGAGGGGGGGGATGATGGACAGTTGTGGAGACAGGGTTGTTAGTTTATGTAGGCTGCGGGCTGAGTCGACTGGAAAATTTTGATCACTTTAATTTACTATATCCAGCGTTGCTTCTCTCCCTGTCCAGCACTTTTATCAAGCCCTGTAAGGCCGTATTGATTTTTTTATTTTCTGCCCAGGATAAGAAGACAGAGAGTTAGGGAGCTCTGGTGAATGGAGAACTTTCCTCAGATTGCTGCTATTCTCCAGCTTATTGCATCCTGTCGTTTGTAGTTTCAGATGATGTCCAGTACGCCACGGCTGCTCCAGCCAATAAACTAGGTGACTAACAATGGAAGAGGGCCAGGAATGAAGAGAGGGAGACAAGCCAACCAACCGCACCACACACAGATAAAAACACAAGGTCGGAGGAGGAGGACGTTTTATAGCCACAAGTAACCATGCTGAAACAGAGTTTTTATGTTTCAAATGCATTTAATTATATTTAGCAACAAAACCCATTTTTAACTTCTGAATATGCTGTATATGTAATATCTAAATTAAAATGAAACACATGTATTTAGCTTTCTATTTTCTTCCTAAAATATTAATTGTTTTTTTTTGCAATTTTTAATGAAAACAATAAATTATTTTTTCACTTAAAGTTAAAAAGCCTCCGTTTGAGGAACTCATCAGTGTGTCTCTGTTTTTGGTTCTTTTCTTGTCTGCATCCCAATCATGTTGGGATTCATAATTTTGGGACTGAAGGCAGGAAAACTATTTAACATTTATTGTAAAATCTTTTACGGGTCCATGTGTGTCTCCCTGAGGTAATTTAATTATCACCTTTGCCCCTAAGAAACTCAATTAAATTAGAGGTGATGTTTTTATGGAATGGAATGGGACAATCATTTGTTCTTCAGTCTTGCATTTATGTTACAAGACAAATTACATTTTTTTTCTGTATTTTTTTTCTTATCCAGTGGTTGCATATTTGTGTTTTTAAATGCTGGTATGAAAAGTGTGTGTCGTGTGTGTGTGTGTGTTGAAAAATAAGAGAGGTATGTGGGTGGAAGAGACCGAGAGAGATTAGTGACAGTCTGATAAAAGATGTCTCCAAAACCCTAATTAAAATTGAATACCCCTGCAAATGCAAAGCAACATGCAATCTGCAGGTATTTCATTTAGAGCAACTATCTCAGCGAGAGGCTGTTTTTTAAATGCCTTCCTTCATTGCTGCCAAATAGCGATCCTCCTTCCTTCCGTTTTATTTTTCCACACTTCCACATCTGCTGCAAGCTTCGTCAAACCTCTCAAGTTTGTCTCTCTCTCTCTCTCTCTCTCTCTCTCTCTCTCTCTCTCTCTCTCTCGTGCTTAGTATCGCACACAGTGGCAAAATAAAATCAGAGGTACCTGGAGTGTGTTTGTCTTAAAAGCAAATCCCTTCCAGGAGTCAGGACTCAGCTCATTAAATGCCTGAAATAAAAAGTTCTACTTCTAACATGAGCTGAAGTTGTTTTTTGATCAAACAAAATTAGACCAAAAATTATAATGTTTGATTAATAAACATCGAAAGTATTGTTGCACAAATGTTATTTTGAAATGTTTAGACTTTGCAACAAAAATGAACTAATCGGTGTGTGTATTTTAAAAAATCTGTAGCAAAATTAGGCTTTTTTTTTGCATATTGTGGTAAATTTATTCTAGGAAACATGCCTTTTGTCACTCGGCATTCTGTTATTTTTGAAGAAAATGTCCTCAGAGTTCCTCCCATTGTCTTTTAGTTGCATCATTAAACTGAGGCTCATCCTCTGTCCTTGGTCATCAAACACATCTTGCATTTTTGTGAGTAAAACTAGAAAAGCGGAAAATGGTGTTTGAGAGCAGACCTGTGTTGTGGCTGCAGCTGCACTTTCACTTCCTGCTGTCTGGACTCAGACTGCCGGTCATGTAATCCGCCTTTAGAAGAACTCACAGACACACAACCAGTCAGTGTCATCAGCAGTTAAACTGCCACTTTACATCAAGCAGATGATACTATTACAAACGTTAGCTTGGCGACACACAGGCCACTGTCAGACAGCAGTGTTCTAATAATACCAGAAAATTTCTTAATTTGTTTTTTACTCAGTTCACTTTTGGTCCTGGATTTGATGCTTTTGTGAGTTTTTATCTTTGCCAAACAAGGGCTTGAATAAAACTCTTACAATAGATAAAAACATGTTTGTTTTAATCATAAAGCAGGGATTTTTTTGGAAACATTTTACAATGAAAATGCTTCAATATGTAGCCAAACAATATAACATACAATAACAATATGATGTAAAACACAATAATTCATTCTAACCTGAATAAAATGTATTGTATAAAAACATGAAACTTGTATTAAAGGCCTTTACTCAGGTCAAAAGCCATTAGTTTATGTGTGAATAAATAGAGTTTAGAAACTGCTTTTAAAAGGGAACAAATCTCAATAAATAATAAATTTGAATAAAATGTGTGTAAATCAGTATAACAAACCAAACTACAAATGGAAAGTAAAAAGGACCTTTGTGTTTAAAATGAGTTTTTATTTGAATATAAGACATCAAAAGTCTCATAAAATAAATTTGTAAATTTGTGCTACTTGGTAATAAAGTTATTCAATTCAGTTCAGTGGGGGATAAAACAGCTGATAGAACAATAGACACTCCAAGTTTCATGACTTTTATTTTTAAGAAACAAACTCTTGATGAAATAAAAACAGCCCAGTACATGAACATATTATTCGACTGTTTCTCAGAGCTCACACTTCTAATCATTTTCCTCTGCTGCCTGCTGAACACAGAGGAAATTGCTCTGACCTAAGCTGCCGTTTAGTCACAAGGATATGGTTGATTTGGTGCGCAGCCAAAACTGTGTACTTGAGTCATTTTACTGTATGTATTTACTTTTGGTTTTTGCTGTCCATTCCCAGAACACCAGTTGAATCATACAGCAAATAAATCTTCCCCTGCTCATGAAGTTTCAAGTGGTGAACAATAAACATGTGCCTTCAGCGCGCTCTTGCTTTCTGCTCATGTCTTGTTTTAACCTCCTCATGCTCTGAATGCAGTCATTATTTTCTCTGGTGATGTTTTGTCATGTAAACTATTGATTTCTGTCATAATTAGGCTGTATAACGAGGAGGAGTTTAGAGACAGTCCCACATGTTGAAGACGGGGATCAATAAGAGCTGCGAGCAGAGTTATTGATGCACAATGTATCACATTATGAAATATACGTAGGAATAAGCTGCACACGAGATTAAGGATCAATGAAGAGTATGAGGATTAATATAGTCCTCCTCTTGACACCCCAGGTGTGTGTTTTTATCCTCTAAAACTAGACGTGCTTCTATGTGATCTGGGGGAATTAGGTTTACTTGTTTCAATCCAATATCCATCACTGATAGGATGCTGCAGAGATGATTTAAATGCTGTTATCATGATGATTTTCTACTCATCCCTATAGATGTTCTAAACTTCAGAGCATTGTCATGTCTGAAAATCTTTTTACCTGCTTTAATTTTCTTTATAAATATATTATTATATATTAGTCCTCACGTGAGCTTGATTCTGTTTTTATGGAGCTGATTTTTTTTTATAAGTCTCCCCAGAGCGCTTTAAACTCAAAATAACTCTACCACTCTGCGCCACAAATATGACATTGGTACTCGCTCGCCATCCCGACCACACTGACTGACTTCAAAACTCAACTCGTAAACGTAACTTTCTATGACGCATGTCAGGACCTCAGCGTTTGAGCTTCTGTTCTTAATTTATCCCCACTGTGGACAGCGACGGGGTGTGTTGTCAGCCAGCTGACCCTTGAAGTAGCCTGAAGGAGGGCAGGGAGGAGGAAGGAGGAGGGGGTGAAGGGTGGGAGGGAAACTTGGGCCAAGGTCAAGATAGCTAATTTGTTTCCTGCATCCCCTGACTTCCCTGAGAGGCAGACCACACACTGCCCGTACATGGGAGGGGGGGAGCTTTAATGTGGTTGAGGGTACATAACAAGGGGCGGAGGTCATCAGCTGCTGGGTGCCATGTCATGTACAAATAATCTGTTTGTTTTAAAAGCTCAACTTCTGCTGTGAGTATGAGGAAAACAACAGTAAAAGTAAAGACGTGAAACTCAAATGAGAATTTAAATAAAAAGCTTAACATCCCTTCATGGAATGCATATTAATCATCAATGTCAGAATTTTAAATTAAGACAACCTGATGTCAAGAAATGATGGAGTTACAATTGTTTTTGGTCAGTCTTGAAAATAACATCGTCACCTGAAAAAGACGTTCTGAGAGTTAAAAATCCATCCTGTGTTTCATGAAATTGTTCTTTACAGCTTTGAAGGAAACAGTTTTCCTTTGTAAAAAGAAAACATGGGTCCAACTTGATAAAAACAGCTCCAATTTGTTACAATATTTGAATGATCTACAAACTTTATAAATTAACATAGAAAAACCTAACTACTTGTAACAAAGTGAATTAATTTTTTAAAAGTTGGACCCATGTTAACTTTTTTACAGTGTAGGCAAAGATGTATAGCACTCAGTTTATGTGAATGACTTTCAGCTACTACTACACCAAATTACTACTCAGAATCTGTCAAGCTGACTGAGTTTGAGTTGTTTTGGGTGTTTTCTGGCCATCTTGAATTTAGTTGACTCCAAAATGTAACCATTTATAGACGTAAAGCCAACGACTGCTCTCTGGACGTTTCACTAAAATCTGTTCACTCGCTTATGAGAAATGGTGCTAATGCTATAAACCACACATTCACAAGTTAAAACATTATTGCCCAAAAAGTTTTCATATTTACAATGAAAAAAATCTAAAATGGGTATAAAAAATGTATAAAATATTTTTAATGCAAATGTCTCACGAGTCAGGTTTTGCTCTTTGAAGTCCGTTTACACAGCAGCATCATTCAAAGATACAAACATTTTTGACACACCGCCCTTGTGTTTTTGTATACACAGACGAAACATAATTCTTTGAAAATGATGTCACCACCTCTGATTTAACCCACGACCCCAAATACTCCAGATAAAACAACGCTGCAGCTTTGTTGACTGTGTTTATGTTCTTTTTTATGGCAATAGGTTCAAATACAGGCAGAGTTACATCATTTTGGAAAGAAATATTGTGTTTTATTATCAACAAACAAAAGATAATTTTAGGAAAACTGTTCCCATGTGGACAAGGCCTATTGAATCCCATGAGCGTAAGGAAGTCTGTGTAAGGATTTAGCTTCTAACTTATTTCAACAGATCTTATAGACTTCCTGAAGTCAGCTCCTTTTAGAGATGTCAGAGGAATTTCAAGAACCAGACTTCAGCAATAGGACTTATTTAACTGTCCTCAAATTTTACAAGGCAGAGCATGAGAATAAGAGTTCATAAGAAGTCTCTCAAAACAATAAACTCAGACCTAAAGTACACCTGGACCTATCCTCTGACACACAAACTGTAAAATATCCCTCATCAGCACAGACAAGAACCGACTATAAAAATATCAGCGTAGATAGTTGGATATTGTAAGATTTATAAGTACTCCTGGTAAATTGCAGTTAATTATAGTAAAAGGCGCCTTTTTGAGAACATTAATGGTCAATAATGGAAAATTACAAATGGCTGCATAATTATAGTTTTCATCAAAAACATGAAGCGTTAGTGTTAAAACATTAGACTCAATTAAACTGGAGACAGATTGTGTGTTTGTGTATGTGTAGGTGTGTGTGTGTGTGTGGAGATTTAGCTTTTGACTTCACAACTTTCCAAACACATTTTGTCATCATGTTAATACTAACACAGTGGTTCTGCTATATTTGTACTTTTATAAATGAGTTCCTTTAGGTTTGGGTTGACACGTTGCCCCGTCGCGACGTCCCTCAGACGTCTAACATATAAAACAGTTCTGGCTGAGCAGCTGCACTGTCTCCTGTTAACAGTCAGAGTCACAGAGGAAATGAATGTATTAGCCACCTCAAGGGCACACACGTTTCCTCTGCTGATCCTGTAAAGCAGTAGTTAATCAGCGTCTGCGTAAGGATTTAGCTTTCAGTAGGGAAAAGCCATCAAGCCACCAAGAGGAAAAAAAACTCACTGTGCGGCCATATTTGACAAAGTCCAGACCCTATTTTTCTTTTCTTTTTTGCAGAAGCACATTTGTGTTAGAAGTTTCTAATAATTTACAGTAAAAATACCAAGAAGTTGTGATTTTATTCAGACAGAGAAGAATCCCAGGCAGGTTGGTGGGGTTTGCTGTGGCTGAATAAACAGATTGACGTCCTCAAAGTGACCAAAGAGATCACTTTTTCTTCTGTTTAATTAGCACCTGTGAGCTGTTTCCCATTAACGGCGGCCACATTAAAAATCCCTCTGTTTTTTCTAATTAAGTAAAGTGGAAACAGATTAGATGGCTTCTTTGAACAAAGGTCAGTGATTGCACTCCGTCTCACCCCCCCGTTTGTTTGTTTATTTGTTTGTTTGCTTGGCCGCCTTGAGGACAGCGTATCCCACTTCTTACTAGAACGTCACAGAACAGAACAGGCTTTCTTCTCTAAGGCGTGTTTATTTTTTCTGAATGCGATCAATAGATAAAGATGTGCCTCCTTTCTTTTATTTGTCTGCTTTTCCTTCATTTTTTCCCTCTTTCTCTCTGAGGGGGGGTCCCATAAAAGCAAACATATATTCTACTCCACAGGTGGGGGAGACAGGCTGATGTAATATGGATTTTTGTGCTGATATGATTATGAAGGATAGGGACTGTCAGATTAAAGCTGAACTGATGAAAGATAGGCATCAATCAGCGACGTCTCTGGAGGGACATGACATGGTTGTCAAGAAGAAGGAATATGGTGACTCATCCTCCTTAATCTCCCTTTCCCGGCCAATTGATCAGACTTTCATATCCATTAGTCTGGCTGTCATAGCTGCAGTAATGAACGGGAAGAACACACACATGCTTTAAGACCAAGTTCGTCTCTTAGAGAGTAAAAAAAACAACTGGACAAGCTGTGATTCATACGGGTAAAATGATCACCTCGACATGGACTCAGACCACCTCCATGAAACCTTGGCAACACAATAAATAGTTTAATAGCTCTGCTGTTTAATTCATAACAGACTATTACACTATAATGTCAGAAAGTTACAGAAATTCTTTAAAAACTCTAGAAAATTTTAAAAAACGGTTGTAAAACAGAGTGAATTAAATGTTTACGTGTTCATTTTGCTTTCCTTTTTGTCTTAATACATCATTACTTCTGTCCTCGATATAACAAAACACATTGCAAAGATTGTAGGAATATTTTTTCTACCCAAGTGATTCCCAGTATACGAGCCAGGCCCTGACCAAAGCTGCAATAAACATTCTGAGTGGGTCATAAAATGGAGCCATTTTCTGTCACACAACATTATACTTCAACATTCATTTTTGTCATTTTCTACCTAATTACTAAATAAAGCTGCCTCATATTGCAATATTATGAAACAAATCAACAACAAAAATGAGTTCTAGTGGGGTTCACATCCTGTTCTATTACAAATGATACCAGTTTTAAGAAACCAGTAACAAAAAAAATAATAAAATGTGGAATAAAAGGGTCGATGAATGAGGAGAGGAGAGGAGAGTGAGGAGATATAATGTGATTAAGACAGAAGCAGATAAACTTCAAATGGAGAATGAGATGAAACATCTAAAAGTTTGGCAATTAAGAGGAAAATCAAAGTGACGGCATTTGGACAAATAATATACAGCTAAGTGTTTCTGCATTAATTCTTTGAATCCACAGAACTGATTATGGTTGCACTCGAGTCATTTAGCCTTTACCAAGTTCCAGCTCCAAGTTAGGTTTTTTATTATTGTGTTGTGAAATAAATACATGAACTTTCTGATATTAAATTTGTAGTTTTAAAAAAGGAACATGTGGATGGGGAAAGTGGTGGATTTATGAAAAAAATAAATAAATAAAGGATAAAGACCCAGAACAGGTGAAGATTAGTCACTGGATGCCTGCAGTGACCCAGGGATGTTACACTCTTGTAATAAACTGCGGTCAAGTTCATTTCCACTTTTTAATCCTCTTTCAAGTCGTCCTGTTGGTCAGCCCTCAAAATGTAGTGGTTTTCCTAAAATTCGAGTCACTTTTAAAGTCAAAACCAGGACTAGACTTCCTGGTTGGATTAGTTCACATTAATGCAACGTTTGAACAGGGTTAAATTAATAACTCATTCAAAACTAAATTTTAATATCAATGTCCTTTAAAATCTAAAATGTAAATACTTTTGTATAATATTACTGATATTTAGAGGTAAACCCTTTTTAAAACGTTGCTTTTTATAAAAGTGTATTTTTATCAGTTTTTTTTTAACTGACATCATCCACATTGTAAATTTATTTTATTTTGGATAATTTTGAAATTCTTCTAGCAAATTCATGATTGAACAGTCTCTGGAGGAAATGAGCTTTTATTACATTGTCCATTTATCCTTGAGATTTGTCTCACAATTTTAATTTTTTGAGAAAATTAAATTCTCATAACAATTGAGAAAACTGTTACTTCTATCCTACCAATCTCAGACTGTCCAACATGAGAAAATATCCAACCTGTTTCCACCTAAAACTGTCACAAAAGTTTAGATTTTTTAAACTTTTGTATAAAGTGTATCCTCCTCCCCAGCATGTTTGTCTACTATAACTTAAATTCAGTATGCAAATTATTTAAAAAATACTTTTTTATGCGCCGTGTGTGTCTTGTTTTTCAAATAATAATCTTAGCACTTAGAACTATGCTGTTCTTTAGCTTGTGATTGTTAAAAAACTAATGTTCTCAATGCCGTAAAGTTTAACAGTGAATCATGATAAAGAAATCCTCACCAAATTGGATATTTTCCTCACAATGAGCTGTTAGCACTCAGATAACACACTTCTGATTCACCTCTGTGGGATTTTGATTTCTAATAAATTCTTTCAGTCTGAATCCCACTTACAGAACCCAAGTCTTAAAAACAACAACAAAACAAAGCATGAGAGTATAGCTCGAGAAGAGGCTGACAAAAGGACTCAGACAGGAAGGAGCAAACGACAGAATTTAATAAAGCTCAACAAGGCAGAAAGGATTGCACAAGCAGTGAATGGTGATTCTTCTTTCTTTCTCCTTTACAACTTGTGCCTACTTAAACACTTTTACACCCCGTCCTTTTATCTGCGTCTGCTCTCACCCAGAGAGGAATAAGCTGGACACAGGGGGGAGACGCTCGTTGTGTTTTTATTTGAATGTTGACCGAGGATGGCCACCATCTGTGCAAACTCATTCCCTGAGTCTCCTGCAGCCATAAATATCAGACAGAGCTTCACTTTACAGATAATTCACACATTCCAATTTATGGTCCCTGCTCTCTTTTTACCACTGTTTGGGCTTTTATCACTATTCTGTTAAGTCGGCATCAACAGTACCACTTTATCATTTTCAGCCAGCAGATTTCAGTCCATCATTTCACACCCTTTTGCTCCATTCACCCTGACATCTGATGCTTTTTGTTCGTCTTATTCCTCATCATAAGGAAAACCTCCGTTTTCTCAAGAAGGCGGTATACGTTTATCTTCTGTGTTTTTCTTTTTCTGTGGGTCACTTCCACTAAGCTCAGACACACGAGGGGAGTGGTGAAAATGGACTAGATGACAATGTTTTCACTGATATGGACGCGTCGCTCAAAGGCAAAACTGCTGGTTGAATGTTGTCATGTCAATAAGCCGTCGCTCGCACTGCTAACAATAAGTTAATGATTCCCCGGCAGTAATACATTTATGAATAGAGAAGTGTCTTCTTCAGCCCAGCGGGTGTGCCCATTAAAACGGAGCATGAACAAAATAATTGTGATTTGCAGATAAAATCCACTTTAGAATGGGATTCCAACTGAGGAATTGTTGAAAGAGCTGTAATTTTCCACTAAAATGTGACACACACTCACAGGAGCCCTGCTCATCAACTTATGTCTGAGTGTGTGTGTGTGTGTGTGTGTGTGTGTGTGTGTGTGTGTGTGTGTGTGTGTGTGTGTGTGTGTGTGTGTGTGTGTGTGAGAGTGTGTTTTAAAGTCTGCAGCATATTGGATACAAATGAAATGATAAAATAGTTTTGGTAGATTTTTTTTGTTGTTTGTTTTGTCTTTAATGTTTCATTTTGTATTTATGTTTTTTTCAAACACCAACAGGGAACAAAAACAATATTTACATCTGTTGTTGAGCAGATTCAAAACAAGAAGGAAACATTTGATGGTAAAAGATTAATATTGAAAAATGACTTGGTTTTCTAAAGGTGTAAAATGATATAAGATAAATGTCTCCTTTCTCTCATTCAACATTATCTAATATATTTTTTAACATTTCTTTATTTAACTTCTTCTATTTATTCTTCAATTTAACATTTCTTATTACACAGATTTTTTTCTTTTGTGTTATTACACTCATGAAGTTTTGTTTCATTTATTATTTTTTTCCTCTAAAAACTTGTTTCCAAAGTGCATTACTTAATGTTAAGTTGCAAACTGATGACAATAAATGTTGGTATCTGGACAAAGTAAAGATGATTATACTAAGAATTCATTAATAGAGCCAAACATTTTGCAGGTTTTGCTCCATGCTGTTTTATTCTCTCATTCTTGTGCTTTTTTTTTTAGCATGAAGGATTTTAGTTTTCAGAACATTTAGCTTTGGGACACTTGACCATGATAATCAAGATCTATAAATGTCTTCATCCACTTCTTCTTTTATTTTAATAGGTTTTGCAGTTAATGATGTAAATTTGCATTTAATCAGGAAAATGCTGTAATGAATGACAACGGTACATAGAGGTACTTCTACAATAAACTGATGTCTACTACCAAAGTTCTCATTATTAATTTATAAGATCTGGACAGGAAATACTTATATGAATAATTATTTATTGTGCACACATTAATCAGAAATGTAGACTGTAAAATACACACTTTTGTGTGACTGGCAGCTTCTAGTCACTAATTAGCTTCTCTCTCAGATTTCCTCACCTTAAAATCTGGAATTTATAATAAAAACAAATAGACATTTTCTACATTTGCCATAATAAAATTTAAGTCTGAATACATTTGTAAATCTGTTGGCAATGTTGAAAATGTAAAATTTATTTAAACAAAAATAGGACCAAGAGTTTGGACAAGTCATTGTTGTTTGTAAAAGTACAAAAATATATTGAAATAGTTTTAAGATGTTTTTAAACTAGTGATTTATCAAAATATTATTTCCAGTTCTCTAGCTGAATGTACAAAAATGCCACAAGTGATACAGTGCAAATTACTTTTCTTGCACCAAAAAGGGTGATTCTTAAAGAGAAATCAGTCAAAAACTTTTGAAATATTGAAGGATTAACTAAAAAATAGACGCACCTCTCAGTTCTGCTGTCGGGGCTTTGGTATGTCTTCCCTCTTTAGATCCTTGTCTACACTACTGCAGATATGTTTGTAAACTAATGAGGTTTGTTTATTTAAAAATGAAACTTAAGATAATAGAAGGAATTCAAACAAAGAGCCTAAATTTCAACGTCACACCGATGGATGGTGAGAACATTGACAATAATGACACATCAAAATACAGACAAAGAGCAATCTTAGGTTATTGATCCCACCAAAACAATCATGACCGTTTCCTTGTTTTAAACCATGTTCAGTTTCTAACTATTATTCTTTTAGACACACATCACTCAACTTGTCAAGTGTTTGTCAAAAGCCTCTATGGAAATCACCATGTTGGTGTAAAAACTCAAACTTTGAAAAAACTGAAGAACTAAATTACTCAAGAATGCTTTAAAAAGTCACGTGAACATTTGCCTCAATAGAAGCTATGTTTAATGAAATGAGGTGTGGCTCAGGACTTTTCCCAGCTCTTCAACTATATTGACTTTGTGTGACTGTTAAAGTGACAACATTCAGTCAGTTTGTGTTGTTTTTCCACACAGTTTCATTGAGCCACAGCTGGAAAAATGAAGGCTAGAACGGAGGTGTGTTCCCACTGCCTTGTCAATGGATATGTCTGATTATTGATGAGTTTATAAGTTAAACAGGAAGTCGTTGGATATTCACTAATTCCTCTAAGTGTGACTGAATGATGTCAGTTAACCACAGCTTTTGTTGCCTGTAACTATTTAGCTGAGACTTGAAAATAGAGGAGGAGCCATCCTCGATTGCTTTGGTCAGGTAATAAAACGTCTAGACACCAACTAACACAAATTTCCCTGTAGAATCAGTGTCATCAGTGTGAGAGCCGTGCCCTGTGCTCAGGGGTGCAGTTTGAAATACTGTCTTTTAAATCAATGCTCACCTCTCCTCTCTTCCTTTAATTGAACTTTGTGGCCTCCTCTTAAGACTTTTTGTACAAGACAACAATCAGGTCCTTAACTGTAATGAAGGTAAATCAAACTTTTCCAAACTAGTCTCTGACTGGTTGATGATGACATCTAAAAAACACAACTTTTTAAAATCCACCCAGTCCACTTTTGGCAAGAACAGGGGCATGTTCGGGGGGGAAAACCTCCTACAGAGCAGCTATGTGCAGCACCACTGCAGAGGCATGTGAGGTGATTTAGATAATGGCAGTTTTTTTATTTATTTTACTTTCGACAATTGGCACTTTGGAGAGAAGTCCATGCAAAATGTCTCCATCTATCATGCTGGCTGTGTTTCCACTGCAGTGTTATTGACACAGTAAATTAAAGGAGACTCACATCAGGCACCTGAAAGATTCGAGGCATCAACAGTAAACTTCAAATCACAGCTCCGTCACAGTGGGTGAGTTTCTCTCTCCTTTTTTTTCTTTTGTTTGAACATCCAGGTTTCTCAACTGTCTGTGCAACTGCGCCCTGTGAGTCCTGTTATTTTATGTAGATCTAAACAAGATGTGTGGTGCACTTTGTTGACTGTGGAAGAATCAGATTTGTTTCACTTAAAGGAATGCTTTAGCTACTTAAACTGTGTTTCTTGTCTTAAATAAATAACATTTTTCTCAATGTCAAAAACTGAACTTTCTACAGCTATAAATAAAATGGAGTGTAATAAATAAAAAAAATCATAGTTTTATACAAATGTAGCGCCGGCAAAGGCGTTACTATCTCTGAATTCAGACCTCTGGGTCATCAATACAATAACTCATCTTTGTCCCAATAACTTGGATTAAAATGACTCTTTTATTATGTTGTAACCTGAATCAACATTCCCTCCAGGACTCGGTCGTGTCGGAAGACTCAGAAGATTTCCTTTAATTAATAATTAAACTTAAGGACTCTTTGATGTCTCATTCTAAAAAGACACTACCTTTAATCCACTGTCCAGAAATGTCTTAATATGATTAATTCATTTTCTTCCAGTATTAATGAATGTTGATGTTGCATCAGTATTATTTTATGTTCCTACTTTTGCTAAAAGGTTAAAGCATATTAATAATCCACCTAAGTTTCCTGGGTTCCTTAATGACGAGAACCACGTGACTTGGTAACTCCTTCCCATTGGGCCACGCGTCCAAAACTTTCCACGGTCAGACTTCCTGCCTGGAAGCTACCGAGTTCAGAGTTCTCGTTCAACCTACAACGAGAGAACACGGCCACCGTTTTTCTCCGTTACACGGTGGGCCTTGATGCCGACTGAACCGTTTGGGTATTAGCCCCAAGCAGTCGAGGACAATTTCCCCCGGCTAGAAGCCAGACACCATCCGTCTGCTTCTGTTCACCAGCCATGGGGAAAGCCTGTTAGCCTCTGCACCAGCCGATCATGGAACAGCTAGACCGACTCATCAGACACCTCCGTGCCTTCGGTAACTTCACGTCACCGGGGACCAGACCGGGTTTCGTCAGGTTCTCACAGCCTACCGACGACCCTCAAATCCACGCCGAGGTGATCCCGGGAGCGGTTTCAGCGAGGTACCAACTCCGATCTGGTAAACCGAGGCTCTTGATAACACTCCTTTCAAGTTAGGCTCAGTTCCCCTCCTAACTAGCTCCGACTCCCTAGAGATAATTAATATCTCACGGGCTCTCGTCATTAACTCTCAGCTTAATAACATCAGAAGAATCTCTTAAGATGCACCATCTACCTCATATCTGTCTGTTCGTTCAATCTGTTTCTTTAATAAAATAACTGTAGTCTAAGTCTGCTTCTGGGTTATAACTTCCAAATATAACGTACGTAGGTCTTCCCTTTGAATCAAAAGAACCTAGATATCCTGCATAACAATTAGTTTAGTGAAGGTATCTAGCAGTCGCCAGCATAAAACCCACAAAACTAAGCTAATAACCTTGCAGAAGTGTGTCCGTATTATAACAATAAAAACAGGTTATATTACGCTACACAAAACAGGTTTGTTGTTAACCTGAAAAGAGCTGCTGCATGTATGCCACTGTATTACACAGAAAACATTCACAAACATTCTTTACTATAAACTCAAAACTATTTTCCCAAAAAAGTTTCTATCCTCAGACTGAAGTTTAACACTTCTCCAATGTTGCAAGCTGCTCAGTAGGAAAGTAATGAATTTTGTAGGAGAGAGATATAACATTGTTGGAGAGACAAAAATTGAATATAAAACCTGGTAAAATAAGTTTATAACTACAAGTGAACTTTCTTCTTGTGCTTTATCTGCGTTAACTGTAAGCCAGGGTGGGATCAGCCAGCAGTGGCTTCAGGCATGCATGACTCATTTGCAGTCTGGATGAAGAGGGGTTAATATCTACTCTGACTGCAGCGGCTGATGACTGTTTAAACTTCAGTCCAGCCACTATATGCCTTAAAGCTCATGTGTGGAGTATTTCAGCAAGAGAGCATTTTTTGAAACAAACGTACCACGGACCCTCCTAAAACATCCATTCTCCTCCCCTCCCACTTGCTATAGCCCCACCTCTACACACATGTGCACACGGTGACAATCCCACAATCCCGTCTCTAAGCCGGGGATAAACTGTGCACTTGGCTCTCAGCTCCTGCTCAAACTGTACAACTGCATCACGGGGTTCAATCATTCACAGCTCACAAGCCATGTTCTCACACTGTACGATGCTCTGATGAGACCTGACTGTCACATTGTGCTTATGATACACGTCGCTCTTGAACAGGAAGCTGACTAGAAGCAGAACCCAGAAATGAGACACTCGGTCTGGAATGGAATGCTCGACCAAAATAAAAGCGAATCCTTGGCAAGCCTTGTCCTTCTGTGTGGAGAAAAGTGTAGAAATAAATTCCCCAGTAGCCGGGGAATGGATAACTTTTCAGTAAAAATTAGCTCTGACTTCTCCATGACGGCCAAGATTGGAAACAGGAAAACACTGAGCGTCCTGGGCACACGCGGCCCCCACCTCTGCAGGTTTGCACGAAGCACATGCACGTTGACTGACAGCTGAAACAGTTCACCGGTCAGAGAGAATTCAAAGGGGTCTATAGGAGGAAGGAGGGTCTTCAGAAGACTAACAAATGTTGTGGAACTCTACCCATAGATCATCGTTTAGAACTGAACTATCATTTAAAACAGTTATAAAACTTTGATATATAGAAAAAATACTCCACATATCAACTTTAAGTTACTATTTTGATAAAGCATTGTGTTGGTCTGAGACAAGATTGTTAAGTTGACAACTCTGCACTCACTCAGTATTTGTGTAATTACTTATGTATCAACTGTGAACACATGCAATTGCCGCCAACCAAGATTCTAGTAACAGACCTGTTTTTCTGTTTCTGATTGGCTCAGATCCTTAATGTTTTTCCACATAACTAGCATATATTCATGCCAAAGTGAAAACAGGATGATGCTACATTTAAGATAACATGGAAATACAAGACAAACCCTGTATTAATTAAAATTAAACAGGATGCACAACTTTACTGTCAAAAATAGGATAATTCTGTATTTTAATGGAGCTTTGTCAAACCTATGAATTCAGCTATTTTTAAGTAGTTTCACACTAAAAAATGTCTCCACAGTTCATGAAAATGTTACTTTATACATTTTTGTATTTTAGTGGAAATTATTACAGTCCACTAGAAGTGCTGGTGATATTTACTCTTGTGAATAACCACAGAATGCCATGTAAATAATATAAAAACAACAAAAGTGTAAATAAAAAAATGTTGCATGAACTGTGGAGTTTAGCATTCATTTGTTTACAGTGGCAGCAAAACACTTTTTAATTAGCTCTATTTGTAGCAGCAGTTAACTCATCTTTTCTTTTGGGTAGGATATCTATTTCTCCAAACAGAGGCTGTTCAGGTAACAAGTGATATGTAGCATTTAATAAATTTGACATATAAACATATACTTTTTTTGGAAACACCTCTTAAGGAGTGCATCTTTTGGCCATAAATATAATTCAATCTATCATATCATATCTTCATTTTGATCATTTTCAGAATCATCATTGTTATTTTACTTCTGGACATTTTTTGTTCTTACTCATGAAACACCAGCAGTCAGATCAGTGTATTTATTCAGTTCATTCAACTGCTTTGTTGGAGAAGCTGCATCATAAAATAGTCAATAAAATACATAAAATAAATTTGCCATTTAGTATTAGAACATATGACCTGCTTGTTTATTTTCATAAGCAGCAAAATGCCTCTTTTGTTTTGTATAAATTCACCTCAGACTATGATGTGCTGTTTCCTCTTCTTCTCCTGTGTGTTTTGATCACTGAATAATTACCTGTGTTTGATTCAGCAACAATACCTTCTTTGTCAGACGGATTGTGATTTATGTGTCATGATAAGGCAATTTATTTGCCGTTTAGTACATCATGGTGTTACATAACAGCATTTATCTTTAGCAGCATATTGTTTGGTTTCCAACTTGGAATGAGTGCTGACAGCGGAGACTGTAACTATTCTGAGAGGCAAGGACATCTCAGAGAGTTGGGAAAAAAAACAGGGCCAGGATCCTCCACATGGCAAGACAAACAGCCCTGGTTGCCATGGCTATGAGAGGCTTTGAGAGCATATTAATCATGAGGATTTAGGTTTCCTTCTTGTTAAAAAAAAAAAGACAGAATCTCTCTTTTATGAAGCTGATAAATCAGCCTCTGTGTATAAATCGTGGGAAAAGACTTCAGGAGCTTCCGTTATAGAAGAGATAATTCCCTTTAGTGTATTGTGTTGTTTTGCATTTGTAAAAAGCACATTTTCATAATAAAATATAATTCTTATTACAATAAAAACACTTTTCAATCTGGTTTCGTGCAGTTTAAATGAATTTAAAATGGCTTCTGTGGTGCAGGTTTTGTAGCCTAAAGATAGTAAATGATAAAAAATTCTTCTGCCCTAAATGTGTGATGCTAGACTTGTTTAGAGTGAAGCTTTTTGTACTCACACGTTTTACCTACGACAGACAGGCAGCTGATAAAAATGAAATCATGCATAAATAAGTTTCACTTCTTGCCCCTTTTTTAGTGGTAATTTTTTCCCTCTTTGTCTTTGGTCAAAGACTGCAGATTGATGACATTGTGACAGAGTGACATTGCATTCTGGGAAGCCAGGACTGAGGCTATAAATCTGTGTCGATCCAGCTTTACAATGGCCTACTGTCTCGCCATCAGAGGGGCTGGGAGGTTGTTACTGCAACACCCTGTTGAGCTGCCTGACTTTGACCATTATGCTTTCTTTAGCTGGAGAAAAAAATGGTGAAATGAAGGCAGGGGGCGTAAACAGGCAGGATGCTAATGAATTATGAAAAACTAATGGAATTAAAAAGAGGAAAACGAGAGAGGAGTGGACATTTCCCACACTCTGTAGACGCTGTGATTCTTCTCAAGCAGATCTGTCAAACCTGCCATATTAGAAAGCAAATAAAACAGTTGGACAAATAAACCGTCTGAATTCCTCTCTGACCTCGGAGAGCCAGCTGTGTTGTGAGAGCAGCTCCTCTGGGCTCCCTGAACCCTCCTTCTGCTGTGTGTTGGTTTGTTGTCTGAGCTCTTGGTGATGATCATGTTTTTTTGTTCAAAACACATTCATTTGTTCACCATCACAGTGAATAGGTGCCACTTTGTAATTTGTTTTGTTTAAAAAGGCCACAACAGCACAGTTATTTCTCATATAAATTAGAATTAATCCATTGCTTATAGCTTTTATTATAGGAATCATCATTATGATTAGGCTGAATTTAAGTTCACAGAGGCTCTACTTATATTAATGGTAGAAAAAGTTTAAATCAAACCTAAAACATTTATGCTTTCTAACTAATTAACTCACATAAATTATTAAAGCGTGAAAATAATCATTAGAAAAATATACTGGCTCTTGACTGTGGTAATGTGCGTCTAAAGAAAGTATTGCTTCATTAAACTTAATTTAACTTATTGTTTATTTATGTAAAGACAAGTGATCAGAATAAATAAATAACATACTACAATATTTATAGGCTTGGCCAGATCGGTAGAATTAAGACATCATTTCAATAGAACCTGTCTGACACAATAAAGTAGGCTAAAAAACCTCAAAAAGCAACACATCATGTCCTGTTATCAAGAAATTCAAGAGTGAACTAACCCAAACAACAACTAAAGCTCTGCAGGCCTTTTGGTTAAGGTCAGAGGTCATGATTCAAATATATAAAAGAGAGGGAGGGAGAGAGGGTGAGGGGGTGGTGGTGCAGAAATGGCATCATGGGAGAATCAAAAAACCAAAGTCTCTGATGATCAAAGAGAACACCAGGCCCCATCTAATATTTAACAAATTTCAGAATAAGAGCTTCATACCAACAGTCAAACATGTCAGTGGTAGTGTTTCAGACAACTTGTTCTAATGGATGGAATCAGGAATTCTGCTGTCTACCAGAAATTCCTGAAGGAGAACGCCTGACCTTTGACCTTTAACTGTTCAAAAGGTAGTGGTTGAAAACCTTCCAATGTGGGTGAATTATAACAATCCTGCAAAGAAGAGTGGGACAAAATGAATGGTGAAAGACTCACTACAGCTCTCACCAACACCTGTACAGTATGTCTAATGACTGTAGATGTTTCCATTAAGAGTGTTACATCAGTTATCAGGGATCAACTACGTTTTCACACAGGACCAGATTGATTAGGATATCATTTTATATTTTTAAAAGTGCATTTTGTGTTGATTCAGATTATCCAAAAGGCGTTTTAAATAAATTAATAATAATCATTATAATAAATAATAATGCCCTGACATGGATGACTGAGAACCTTCACCAGCATATTAAAGAAGAAGCTAAATAAACCTTAAAAAGAGCTAATATTTTTCACAACACTTAATATTAATTAATATTTGCATGCTGTAAGTAAAAACAAAGAGTACTTTCTGATTTTCCTCTTAATGTGGGTCATGTGATGAGGAGAGATTACATCATTTTTTATATTTACGCTGATGACACAACTCTACATTGACTTTTGGATTGCTCAGTTTTCTGATCCTGAGAGGAAGAGTGTAGCTCATCTACAGCTGCCTCAGGACTCAGCTCTTAGACTGCTGACAAACCGGAGCAGCTCAGATCACACCGATTGTAAAGTCTCTGCTTTGGCTGCCAGAACCGTCTTAGCCTTTTTTATACGGCTACATTTGATGTCTAATTGATGTCCTGTAAAAGTTAATTTACTATAATTATTTAATTTGAATCAGCTCTAATTGTTTTTATATTTATTGTTCTAAAATCAAATGCAGCTTTTATATTATTATTATTTAATGATTATTAATGATTTGTAGTTTTAGTCCTTTTTTCATAACCTACATTTCTAAATATTTTACTGCCTCCCTTAATTCTCTTACAGATGAAAGTGCATTTCCTCAGTTCCTTTCATCATATCATCCTACAGTCAAAGGCTTGATGTTGTTAAGCTTTTCTTTTAACCAATACGATTTTTTATGTTTGTTTATTTTTTATGTTTTGCAAATCATTTTCTGTTTCACCCAACTGTATGAAAGTAATAAGTAAAATTTTATTTTAAACAAGTCAAAATAACCCCAGGGGGGAAAAAAATTGCATGCAAACTTACTTCTAGGTTTTCTTGTATTTTTTTTTTTTTATTATTTGGAACAGTTTTTGTTAATTATTATAGTTGTTTTATAACTCTTTTATAACATTACTTGAATTTTTAGCAGCACTATTATTTGCACATGGCTGCTTATGTAATTAAATAGTGACATTTATATATCTAATATTATGAGTCCATTTAAAAATTATGAAGTGAAACTGAAAAAAACCCTTGTCAATGGAACATGGAAAATCTGCGTTAAGATAAATGCTTTTCATAGAAAACATCATGACAGAAAATTACCAGAACATAACCTGTTCTTTACAGACATTTATCTTCCAGTACAGTTCATGTATTAAGTAACATTATAGTTTGTTATGTTTTTGTTTTCTGTAGATTTTCACAACAGCCATCCTGTTTCAGGTAGAATCAGAACTAATCTTTTCAACCCAAACTGGTCAGTGTGAAAAGTGAAAGTTTGAGTTTGTGTGAACCTGAGCGAACACTTAATTGACTGAAGTACAGTAAAAAGAAGTAGATTCCATCCAGTTAACAAACATGTTTACCCTCGTGAATGAATGGGCTCATTCCTCAAGCGGAAAATATTTCACTCCGATTTGATCACCACAGAGGCTGTTGGTAAATTTGGCTCAGTAATGGGAGCCATACCTCGACCACTAACGTTCCCAAAGTCTCTCGCTCCCTCCTCAAAGTGAAACGGAGCAAAAAAGCAGCTCTACTGTACGTCCTCCTCCTCTGCGATTGGGCCTGCAGCACTTGTCATCTCCCTGGTGGCAGCTTAGATTCTCCAATTTTAGGTTAATTAATCAAAAATGATTTCTTTTCTCGTTAGCCATGCAGTTGGTTTGCAATCTGCAGAATCGATGTTTTACAGATGTTTCCCCGGGTTTTGTTTTTCAAGCCGGTGCTGATTTTTATTGGGTATAGATTTAAAAGGGTGCTGAGGGATTGAAAGTTAACTCAGCCACACAAAATCACACACATGCACCCACACACACACACACACACATACACTAAATGCATATTGTAAGTAGTCAGAGAAACCTTAAATAAATAGAGTACACACAAAAACAGCCACAAACTCACACTATGGCTGCTCCTTACATCCAGCAGCAGGAGCATTAGGAAGGACTTAGTGTTGAACGCAACCTTTTCATCACGCCGTCGCCGACACACACACACACACACACACACACACACACACACACACACACACACACACACACACAGCAATTGTTTCTTTCTTTTCACGATTTTGGGTTTGCCTAAAACCAGGCGATTGTTGCCAAACCCAGGGGGTTGAGCCACACACACGCTCTCTCTGGGTAGCACTCTTTAATCACGAAACAGCTTCTTGTTCTAGTTCCTGTTGGTTGTAAACAAATGTAATGTTGCATTTCCTGCAGTCTAGACATAACAACTAACCTGGCAGAGGCGGAGTGGTTGCTAAGGAGTGGCTGGCACAAGTCGCCAAAGCCACGGTGTGAGGTACGAACGAAGAAACACAAAGATGGATGCAATGGAGGTGTTGGGCGCCACTTTATTGGGATGGTTGAAGCAGGTCAGGAATCTTGCTCTAAAGTTTGTGGCGCCATATTCACGCACTTGGGGAAATTTTATTACCTTATCTTCTTTATTAGCAATCAATAGCTTCACTTTATGGAGCAAAATCCACATTTTTACCATTTTCAAGCAAATCTCTGCATGGATTAAAAGTATTCCTTCACCTAAACTTTCTCCGACGTGCCCACTGTGCCATCTGTTACACAGTTGTTCTGCTTTTTGTAGCATATGGTTGTGTTTGTGTGTGTGTGTGTGTGTTTGTGTGTGTGCGCCTGCATTTCTTCTTGTGTACAGCACTCCCCACCCACCGTTCCACTCAACTACACAGGAAAAAGAAGATGAAGCAGAGGAGCAAAGGAGCCCAAACAGAAATTATTATTGATTTAATCACATAATCAGCTCCAAACACTTCAGGCCAAGATAGCAAATCCATAATAGCCTCCCCACATAACCACCCTACAAATTTACCATCAAAGCCCTTCGCGCACAAACTGCAAACACAGGAACCCGGGGTCACCTTCAGTCGCTGGCAAAATATTGACTTTCCTAATGCTTGTATATGTTTTTGATTTAAACGTTATCAATCACTGATAAGGGCCTCGTGTCTCTAAAACATAACTCCTGTGGCAGGAGGGGATTACAGCAACGCTTTTCTTGTCATAATCTGAGCATATCTGTTTGGACAAAAAGGGACAGGATAGTAAAATCAATGTTTGTTTGGAGGCAGACGCTTCCCTCTGAGGACAGACGGTGTTCAGATGTTCCACAGAAACTCACACATAAAGAGTGAAATCACTGTTATTAAAGCAAAACTTCAGATATTAAGTTTGGATCAAGTTATCTTTTGTATTTTCTGAGACAATGAGGGAAGTCTCCAAACAATAGATTTAAATGAACCAATTATAATCTGGTCTGTTGAATGAATTTCATTACCAAGTTCAAAGAACGGCAACAAAAGCTTTTGTTTTGCTTACATTTACTACACATAAAACCTTTTTTTTTAAAGGAATGTCATTTGATTCATTAAATACATCTTTTGAATTATATTTTGCCATCAACAGGCTTGCCTTTTGTTTTTGTAGAATAAGAAACTCGTGAAATTCTTCCTTTTTTATCTATTTTACATCAAAAATAAAAGAAAGTGAAGAGTCTGACGTTACCTTGAAAAGATGTTGATGATTTAAAGCCTGATAGTATTCTCATGTTTGCTCATATTTTGCTGTATGTGAGTAATAAATGCAATATTTTCAAACACCTATAAAAGTCACCGACTGTTCCTGCAACACATGAGATTTCACTTTAAAAACCAACATGAAAACTTTATCTAATTAAACTTAAATAATACTAAATATCATTTTCTGCTTCTAATATTTGCTTTACAGTAAGCAGAGCTCCAGTTTGTCTGATTTTGTGTGAATGTTTAACAATAAATCTGATTTAGAAGTTAACACTCCCTCAGCGTTCATATCTTCAGTGATCTATCCGTTCACTTGCCTATCCTTGTCCATCTACGCCCGGGGCTATGGAAGCCTAATTGTTTACCAAAGGGTTGCGGCTCATTTGCTCCTGGAGATTGGGCCTAATTAACACTAACTTGTCTGAACACCGAGAAGCGCTGTCCACTCCACTTTAATCTAATCTGTACTCTTTCAAAAAATAATGAGATCATTTACACCTCATTAACGAACAATGTAATGTCTGCGCATTAATCATAATGATTGCTTATCATTTCACTTTGCAATATTATCTCCTCTAATGAAACTGTTCACACAACTGCCAAGAGGGCCTTAATTGGTCGTGTGAAATCACAGAGCACCCAGCAGCTTGTCGCAACGTGTGTGAAGTTCTAATTTGCATGGGTGGGGGAGGCAGGGAGGGGATGAGGGAGGTGGGCACGAGGGGATGGTATCATTTAAGAATGCACATGCACAACTGCACATAAAACGCAGGATAAAGAATAAAGAAATGTGAATTTTTTTAATGACAAATTATTAACTGTTAAAAACAAATCCAGGTTTTTGCTTGTTTTCTATTTAAGTGATCATCCTGATCCTAATGAATATATTTCTGCACTTCTTCTTTTTGGTGTCAGATTCATGCCAGTGGTGGGTGTGATTACTCCGGTGACGTGGTGGTTAAAGTGATCCCAGCTTTGTGCCACCATATACCCAAGGCAACCAGCCAATATAACAGTTTTTGCTTTGCAACCTCCTCTAACCTACTGTATGCCCACTCAGCTGCTCATCCCCAGCAGCTTGGTCTCCTTGAAGGGGTTCTAATACTGGGTAGAATATATTATCCCACCATAGTGTGTGGACCGCCTTAAGAGGCCATGCGTGACTGGAGGAAGGAGAGCAGAGAGGCTGCTCCGCTCTGACCAACCCCAGGCTCAGGAGGGCTTAGATGTCATTACTCATTCATTCTGGTTAGAATGGCTAGCTGCTAATTGTGATCTAAGTTGAGCTTGTGCATCTTTGGACAAAAAAACATTATTAAAGGTTTGCCTAAGTTGAAATTTTACAGCACGTCTGAGAGTTGGGGCAACCTCTAGCTAATTTAAGAGATGACCATAATTCCTTTTCATTCATTCAACTTTTTTGATGCTGCCAGTATTAATCTGTCTATTTTTTAGTATTTCCTTTACACTAGGCCATCTCTGTAAGTTTAAAAAGCAACAAATCCCCATCAAAGTCCGTGAGCATAACAATAAGTGAAGGCTAAGTTTAAGTTTCCAAGTAACTGGTTACGTCCCACTAAACCCAGCCTGACTGAAGCTGGATGATTTAAAACTGACTGATTAGAGTTAATACTGCTGAGTGAAGTTTTGATTTAAATTGTTCTTTTTACTTTTTGCTTTTTAGGGCTATAAGATATATGATATGAGGAAAGTTGTAGACTGTTGAGTGAACAACTTCAGTTTTGAAAAAAAGATGAACTCTAACTGGTTTTATGGAATAACAGTTAGCTTAATTCAGACCAAGACCAGTGTGGACTGGCATTGTATTATGAGTCCAATCTAAAAAATGTCACAATGTTTATTCTAATGCTAATTTATTAACTGTTATTTATTATATGGTTGTTCTGGCACAAACATTGCAATCTTTCTGTTGGCTCAACCTGAAGTGCTACTGCTAGTTGCTTTTTTGCATTTCTGTAATTCTTAAACTGCCTCCAGGTAATAGCAACTTATAACATGTAAATATTTGGTTGTAAAGCATCAACTCTGAACAAATGTGTTTTGGACCTATGCTGACCTTTGACCTTTAACAAATCCAGTTTGGGTCCTTAAAGGGATAATTTGTATTTTTGAAGTGGAATTCTATCAGTTATTCATCCAAAGCAAGGACCACACCCACTGGTGACATCACCAGAGTCTCTCCAGAAGACATCCTTTAACTAGAGAAATACTCGTAGCAATGCTACATTTCCAGTTAATAAACCTCTATGATTTTGCATGAGATGAATTAAACATTGTGTTGATCCTGCTCCAGTGGCAGTAGCATAATTTGAATGTTATTTGTTGAAACTGACTAAACAGTCTCATGCAAAATTCTAGAGGTTTAAAAACAGGTTTCATAGCCAGGGGTGCACATAACAGGTCTGCCAGTGCACATGTGCACCAGACATCATGCAAGCGTACCAGATCCTTCTGCCCACCCTCCACGCCATATGTCCACATGAGTGGTTGGGGCATGCGTGCCACTCACCTGCAGCAGCTCAACTTCCTTGAGCAGCACAGGAGAAGCTCATGGTGCAGATCAGTGACAGCAATTCACAGTGAATTTTATGAAATAGTGGCATGGGGTTGTTCCGCAGAGGGTGGGGGCACGTCGTTGCTTGCCTGCAGTAGCTCCACTTCCTGAAGCTGGCGTGGGGGGTCATGGTGCCGATACGCTGTGGATTTTATAAAATATTGACAGCTTTGGGGACACAGTAAATGGCTTGAGGGCCAGAAATAGGAAGCTCGTGGGCCCCTTGAGTACCTACGTATAGAGCAGGGGTCATCAACCTGGTGCCCGCGGGCACCATGGTGCCTCCAGGAACTATTCCAGGTGCCGACAGGCCTTGTCTCCAAATAGCACAAGTCTATAATAAAGTAAAATAAAACACTTTTGCCATTATTTTCTAATCAAAATGCATTAATATAGATTTAAAAACTACAATTTCATATAAAATATGTTTATTCTACATGAAATTAGTTTAATTCTGATCTATTCTAGTTTACACATAAATATTTGATCAACCTGGTAGCCCTTTACATGGCTCAATACCCATGAAGTAGCCCTCGGCTTTAGGTGACCCCTGCTATAGAGGCTTCACTTGCCTTGAGTGATGTCACCAGTGGGTATAATCCTATAGATAACTGATAGAAAACCACTTTAAAAGGACCAAAATATCCCTTCAAAAGGACTTTCTTCTTTCACTCGTCATCTCACTTTGTGGTAACTTTGGTCTCCATGTTTTAAATGCATGTTTTTGCTCTGTGTTTGTTCCAAAGCCATTTTTGAAGTTAAAAACACTAAACAACCTGTTAGAGTAGATAAATAAAATGTCATCATCTATTTTATATTATTATTGTCTTAGACCAGTTTCAAACAGACATTTATTGCAATGACCAGTGTGGGGTGGGGGTGGTTGTAATCATCTTCATAATGAAACATAATAAAATGCTTAACATAAAATGTAATTGCACACACTCTAATTATTATGCACCTTATTTCTACTTTCTGGCACAGTAATAAAATAATGTAATTTTTCAACCCTGCAGGCCAATTAGAGAAATTAATTATGTTTAAAGATTTTTTTTCTAAAATGAGTTTTTATTCTTTGTGCGTGGTCCGGTGTCAGATCATCCACGGACTGTCTCCAGTCTTTGGCCCAGTGGTTGGGGACTCTGCAGTTTAAAGTTATTAGTTTTCTATATGGACCTCCTAACATCCCTTTAGCTTCCTTTATACCCAAACAGTGTTCTAAGGACTATGTGTACCACAGCTAGTGTCTCCTGCTCCTTCTTCCCTTTGATTGTCTCTTGTCTCCTGTTCTGTTTCTCATTGTAAAGCTGTCAGTTCCTGTCTGGATTATTAAAGGCCCTGGTTAACCGCTGTATGACTGAGTCAAACACCTGGGTTGCCATAACCACGTGCTGATATGATTTATTCCCTCCCAGAGGAACCTCCTAATGAACAGAGATGTATGCTCAGCAGCCCCGTACATGTAACCTCTGTGTGCTCAGAGGACGGCCGTGCTGTAATATGATAAGTACCATGTCGATAGGCTGTATGATATGCTAATCATACTAAAACACGGTGCCTCGGGCTCTCCCCGTGTTTATTTATGAAGGCTTGACCTGAGGGAGAGCAATAATCGGCTTTTCTCTGAACTCTGTAACCCGGAGAGCCCAGGGAACCGCCAATCACACACATCTGAGTCCTATAATTCCCCCACCTCTCTTTTTCTTCCCTCCATTCCCCCATCAACCTGAGCTGAAATGGTAGATTTATGCAAACAGCACTGAGTGTGCATTTTCCTGCCCGCATTTGTCCGGGGCACATGTCAAGAGCTCAAATCATTAAACTAATTATTAATTGGGACTGACATAAACAAGCTGTCATTGGCCTGCTGATTTAAACTGTGTTCTCAGCAAATGCAACACATTAGTCACACTTTAAAAAATACAAATGAAAACATAATAGCTTCATTGATGGGGATATAAAATAATTTCACAGGTTAGAGGATACATGAGCAATACAGTGTTTTGATAAGTGTTGGGGAATTAAAAAATCTAATCTAATCCATTAACATGTAACATGATTTATTTACAAAATTAATGTAACTGTTATCAGCTATTGAGAAAAACTTTATTATGAAAATATGAATGATAACAACCTGTATAGAGATAGGTTGTTTCTGTGTAAAGGCCAGATGCTGATTCTTATTTAATTTATTGCTTTGCATGTTTTTCTTGAGCTTGTTGCCTTTTGTCCTCCCCAGAGGTCCCACTGTGGGGCGTTGAGGTCATGTCTCACCACATCAGTTTAATAATCAGCTCAGATGACAGCAAAAGATATTTCCTGTCTGAAACAAGAGTATTTTCATTTTAACTGTAAAATAAAACAGCTAGACAGGCTCAGAACTACAGTATGTACTATACAGGGCAGCGCCCATTAAGTCAAAATGCTCACTTCCTCACTAAATAGTGAGTCTGCTGTTTTGTGGTGATACAATTTTTTTCAACCTATGTAGTTTCCTAGAAACACATGTTATTATAAAAGTGATGTACCTTGTGCACTACTTTGGTAGAAGTGAACCTGCGTTGTGACCTGAACCAACAGAGTATCATCGGATTTGATTGGTTTCCAGGCTTGTTGGAAACGCTGACAATTTTCATCCTGTAAGGTGTCATTGAGCTGCAGCAGCACGGGAATTTTTTTTTCATGCCTCTTAACAACACTCTAACATAGTATAGCTTTAAATATATTGTGGCGAAAAAAAACTAAAGAAATCAATAAAGTGGTTGTCTCGCAGTTCTCTAAAAAGCTCAGCCAATCATACGTTTCAGACCAAAAGCAACTATTGGACAATCCGTCTGTCTGTCTGTCTCGTTGAAGCGCCTCACTTCCACACTTCCTTGGATCCTCCCTTAATGCGTGCTGGAGCATTTTTCAGTAGAACATCCCGGAAGTGAGAGAAGGACAGAAACGGCAGCTTGAAGAAAACAAAAAAACGTTTGGACGTAGAAAGAGGAAAAACCTGGGTGAACATTAGCATAGCGTTTCAACAGCTGGTGTTTTGCTCTCTTTTGTTAATGTGGCAATGCGCGGTCCCATGTCCCCGACGGGAGAGGGCTCTAGAACCGTGTTTGTGTAAAATAGCTAGCTATACCTAGCTTGTTTTTCAAATTTGCTATAGCAGCTTTAAATATTTTTTTTCGCTCTCACATAATATTTAACAACTGCTTCGAGATATGAATTCACAGTTTTAGAATGTTGAAGCTTGTGATCCAGTTTCACTGAATTACAGCAAAGAAATGTAGCAAGTAATGACAAATATGTTTAAATACCATAAATATAATGTCAGTTTTATGGAGACAATTGATGGTAATGACATTTTCCCTGTCAAAACCAAAAATGTCCATACATCACCTCATAGTTGATTATTCAGGTATCCTAATAACTGTCAGCATGCTGTGTTCAAGTTGTGTTTGAAATGTAAAACATGGCTCTGTCTCCCATATACAGTACTGTATGTAGTGAACATTTCAACCAAAGCCTTTGTTATGTAATGACAATTTAAAGCTACTAAAATCTTTAGATTGTTTTAATAAAATGGTTAAAATAGCCAAACTGCTACCACCACATAGTAAAAAAGGAAATATTGAAACATTTACATTTCCAAAGTAACCTTAGCATCACTGGTTATAGTCAGTATTAATAATGTACTCTACTTAATGACAACACACTTGTTTTTGTCTATACCATCACATCCAGGGCAAAGAAATGTTGAACTCTTAACAGTATACATATTTTTGCCTTTTGACTTTGTAGCTATGGTTTTCTTGTGATGAGTGCAGCTGCTCAGTGCAAACATTACTCCGCACAAATATTTTAAAACAAGAGGCTGGTTCAAGAGGCAAGCGATCCATAAAGTATAATGACTACGGCAAGCTGTAGTAATGTTTTATATTCATGGCATTTGACTTTCAATAACCTTATTCTTTCATAGTCTCTAACTATTTTTAAAAAAGTGCAAATAAGTTGCGGGGCGGAGTGTAAATCAGAGCTCGGGCTTTGCATCTGTGAGCTAAGAAACAAAGGTTTGTTTGTGTGCCTCAATCACTCTTGCTCATGAAAGCAGACACTTACTTGAAAAAAATCCTCTCTTGCTTTCTCTCTCTCTCTCTCTTACTTTTTTAGGGAAACACTTTAAACCAACATCCTGGGTATAAATTTGCAAAAACGCAATACAGGGCTGATTGTGTGTTGAGTGGATGCAGGGTGCATACGAATAGACCTGTACCCCTTCCTCTCTCCTCCAAATAGTACTAATAGTTCCCTCCATCGTCCCCCCCAACCACCTCCATCACCCCCTCCTTATCCCTTTCTGTTCTCATGCAGCCAATGCAAATAAAAAAAGAAAGCTGTTAGAGGTTTTTTTCTTGTCACTGCAGTGATTATGAGTGCAGATTATTAACCAGATTCAACCATGTGGCCAAAACTAATGTGATGACAAGAAAAGTGTCATGTTTCCCCAGGTTTTCCTGCTATGATATCATAGAACATGTAAATATTCACTTTTCAAATAAAACATTATTTGTAAGGCTTTAAAAGTTTGTATTAATCCCTAATCCTCTCCAAATAATTTTAATTCCATCCAAGGATGCAGTTCTAGGTATAGTCTTCATCGCCCTGTTAGAGGCTGGGAGAATCTGAGTGGGAAAAGCGGGAACAAGTGAAGCTTTGGCACTGTCACCAGGTCAGCTCGAAGCCCCCCTCAGCCCAGCCCCTCAGCACCAGGTGTTCCCCTTGCATTCAAGCGATACTCTTATTCATAGACTGCTCCAACTGCTGTATTAAACTCACAATTTGCAACTGAATGCTGATATAATCCCGCAAATATATGTCTCCATTAAAAAGTAGCCCATTTAAAGGAACAAGGCGGCCTTTGTGCGAGGCTTTATGTAAATTTATCAAGGCGCTAAAAAGGGAACAAGGGGTGGGGGCTGAGGAGAAAGGGACATGGGGGTGGCAGCGGAGACTTTCCAACTGTTTACATGTTAATTTCAAACTTAACAGCCCTTGTCCTGAAACCATTAATACACTGAATGCTAATCAAATTCTAGTCCCTTTGTTATCATGCTTTTTTGTGGACACTTGACTCTTGATGGAAAAATGCTAATTAATGTGTGGAAAGTTTTTCTGGCTGGATTATTCTGCTGGATGGGAGTGACATGTCGTGTTTTTAGCTGTGAGACTTCAACTGAACAGGTGTCAATTCATGCATGTAACCCTGACTTATTCATCGCTGCGATATTAAATGAAAAAAATCTGCTTAATTAGCTTTAGCTTCATTTCTAAATAAATGTTTATTTCTTTGCAAGTAAAAGACCATAAACTATCTAATTAACACAATAGAAAATCATGAATGTTTTCCATGCATATTAAGAATTTATTTAGAATAAATACGCATCTTAATATGGTCTAGATATAAGACAAATATTGTTGTCTTTTTATACTTTTCATTATCTATTATTAGAGAAATTTGCTGAAACTCTTTCTGAAAAGTAGCAGAAACTATAAACTATTCAAATGATGCATTAGACTTTAAAGGGTTATTCCTCCTAATCAGTGTCTCCCTACAGAAGACAAAGTTTTTGATGAAAAATAGTAATCATTTCTAGATTGAAAGTAGTTAGTTTTAAGCCCCCAAATACTTGTTTAAGTGCCCATAACACAGGTACAAATGCACAAACACACGCATGAGATGTGAGCCGTAAACAAGCAGCTGCTTTAATAGAACTAAGTCAAGTCTCAAGAATGATTCAACTTTGAGCAGTTTGCCTAAAAATCATGTTCCTACATTGTTTTTGTTAGAGATACGAAAGATCTAAATACCCTTCCAGTTTTTTTTTGAGAAAATAATGAATTTTGACATATTTGAAACTCTATGTGAGCTTGAAGAATCACTCTATTACATTTCATGAAGTCCCTGTGCTTTTTTAACATTTAAAGCCATACTCAGTAGCCAGGTAAACAAACGAGGTCTTGCTAGCTATTTTACAGAAACACTTCTCGACGCACTCACCCCTCCCGTCGGGTAAAATCCTTACGCCAGCCTCCCGCCGACATAGGACCACGGTTTGCAAAGGTGACAAAGCAGAGTATAACTCCAGCCGCAGAAATGTTCCCCCAGCTTTTCCTCTTTTCACCTCCAAACGTTTTTAGTTTTCTGCTAGCTGAAAGGGTGTTTTTTGGGGGGGGACTCTGGTATTTTTATCTTAAAATGGAAGCGCTAACAGCCGGCTCTGTCCTACTTCTTTCACTTTCACTTCCGGGATGTTCCGCCCCAAAATGTGTCTGGGCGGATTAATGCCAATCCAAGCAGTGAGGAAATGCGGCAGACAGACAGCTGGATTGTCCAATCCTATCGTTCGGTCTGAACGATAGGATTGGCTGAAGTTTTTAGAGAACTGCGGGACAACTACTTTATTGATTTCTTTCTGATTTTTTTTAATCTCCACAATATATTTATGGCTATACTATATTTGAACGTTGTTAAGAGGCTTAAAAAAAACGTTAAAAGCTACATTTTTTACCTGGCTACTGAGTAGGCCTTTACAGGCCTAGCATTCATTAAAATAATGCATATCTTATGTATATATGATAGTTAGTAGTTGTTTTGATCAAACTTGACAACTTTATGCTCATGTGAGATTTTGCATCTGTTATAATCAGAGTACTGTTTATATTGTGAATGACTCTCAGCTCCTCCCAGATCAAATTATGGGTCACTATATCTGTAAAACTGACATGTTTGTTTTTGCTAATGTTGATTAGCTGTGGCAACCATCTTGAATTGGGTTGACTCCAAACGTTAAACATTTGTAGATGTACATCTAATCGTAAGTGATTTCAAGTCTTAAGGTTATTATGTCCCAATGACTGAATGTATGTGATGAAAAGTTTCTGAGAGTTTTATGAAACCTCAACATTACAGACAAATGGAAACACAGGCACCAATAAAAACAGCTGATAACCTTAAATCAGTCACATGGTTTAGGCTCATTTTCTTCTCCGAACTCACATCAAGCTGACCTCGTGTCTGCTGCACTCACGTACTGACTCTTTCACACAGCGCTACCAAAGAAGAAACAATAACTAATGCTGCATCATAAACGATAACAAAACAAAAGTTACTTGAATATTTGCTCGAGTTATTTTTTCTAGGAATAATCAGTTTACTCTCTGGCTTTGACTTCTTATATTTTTAATACTATTTTAAATGATTTGACAACTAAACTACCTAAACCAACCACTGCAGTGTCATCAAAGCCGTTAACTTTAAAACTTGTAAAAAACAAACGACAGAAGAGAAAAGAGGGAGAGAAAGTGAGGGGCAGAACAGATTTTATGAATTGTGGTCAGCTGAGATGCTATGGCAACTGGTCAAGAGTCCACAGAGAAGGAATGTGTCTAATGAAATGTAACAATACCCTCCTCCTCACACACACACGCACACCCCCCCCCCCCCCCCCCTTATGTCCCTCTGAGTGAATGAGTGAGGACACTTTACGGTTTCAAAGCTCGACAGCAGCTTTGTTTAGACACATTTCAGATGTTTCTCTCACCATGTTTAGGTTAAGCTGATTGGTTTTTTTTTTACTTGGGAGACAGATTTGAGCTGATAGATGAATGTTATAAGTACTATCCTTCTGGTAAGTCTCTTTCTCCCTAGTGAGGTTTTTTTTTTTATTTAAATGAACATTTAAACAGTTAACAATATGTTCACTAAACATGTAATGTAAGTAAAGCATTTAACTTTATGGGTTAAGAATGGTACAAAAAGTAAAAATACACACAAAAAATGTTTTTTCAAAGATATTAAACTCTAAATTTGAATTTTAAAGGACTTGCATCTCATACAGGAATGCATATCACCCCCATCTACAGTATCATTACAGAGGTTTAAAATACAAAAATCTTGTGTGAAAATATGATGCTAAAAACAAGGTTTAAAAGTGAAAATCTTGTGCAATCTGTGGTCATTTGGAGTAATTAGCTAGTAGAACACCAAAATCACCTTGCCAGGCTTTCCTTCACTTACCTGGTTTCAGGTTGTGGGGCAGCATCCTAAGGGGATCCCAGACTGTACTCTCCTCAGCCTCCTCCACCAGATCCTCCAATGTGACCCCAAGGAATTCCCAGACCAGCCTTGAGATGTACTTCCTCCAGCTTGTCCTGGGTCAACCCAGGGGCTTCCTGCCAGCAGGACATTCCCAAAATACCTCTCCAGGGAGATGTACAGGAGGCATCCTGACAAAATGCTTGAACCACCTCAACCGGCTTTTTTTTATGTGGAGGAGCAGCGGTTCTACAGTACTCTGAGTCCCTACCAGATGTCTGAGCTCCTCACCCCGAACTGTCCACCCTAGAGAAAACTCATTTTGGCTGCTTAGACTCGCTGTCTTGTTCTTTTGGTCATTATCCAAAGCTCATGACCGTAGGTGAGGATTGGAACGTAGATCAGTTGGAAAATCAAGAGTCTTAGTTTCTGGCTCAGCTCCCTCTTCACCAAAACAGACCGGTTCAGCGTCCACATCACTGCAGACGCTGCCCTAATCCGCCTGTCAATCTCCCGCTCCCTCCTTCCCTCACTCGTGAAGAAGACCCTGAGACACTGTTGTGTATACAATTTGATTAAATTTAAGGCTTATTGAGACATTCAAATTAATGCTTAGATTATAATCAGATCTCAAATGAATGTTTTTATAATCAGATTGATGTTTATACTTCATAATCGGAGTAGTGCTTATTCAGTCTAATACGGTTTCATACTGTGGAGGTCTTATATACATATGTTTATACTTGATACACTTTATACTTTATTTTTATTGGGGTAAAGCAATATTAAGGGTGTGTGTCATTCTATTATGTGTTTGTGGTGTAAATTGCATTTGCTCTAGTTTAGAAGTTAGAGAAGTTTAGTGTCTGTGCAGACACCTTCCCCCACGTGAAGAGAGGCCAGCCAGGGACAGTCAGATAAGCAATGTCTGTTGTCAGGGCAACCAGAGCCATGGGCGTGTTTAGTTATGGTGCATTCGATTGTCCTCGGTGGTCGGAACTGGGAATGACGTAACACCCGAGTTACAGCGTTCTGTTTGCAAAGTCGGAAAAGTCGGGAAACCAAAGTATAAAATAATTTCTGTACGTGTTTGGTTCACACACAAACACATTGCCATTGTTGCCTTTGTTAACAGCATGCATCCAAAACATTGTGCATACTTGTTTAGAGTCAGAAGATACACCGCACTACATGTAATTCTGAAATTAGATACATCCGAACAAGCAGATCTTGCAAAATAAACATGTTTTCACGGCATTTTAACTGTCCTTGTGAGGTGTAGCGTAATATAACCTGATTTTATTGTTATAATACGGACACACTTCTGCAAAGTTATTAGCTTAGTTTTGTCGGTTTTAATGCTAATCACTGTTAGCTACCTTCACTAAACTAATGGTTATGCAGGACTTCAGGTTCTTTCTGATTCAAAGGGAAGACCTACGTACGTTATATTTGGAAGTTATAACCCAGAAGCAGACTTAGACTAATAATGGAATTATAGTTATTATTAGTTATACGGAACGGCCCTTTCCACTTTGGGAGAAGCTTTTTAGCGAGTCTACCAGAGCCGACCTTTGTCTGCCCTGGTCTAGGCGCGTAGTCGTAAAACCAAGCCCGATCACCCACCTGGAGGTCGTCATGTGAAGCTTTTTGGTCATAATAAGCTTTCCTACCTTCAGCCGTTTTACTCAGATTTGTTTGAGCAAAGGAGAAGGCGGACTGTAGATGTCCTTTTAAGTCTTTTAGATACTTCCCATTAGTGTGAGCTGGAACATCCTCACAGTCCCTAGGCCCATAGAGCAGGTGAAGTGGGAGTGTCATCTGCCTACCGGTCATCATCTCGAATGGAGAGACACCTGTAGACTCGTTGGGCGTGGCTCTGATAGCCATCAGCGCCAACGGAAGTTTCACATCCCAGTCACTGTGGTTAGCTGAGACATATTTCTTCAGAATAGAAACCACTGTGCGGTTCGCCCTTTCAACCTGGCCAGACGATTCGGGGTGGTAACCAACGTGGAAGTTGGCCTTCACACCTAACATCTGCCACAGGTGTTCCATCACTTCAGAGGTGAAGTGAGTACCCCTGTCAGAGTTAACCCGAGAGGGAAGGCCAAACCTGGAAAAGATGTGATTCATCAGCAGCACGGCGGTGTTTTGAGCCGTGTCTGAGGGTGCAGGCAGACACTCCACCCACTTGGTGAACGCACAGGTTACAGTCAGAAAGTACTTATTACCCCTACTGGATTTTGTGAGGGGGCCCACCCAATCAAACTGCAGGTCGGACCAAGGTGAAGATGGTCCCCTGGATTGAAGAGGGGCTCTGTGGTTGGGGTTTGAGGGCTGATGTTGACCACAAACCAGGCAACCCTGAATGTAATCTGTGATGTCCCTGCGCATCAGTGGCCAAAATCCAATTCGGGCCAAGGCACTGAACGTAGCCTTGACACCTTTGTGTCCAGCGGACGGAGAATCATGAGCCTGAGAGATCATTTCTTCTCGTAGTGAAGGCGGCACCACGAGGACAGGTGAAGAGGGAGGCCTAGCCACATGCATAAGCACCCCCCTTTCCATCCTCAGAGTGGCTCTAACACGAAAGAGAGAACGAAGTTCAGGTATAGAGTCAAGGTCGGCTGGAGAGGGTTGAGAAGTTTTTGGATCAGCCAGAAACCGGATCATCCTGCTGATAGCAGGGTCCTGGTCCTGGAGAGAGACAATGTCGTTTTCAGAGACAGCTGGAGTGACAGAGACAAACCCATCCGACGGTTGGTCGGGGGACGTCTTGGCGGCTTGAGCTCGCGTCACCACGCACACCTCTGCAGGCGCACGTGAAGGAGAAGTGTCACTCTCAGGGGGTCCCTGGGAGTCAAAGTACCATGGCGTGCCACAGTGGGCACCCTGTTTAGCCAACGAGTCGGCAAGGTCATTCTTATCTTTGTCCATGAGTAGGAGTTGACGGAGATTGTTACGCTCAACGTCGTCCACTAGAGCATCTGCTTCCTCCACAATCTTTTCGATGTGGGACAGAATTTCTGGAGGTCTCCCTGGAGGGAGGCTCTGTTGTTCTTCTACCAGACAGCGATGTTGAAGTCCGGCAGGGAGGGTTATGGGTTTGGGTTCTTTGCCTCGGGTCCACATCCTGGCCCTAACGTAATCAACTACTAGTTGAAGGCGATCCGTGAGGTCGTTCCCTGCAATGAAGTCGGCGTTTATGGACTCAGACACGTACACTGGGTGGTCGAATTCCATCCACCCGACCTCGAAGTGAAGGAGAGTCATGTGATGTATACGCTCAGACCTATTCACAAACCCCTGAATATCCACTTTACATGGAACCAGATCTGGTGTGTAACCCTCTATCTCAGTGACCAGACAGATGGCGTCAAAGAAGAGGCGGGACATGAAAGTGAGGTCTGCGCCTGTGTCCATGAGAGCCTTAATGGTGAGCGCGTCCTCCACCCTTATAGGTAGGAGCGGCTTGTCTCTCTCCTCTATACGAAGTCACAGAGATAGGTCACCCCCCTGATGCAACTAGGAGGATGCACGTGGTGCCCTTTGTCAGGTGGTTTAGCCCTCCTCTTTTCTTCAGGGTCCCTTTTAGTGACCCTGCGTTTACCCCTAGGAATTTTTCCAGCACGGACAGCTGCGATAAACGCCCTCAGTGAGTCTGTGGGGGATTCTTCTTCTCCCCCCTCTGAACTGGAGGCCTGTTCATCGACAGCAGTGGCTGTGATTGGCAGCATGTGTCCTACTGGTTTCCGGAGGTCCTTAGAGGAGAACTTAGAAGGTAAGTCACGGTCACCGCATCGCCTAAGGCTGGCTGGCGAACGTGAGATCTTCCGAGGATTCACCAGTGAGCGCCAACGTTCAGCACGTGGGCTCCACCTGGGTCTTTTTGACCTTTTGTGTAAGGGGGAGCATTTAAACTTCGCCCCTTTGTAGGGTGTCTTGGGCCGTGGCCCAGAAGATGAGTCAACCACTGTGTCTTGGAGCACTGTGGTGCATGAGGCCTGTGGGTTTGAGCGGGAGTCGTCGTTTGCGGGAAGCTCCGCATCAGACCCCTGTGGGTTAAGGTTGTCGAGGGAATTATTTCTGAAAATATTCCCCGCGCGCTCTCTGTATTCCTTCACGGTCANAAGATACTCGCTCAGAATACCTTTGTAGGCTGGATGTAGGTTCCCAAGGAAAAGATGTTTAAAGTCCTCACATTCTTCCATTCCCTGTTCATTTGTTTTTCCGAAGAAAGCACGATGAAGCCGGGAGTAGA
Organism: Callopanchax toddi; assembly: GCA_006937965.1. Classification (NCBI taxonomy): domain Eukaryota; kingdom Metazoa; phylum Chordata; class Actinopteri; order Cyprinodontiformes; family Nothobranchiidae; genus Callopanchax; species Callopanchax toddi. The sequence goes on from SSNR01000076.1 coordinate 746,303, forward strand.
AGCGTTGTGGGTCTTCAGATGGGTCGTGTTTTACTGATAAAGCATGACTGTAGCCGTACTTGAATGAGTTACCTGAGAATTCCTCCTCTAAAGCTTTGGTGAGCTGAGAGAAGTCATTTTTGATTTCAGGTAATTGGCGGTCAATGAAATCACACACTTCCTCAGAAGAAGTGATTTGGATGAGAAATATTTTATCAGAAACAGTGGCATCAGGAAACCTTATCAAATGTCGGTTGATTTGTTTTAGATAAGACGCAAGCTTTAAGTCATCACTATAAGAAGGCTCAAATTTAGTGATAAATTCAGCCATTTTGTACAGGTCTGCTGTAGTGAGTGATGGAGCTGGTGCTTGTTCCATGGAGGTTCGCTCAAGAGCTTGTAACCTCCCACCTAATTCCCTTACCGATCTCCCAACAACTGAAAGTGCTTTCCATAAGTCGACATTGAGTTCAAACAATGTACTGTCTTGGATTCCAGCCATTTCAGGAGGAGAAGGTTCCATAGTTTGTCTTTAAAACTAGTAAAAATGAGGAATTATGGTGAAAAAGATTTAAAACTTCTCTAAAGAACAGAATTTCTGCTCCGTTTATACCAAGTTGCGCCAGAGGGGGCGTTCCAGGGTAAACGGACTCCAGGAGGGTTCAGGACCAGAAGAAGAAATGACGTCACGTCCGCTTTTGTTCTAGCTGCCCCGTTCTTTGTTAACGTGCAGATCCAGCCAAAGCGTTCCCTTCTACGGTCAAATTAGAGATGTTTTTGGCAAACGCGCTTCTTAGAGCCGTTTTTAAAGCCCTTCGCAGTCTAACGACGCGGAATTTGAACAGAAAAAGCGTCCGGTCGAGTCGTGTCGACGCGGAGTTTTGCTGTTCGGCGGTGGCTAACTCCGTTCTCGAACGGAGAAAATCCTACCTATTTACCCGTTTATTTACACTAACGGGCGGCGGAGGAAATCTCGGTATCCCGATGACCGTCTCAACACCTTATTTGCACGGTTTCCGACCGTGACTTATTTTTCTTCCGTGAAAGCTGTTTGCTTCTAAGGCTAAAAACCACTCACGGAAGCTAGCGTGTTTCCCTGCAGTGAATCGACGCTATTTTAGCGGATATAATCTCGCTTTTCAGACGTTGTTAAAGAGTCTGTATTTAACCATTAAGGTTTACCAAACGGACAATAGACAAAACGCACCGAAGTGATCAATTTCGGCGGACGAAAGCGTTCTTTTAACTAGACAGCGAGGCGTCCCAAGCTACCGTTAAACGAACACTGNAGGAGGATGCACGTGGTGCCCTTTGTCAGGTGGTTTAGCCCTCCTCTTTTCTTCAGGGTCCCTTTTAGTGACCCTGTGTTTACCCCTAGGAATTTTTTCAGCACGGACAGCTGCGATAAACGCCCTCAGTGAGTCTGTGGGGGATTCTTCTTCTCCCCCCTCTGAACTGGAGGCCTGTTCATCGACAGCAGTGGCTGTGATTGGCAGCATGTGTCCTACTGGTTTCCGGAGGTCCTTAGAGGAGAACTTAGAAGGTAAGTCACGGTCACCACGTCGCCTAAGGCTGGCTGGCGAACGTGAGATCTTCCGAGGATTCACCAGTGAGCGCCAACGTTCAGCACGTGGGCTCCACCTGGGTCTTTTTGACCTTTTGTGTAAGGGGGAGCATTTAAACTTCGCCCCTTTGTAGGGTGTCTTGGGCCGTGGCCCAGAAGATGAGTCAACCACTGTGTCTTGGAGCACTGTGGTGCATGAGGCCTGTGGGTTTGAGCGGGAGTCGTCGTTTGCGGGAAGCTCCGCATCAGACCCCTGTGGGTTAAGGTTGTCGAGGGAATTATTTCTGAAAATATTCCCCGCGCGCTCTCTGTATTCCTTCACGGTCATCTTATTGAAAAGATACTCGCTCAGAATACCTTTGTAGGCTGGATGTAGGTTCCCAAGGAAAAGATGTTTAAAGTCCTCACATTCTTCCATTCCCTGTTCATTTGTTTTTCCGAAGAAAGCACGATGAAGCCGGGAGTAGAAGCGTTGTGGGTCTTCAGATGGGTCGTGTTTTACTGATAAAGCATGACTGTAGCCGTACTTGAATGAGTTACCTGAGAATTCCTCCTCTAAAGCTTTGGTGAGCTGAGAGAAGTCATTTTTGATTTCAGGTAATTGGCAGTCAATGAAATCACACACTTCCTCAGAAGAAGTGATTTGGATGAGAAATATTTTATCAGAAACAGTGGCATCAGGAAACCTTATCAAATGTCGGTTGATTTGTTTTAGATAAGACGCAAGCTTTAAGTCATCACTATAAGAAGGCTCAAATTTAGTGATAAATTCAGCCATTTTGTACAGGTCTGCTGTAGTGAGTGATGGAGCTGGTGCTTGTTGCATGGAGGCTCGCTCAAGAGCTTGTAACCTCCCACCTAATTCCCTTACCGATCTCCCAACAACTGAAAGTGCTTTCCATAAGTCGACATTGAGTTCAAACAATGTACTGTCTTGGATTCCAGCCATTTCAGGAGGAGAAGGTTCCATAGTTTGTCTTTAAAACTAGTAAAAATGAGGAAATTATGGTGAAAAAGATTTAAAACTTCTCTAAAGAACAGAATTCCTGCTCCGTTTATACCAAGTTGCGCCAGAGGGGGCGTTCCAGGGTAAACGGACTCCAGGAGGGTTCAGGACCAGAAGAAGAAATGACGTCACGTCCGCTTTTGTTCTAGCTGCCCCGTTCTTTGTTAACGTGCAGGTCTAGCCAAAGCGTTCCCTTCTACGGTCAAATTAGAGATGTTTTTGGCAAACGCGCTTCTTAGAGCTGTTTTTAAAGCCCTTCGCAGTCTAACGACGCGGAATTTGAACAGAAAAAGCGTCCGGTCGAGTCGTGTCGACGCGGAGTTTTGCTGTTCGGCGGTGGCTAACTCCGTTCTCGAACGGAGAAAATCCTACCTATTTACCCGTTTATTTACACTAACGGGCGGCGGAGGAAATCTCGGTATCCCGATGACCGTCTCAACACCTTATTTGCACGGTTTCCGACCGTGACTTATTTTTCTTCCGTGAAAGCTGTTTGCAGGCTGCATGGTGGCGCAGTTGGTTAGCACTGTTGCCTCGCAGCAAGGAGGTCATGGGTTCGCATCCCGGCTCTGCGGCCTCTCTGCGTGGAGTTTGCATGTTCTCCCCGTGCATGCGTGGGTTTCCTCCGGGTACTCCGGTTTCCTCCCACAGTCCAAAGACATGACTGTCAGGCTAATTGGGCTGGTAAATTGTCCTTAGGTGTGAGTGGGTGTGTGGTTGTTTGTCTCGTTCGTCTCTGTGTGGCCCTGCGATGGACTGGCGACCTGTCCAGGGTGTCCCCCGCCTCTCGCCCCTTGACCGCTGGGGATAGGCACCAGCTGCCCCGCGACCCTCTGTGGAGGAATAAGCGGCTACAGAAAATGGATGGATGGATGGATGGAAAGCTGTTTGCTTCTAAGGCTAAAAGCCACTCACGGAAGCTAGCGTGTTTCCCTGCAGTGAATCCGACGCTATTTTAGCGGATATAATCTCGCTTTTCAGACGTTGTTAAAGAGTCTGTATTTAACCATTAAGGTTTACCGAACGGACAGTAGACAAAACGCACCGAAGTGATCAATTTCGGCGGACGAAAGCGTTCTTTTAACTAGACAGCGAGGCGTCCCAAGCTACCGTTAAATGAACACTGACATGTAAACACAATCACAAAGTGACATAAAAAGTGCTTAAAACACAAAAGAAGAACCCCATGAAACATACAGTACATCCATCATAAGCTGTTATAAAGTTTTTAGACTTTGGTTGATAGCTGACGTGGCACTGAAGTTCTTATCTTAGCTGTTCGTTATCTGTTAGCTCAGTTAGCATTAGCCTGTAGCTTGCTAAGGTTTATTACCGAAATATTATACGTAGACTTTTATGAATTTAGTTTAAAGGGCTAGTTGGATTAGCCATTTAATGTTTAGAACCTGGCCTGGCTCGCCATTTATGTAGCGTAATATAACCTGATTTTATTGTTATAATACGGACACACTTCTGCAAAGTTATTAGCTTAGTTTTGTCGGTTTTAATGCTAATCACTGTTAGCTACCTTCACTAAACTAATGGTTATGCAGGACTTCAGGTTCTTTCTGATTCAAAGGGAAGACCTACGTACGTTATATTTGGAAGTTATAACCCAGAAGCAGACTTAGACTACAGTTATTTTATTAAGAAAACAGATTGAACGAACAGACAGATATGAGGTAGATGGTTGCATCTTAAGAGATTCTTCTGATATTATTAAGCTGAGAGTTAATGACGAGAGCCCGTGAGATATTTATATCTCTAGGGAGTCAGAGCTAGTTAGGAGGAGAACTGAGCTAAGTTGACAGGAGTGTTATTTATCAAGAGCCTCAGTTTACCCAGATCGGAGTTGATACCTGCTAAGACCGCTCCAGATCGCCTCGGCGTGAGGTGGAGGTTCGTCGGTGTGATCGTTGATCTGACGAACCTCAGAGTTATCCCCGGTGAACGTAACGTTACCGCAGGCATGGAGGAGTCTGTCGAGCCGGTCTAGCTGGTCCATGGTCGGCGGGCGCAGAGGCTAACCGGCTTTCCCATGGCAGGTGAAAAGAAGCAGACAGATGGTGTCTGGCTTCTTAGCCGGAGCAATGTCCTCGACCGGTGAGGCTGGTTTACCCACGAGCTCGGTCGGCATCAAAGCCTTCCGTGTAACGGAGAAAAACGGAGGCCGTGTTCTCTCGTGTAGGTTGAACGAGAACTGTTTAGCTTCCAGACAGGAAACCGGACAGAGGGAACTTTGGACGCGTGGCCCAATGGGAAGTAGTTACCAAGTCACGTGGTTCTCGTCATTAAGGAACCCAGGAAGTTAGATGGATTATTAATATGTTTTAACCTTTTAGCAAAAGTAGAAACCATAAAATAATTCTGATGCAACATCAACATTCATGAATACTGGAAGAAAATGAATTAATCACATTAAGACATTTCTGGACAGTGGATTAAAGGTGGTGTCTTTTAGAATGAGACATCAAAGAGTTCTTAAGTTTAATTATTAATTAAAGGAAATCTTCTTAGTCTTCCGACACGACCGGGTCCTGGAAGGAATGTTGATTCAGGTTACAACATAATAAAAGAGTCT